>OY856413.1:314365924-314965924 GCA_963693085.1 Alisma plantago-aquatica | reverse complement strand
AATTGACGAAGATGATGATGATGATTCTGACTCCTTGGCTGACTCAAATGCCGACAACTCTCATTCATACGATCATCCAGACAACCCAGACAATGCTAGAAAGGACACCAGCCAAGGAGCAGACAATACAAAGAGGGGCGACGGTGGAAATTACAAGGAGGGTGGTAACAAAGATTCTAAAGACCACCATGCTCCTGATAACAATGATAATGTCACAATGTCATATGGAGATCAATTCTTCAATTTCTCAGCTATGGGATCTCTGGGGGACACTGCCAAGGACGTAGCTTTTGCTGAGTTTCAACAATGCATCATGGAAACTAGCATTAGCCCGCTCACAACAGCCATTCATCAACACCTTGCCCCAGAGCAAGCTGCACTCATCCCCCCAGAGCAGGAAGTTTCTAAAGACAGAGTGAGTCTTGACACCGATGACAAAATCGACTCTGACTCTGATAAAGATGAAGATCTGCCACAATATGTGGATGACAATGAGCAGACTTCACTTCCTTCACCACAAGACCTTCCCCCGTCGCTACTGCTACCTCACAAGATACACGACTTGGACAGGGCAGCCATCTCTGCTTTAGATGTTCAGAACATCTTCATCCTAAACACTATTATAGATGATGCCAAGGACGGGGGGACATCATCTATAATAATAAAAAGACGAAGTGCAAGTTGACACACGAAGATTTTCGTATTCTCCTATAACCACAATCGGTGGTGAAGATGGCTATCTTCCGTTTCCTCCTTGACAACACTATAGAAGAATTTCGAAGCCTGAAGAAATTGCAACCAGTTTTCAACACTTCACCCACTCCAAATTTATGCTTATTAAACATGGACTTACAGGAAAAGTCCATCGAGGGGCTAAAAATGGGTATCAAAAAGAAGGCATACTACATCACAATGCCTTTTAAAGTTTCCGACCACTGGCTACTAATGATTGTCGACACCAAGGCCCGCGATGCCAAGGTGTACAATTTTTGCACCAGTGAGCTCAAGGCCGAATGGATAAACTTTGCTGGTTCAGAAGCCGGAGAAGTGAGATGCATTCCTTTCCAGCTTTTGAAAATAATATGGACCGCCTGCCCATCTCTTCAACATGGTTGGAACCAACCTTGGTTCCAAATCATCAACCCAGCAGTCCAAATGCTAGAAGGTTCAGGGGACTGCGCTTTCTGTACAATAAAATTCATAGAAGCACTCAACAGACAGACCCCCTTTACCAAGCTAGCTACAGAAGACATGCATTCTTTACGGGGACGTTACACCATGGAACTTATCTGTGACTGACAATTCTTCAAGGACCCAACTATGGCACAAGACGACGTACCTAACTACTTATTCTCTGCTATCCAACGTCTGCAAAAGAAACCATTCATAAAAATTCTAAAGGAGTTGGAGCAACAACAACAGACCACCAAGGTCCCAAAAAAATGCCAATGGGACCCTTACACTTTTGATATGAAAGAAGATAAGGGGGACATCGATCTGTTAACAGGCGCCACCATCAACAAATCATCAAAAGATATGGTGCCTCTATCTGCTATACAACCAACTTTCCCAAACTTTGACCTTGCTGCATGCAAGAGTCTTTCATATAATGAACTCAAACTCATCATGTCTCGGCTTTTTGCAGAGAATGATGAGCTTGTTTTCCTCGACGGGAACATTCTCGTAATGGCATATACACTCCGTGATACTGTACAAGTAAAAGATTCATTATCCGTGAGCGTGATGACTGCCTACCAATATCTTCTAGCATGGGATATGCCTATGGTTTACATGGTGTCAGCATACATGAAGGATGATTTACTCAGCTTAAAGAACTTCAGCACCACTGAAGCCCTTATCTCATATCTTCAACATACGACTCCAAAGTTCATCCTATTTCCATTCCTTCACTCTGAGCATTGGATGTTGCTGGCAACAAACTTACACAATGGAACTACATTCATCAACAATAGTTCTGATAGCCAGTTCAATCCAATCCAGAGAGAGTATGCTGTTATAGCAAAGACGCCCATGGAAGAAGTGGAAAGGATTGTGCCGAATGAATACATGATCTTCTCGGAAAGCACATAAAGGCGTACAACAAAGAACATTTCCATCACCCAGCCTTCTGCCACTGATGTCCCCAGCAAATTAGAGAATCAAATGACTGTGGTTTCCACGTCCTTTACTGGATGTATACCCTCATTGTTCTTGGTAAACATGTAGAGGAAATGAAGGACGTGGATTATCACACTTTACGTGGAAAGTTGGTAGCAAATCTCCTCCGTTCCTATGGAGCCAACAAAGGATTAACATAACCTTGACACCCTTGCCCATGTACTTCTCAACCTATCACCTTGACACTCTGCAGACAGAGTGAGTGATAAGTTGGGGGGGGGGCACACTGGGCAAGGGTGAGGTATTATATTCAAACCTTCTACTCTCCACTCTTTCATTTACCTTTATTCTTTCATACATATTTTTCTATTTTTGACAATTAGTTTTCCTGATAATTTCTTTGATAGAATAGCTATTGTACATAAGAAAACATTCGTTTTGGAAAAGGGACACCACTAGCTAAATTAGAGACAAAGTAGTCCTCAGAAGTGTAGCATTTAGGCATGTAATGGCAAATTAATAAATCACTTTCATACTCGATTTTCATACCTTTGCTTCAATTCTACGTCAGACTCTCCACAGGTTAACATCGTGGCCGAAACAAGCCAAACACTCTCAAGGACGAGAGGGAACCAGGCTAAATCCAAATCAAGGAACCTCGCAAGTGGACCACTAAGTAAAAAAATCGAAACAAGTGCATTTCGGGAAACTCTAAGGAACAATTTTCTTATTTTCAAAAAGAGGCTTGGCAACCCAAATAAAGTCCCTAAAATACCCAAATCCTAAGCCAGTGAGCATATGAATAAAAGACAGAGTGTTGAATAAAAACATGAGAGTTGTGCCATGCATAAGGACCTATATGAAGATCCAATGAAGGTCTTGCCTGGCCGGTACATTCATCTTCCCTCACAAAGGTAGATGTGTCACGCCCAGTAGTGAGACCCTAAGGTCTCCAAATATATGAAAGCTAATAAAGGTCTCACCCGAACGGTACATTCAGCTTCCCTCACGAAGGTAGATGTGTCGCGCTCGGTAGCGAGATCCTAAAAGTTTAGATAAACCCTCCCCCCCTTCGAAGGGGGAGTTATACAACAAGCCTTCAGCCAACCCTCGTACCCATCTTAGCTTCTCGTAGGATTTTCAAAGAAGTATAAAACTGGTTAGAGTCAAAGACATGCATAGAATACGATCAAGGAAAAGGTGGTCCCAATGCGAGTTATGCGATATGGAAGAAACCTGAGCTCCACACAACTCCTGATTCCTGAAAGAGTTGGTGCGTGCAGAAACCTTGATAAGACTCTGGGAGATCTCTGGTTTAGAACTGAAGCAAGAGTATGGAAATCTTTACTAAATAAAATCGCCTCGCCACTATGTGCCTTAGCTCTATCCAGCTTGAGGACAAGCTAGACTTTAAGTTAGGGGGGGTGATAACCTCCCATTTTGTGATGTTATCTTACTAGTTTTTTCTTATTTTTCCATACTATTTCTTAGATAAATTAGATAGAAGAATTAATTTGCCGCTTTATTGTGAATATACCAATAGAATGATATTTCTTCTTTCTTCTTACAGAAAACCCCAAAAAATTGCAAAAGTTCCACCTCAAACAGTCTCAAGACCGAGCAAGCCTCAAACGGTCTCAATACCGAACAAGCTTCAAACAGTCTCAAGACCGAGCAAGCCTCAAATGGTCTCAAGACTGAGCAAGCCTCAAATGATCTCAAGACCAAGCAAGCCTCAAAGGGTCTCAAAACCAAGCAAGCCTCAAACGGTCTCAAGACCGAGCAAGCTTCAAATAGTCTCAAGACCGAGCAAGCCTCAAATGATCTCAAGACTGAGCAAGCTTCAAACGGTCTCAAGACTGAGCAAACCTCAAACGGTCTCCAGACTGAACAAATTGCATCGGTCCCAAGGTTGAGTGAAGATCAAACGGTCCCCAGACCATGAGGATCCAAATAGTCCCAGGACTGAGAGGATCCAAATGGTCTCCAAACCGCGAGGATCCAAACGGTCCCAAGACTGAGAGGATCCAAACGGTCCCCAAACTGCGAGGATCCAAACGGTCCCAAGACCGAGAGGATCCAACCGATCTCCAAACCATTAAAGATCCAAACGGTCCCAAGACCGTTCAAGACTCCCTAGAATCCTATAAATAGGACCAAAGGGGGTCCTCATTGGTATCAAGTCTTAGACGCCCAAATGCTGCCTCACTTGTTCCAAAGCTATTTCATCCTTCATCCTTCACCCCAAAGCTTCCGATCTGAGATCCACACTCCATCCTCAAGCTACTTCCTCTCTCATCAACATAGAAGGTGGGAAGTTGAGGATTCATCACCAAGGCAACCACGTGGCATGAAGATAGTTGTTCTCTACTCTAAGGGGTCGACCTTCTTCCCTCCTACGTGGAGATGATGCATTCTTTCTCTCTTCCTGCCCCCTTCTTTGTTCATGACATGAGCGAGTAGTTCCATACACTAGGGTGTGAAGAGTAGCCCCACTACCCATGTTTCATTTCATGCTTTGTAGTTCATGAGTTTGCAATAGAGACATGCTATCTTTTCAATTCAACATCAATCGTTTAATGAATGCTAGTTGCTTGATCACCAACTTGTATTACCTATTATCTACTAGTATGAATTGTCTACATTTGTGCTTTTAGATTCGAATATCGATTGCATGTTGGTTCTTGATCTAAGAAGTCACAATATATCTATTTCGGTATCTAGAAGCGTCTTTCAAGGAGTGGAGTAAACTCACTTCCATTATTGTACTTTCATACTATGAAATGGAATCAGTTGATGTATGAAAGTACAAATTTGACAGGTCGAGGAACACACTTTGCGAAGGGAGTGATGCAAAGTAAGTGACCATTCATTTGGGGATGGATGGCATTGCAATACTCCCACATTTCTCATAGTTAGTTATCCGAAAGGAAGCTAAACCTACAAAGATACTAACCATTTAGACTCTTTTTGCAAGCCATGTTATTATGTTGCATGTTATGATCCATGTGTAGCGCTGGTGAAACTTGATCACATCCTAGTGGTTTCCAAATATTGTTTACAATCTTAAGTTTACTTTCCTGCCATTTACATTTCCTTGCATTCTAGTTTAATCATCCAATTAACTCTTCGATCTAAATATCAACTCTTAAGTAGAATTATAACATTTTCCATCTTGTTAGTCCTTAACAAGACCGTTGTCTCGTGGATTCGACCCTCAACTGTACTACGATAAGACTTCCATGTACCTTAGCGTACGTGGGTGGAGATCTTATTATAGCACACACAAGGTTAAACTTAGAGATTTACTATCTCTAGGATTTTTTGTGGTGCACGCAACTCCACATGAGTGGAGGCTCCATCACATACATACATACATACATACATATACTCACACACACACACACACACACACACACACACACACATATATATATATATATATATATATATATATATATATATATATATATATATATATGAATTTAGACCTTTGTGTAAATGTTCTCTAGAATATTTGGGAATTTTATTCAGTTTGAATCTATACCATTTTTCTTAGTTTTAGGTTCACCGAGTCTACATGTATTGTGACAAACTTTGCCACACAAAGTGAAATTACTGAAAACTTAATCACAATCAACCACTAACTAGCAAATTACCAAAAATCACATGAAATTAAAATAGATTTACAGCAAGCACCATGAGCTGGGATTTATTACACAAGTGTCAACACTTGCATTTCATAACATATATTCAAGGAGCTACATCATTGTTTTCCAATCAACCTATTACATAATATAATAGTTCCACATATATGTACATACCACTAAAGGCACACAAGCCAAAAACCACGTATCCATCGTCATGTCATCAAAACACACCGAGAACACTCCCAAGGACCAGAGTGTACATGGACGACACATAGGACTCTATTACTAGACATTATCCATATACCATGATCCACCAGGTGTAGTTCCTCTTCATATTATATCCTAAACTATCCAATATTTAGTTTGGCATGCATGTCCACCTAAAATATATTTAACCAATGGGGTAAGACAAAAGTACCAGTAAGAGATATAACTCTCCACCAACTCTATTATAATCACAGATAACTATGTAGATAAATTAACATACTGAGTAGGTTGAGAAAAATCAACTAAATGACATATACCTCATGAATAAAGTATGCAGAGCAGTAATATGCACTTGTCAATGAGTAGGAGAACAATCAATAATTTAAGAAGGAATACAAAGAACATGTATAACTATTATAAAATAAACAATAAAAAGCAAGGCAAGGATTCAACCAATGTTGTCGTATTTTATTCTAAACAAATATGCTACACAGCTGTTTATGAGTTTATTATGCCCTGAAAATTTGAGCCGTACCACCCAAATCCAACTGACCACTACTAATTCAAAATCAATGCCATATAAGATCTAGGAAGAGCCAGACTCCAATATCTTCTCCCTACTGATTCAGTACGAGTCTGCACCACAATGACATATAGTCAATATGCAAAACAACAACATATAGTCCTATAACTAGCCCACCTTGGTACATGTCATGATACTAGCATCCAGGGTACTCACAACCAATCATTGAGGTACAACCATAGTTGTCCTCTAATCATATCATGATATAATCATTGAGACACGACCACAGTCATTCTCAAAAAGCGGGATAGGTATGAAAACCGCCATCCTCCCAAAACACTTGGTGTCAGGATGACAAGCACCCCACATACTCAACAGTATGCGCTCTGAGTTTCCCTTAGGAATACTCGTTTCACCATCTAGCAAGTTCTGACACTGAAGATGGTTCTATGGCACAGAGCACTACATGATTAGGGTTTCACCTGATTAGTTATCTCCAATTTAGTGAATTAAGGCTGCATCAAACAAGTGCACAAACAAACCCTAATTAATCTCTAAAAAACATTGCCATATAACAACTTCAAAAGATATAAAACATATGAGATATAATTTCTCATCTCAATTTCATAGGGCAGTATTCACCTGTCAATCAAAAGACTAAACTTGTCATCACATCATCATCACATGGTACTATGCATTTCCATTCAAGAGTTTATCACCATGAGCAAATTATCATGGGATATCAATCCCTCATATCAGTACTAGAGGATATCACCTAAACTAGGCTCTAAGCCTCTGCCAGGTCATAAGACCCATCACATCATTCTTGTGATTTGTTGTTATATCAACTTGCCTTATTGAGCATATATGCATTACTCATGCCAAGCATCACTTGTGCCACATCACATATACACCATATCAATAATTAGCTATGGCATCCATCTCACTTGCAAGGTTAACATTATACAAATAGATGGGGAATTTGATTCAATACACTAAATACTTTTAGGTAAAGCATGCCATGCATCACATGTCCCCTCAATTAAAGTTAGGTTCCATGCTTAACCACATAGGGTTCCCAAGCATCATTTATTTTCCAATCTTCTAATTTCACTACCTCCCACAAGTTTGGAGTGTATAAGGCTATGCACTATTTATAATAACCAAGTCTACACATTCACGTATTCATACTTCCCGTGTTACCTTATCAAGGCTCATATCCATCATTTAGTATTAGTTAATCATCTTCATAGCACTCACAAGCTATAACATTTCATTAATTTATATGATTAAAGTTATGTGAATAAAAGAGAGAGAGAGAACAATCTCATTCTTTTAATCATGCATACTCAGCAAAAGTAACCTACCCTGGGATTAGGGTCAGTGTTCTTCACACATAACTTGATTAGAGTTTTACCTCATGATTATTATCACCAAACCCTAAATACACCATTTCCCACTTTCTTGGAATTGATCTAGGATTGAACATGAACCTTGATGCAACCCTATTTTAGGGCTTCATCTTGTGTCATTTTGTATCTCAGTCACATCTAAACACAATCGAATGCAAGTTAAATCCCTCAATATGCATATTATTGTCAAATGCACTTATGGACGTTCTTTACATACTTTTTAGGTACTTGGACCATGATTTGGATGGATGAGAGAGAAGGAAGGAGTTCTAGAGTTTCTTCACCCATGGAGGGGTCCAAAGAAGGCCCCAAAGCTCCCTCAACCTACCCCTAAAGGCCAAGGATTGACATCAAGCAAAGAAGTCCATTGATCATGAAGTTTCAAAGTGAAATTTCCATTGAAGACCCCAACACGGCTGTGGGGCCAAGGAACATCCGTGATGGAGAATGCTACAGTTACAGAATCAACCTCAAAATTTCAAAGCTACAAAAACATTGCCACCACGACCGTGCTACCCAGCCCCCAAAATAGCTGTTCCAGCTAGCACGACCATGCTGCCAAGGATGAGAATGAGCATGCCGGCTAGAACAACCTCCAATTCACCTCCCCCACCATGGCCGTGCTACCTAGCCCTCACCACGGCTGTGCTAACAACCTTCATTTCACCACCTTCACTCTGACGTTTTCCATTTCTCACCACGACTGTTATCCCCCACCATGGCCATTCCAACCCCCAGCCACCACAAAAGTTCTGCCCATAATGGCCGTGCTACCACAAAACCTAGCTTGTTCTACACTATTTTCCAACTATACCCCTATTTACCCTAGTGCTTTCACCACCACCTATATATACATGGGTGGTGACCAAAACACTAGATTAGCTACCATTACATCCCCTACCTATTCTAGAGCATTCATTGGCATCTCCTTTGCATTCAAGCCATCTACCCACCATTTCCACCTAATTTCCACAATAGAAACCTAGTTTCTAGATTTTCTACCATAATCCCCTTCATTTCCATGCTTTTCACCCACCTTGGAGGAGGGAGGTCATTCTACAGCAGCTAGGAGGTGAAGAAGAAGAAGCTACTCTGAGCTCCATGGATTCCTATCCCTTTCTTCTCCTTTCTTTTCTCTTTTGTATGAACATGTCTAGACAAGCACCTAGTGGTGGGCTTTTTGGGGTTAAAATGTGACTTTGATACCATGTTGGGGGGAAATAACTTGTATTGAACATAATTTTATTCTATGATGATTGCCTCTTTCTTCTATCTAATTTCCCATTATATTTCATGTGGTTTGTGCTCTTAAACATAGATTTCTTGTTTTGTGATGCTTAATGACACTTAGCTTCTAGGGGAAAATGGAAGGTATGTGGCAATCTTAGGAATGGCTCCTAGGTCCACTTAGTGGATCCCTAACTAGCCCCCTTTGTTCCTACATACATCTCTCTTCTTCTACAAGTAGATGTGGGATCTAAGTAGCTAGTGTAAGTGTGATTAGTGCAATTTCCTAGAGTTTCCAAAAGGATAGATGGCAAGTAACATGATGAGAAACATACTCATCTCTACACCCATTCATACCCCTGGCTATTAATTGCCCTAACACCACTTACCATAGAAACCTAGACTTGCCAAATCCTATTAGAGTTACACCTAGCCCTAGTTCCCCAACTAGTAATATAGGGTATATTCCAATAGCACTTGCTTTGTTGTTTGGCTTGGAAATCTATATTGAAATATGAGAATTGCATGCTATGTTAACCTTCCCCAACTAATATCAAGTCTCATTCCCAAATGACCCACCTATCCATCTATTGCTTAAAATCCACCCTTGCCTTCTTAGCTTGTTAATGCTAGATTAGTCAATTGCCTTTGTTTGTTCTTATCTAATTGCTTAATTCTTGATAGTTAGTTCTTGCTCAAGTAGTTAGGTCTCCTTTGAGATTTCTTGTGTTAATCTAGCTAGCTAGTGATAACTTAGGCTCTTGCTTGTCTATTTTATTATATTACATCTTAGTTGATAATTTGTCTTGCTAAGTGTAGTGTAACTCCTTGCTTTATCTTAGTTGCTTGTCTTGCCTAGTTTCTTAGTCCTAACCTACTTAGAGTAATCTAGGGCTTTTTTTAATCTAGTTTCTTTCTTGTCGTTTCTTTCTTACAATCGTAGCTTAATCAATCAAAACCAAATTTAAACCCTAAAACCTTACTCTTCACTTTAGGTACATAGATATCATTAACCTAGCTCTAGTTCCCCCTCTTTCCCTGAGGATCGATCCTAATCTTGCCACTTTCCTATACTACAACACGACCCTGTGCGCTTGCGGGTACGTGTGATTAGTTTGGCCTGTGCGTTGGACTAGGTCCATATATAAATTTTGAAAGATCCATGTGTTTTCCCTTAGGGTTGCATCTAGTCACCTTTTAGTTGGCTAGTGTGTGGCATTGAGAAGATCACACCACACCCACATAATGTCTCAATATGTTATGTCCTCTCACAGGTCGTTAACCATATCATAATACTAAGGGATGTAAATCCTTAGATTACATATCAAGAGGATTCTACTTCAAACTATACACAAGGTACTTATTAGCTCATTAACTTATTCATATGATTTCTACACAATTGCTAACACCCCTTTTATTTAAATAAAGCTTATAATCATCATATGCACTTTATAAGGTTTACCTGGGTACTCACATGGTTGCAACATTAATCTTCACCATCCAGTTATGAATAATATGGAAAGGAATTGGAGACAATACATGTCATGAATTAAAATCTCTCAATAGGGTGAGCATATTGGTCATATTATCTCAAGATTAGGGTGATTACTTCACTACTAAACCCTACTTCCATTACTTCCCACATGTTTAGAGAGTTTTAGGATTAAGCATCATAGTTAAGAATTGACCATTCATACTTACATCATCTTAGGTAGATCATTACACTATGTATTGGTTATATCAACATTTAAGAATATAGATGTAACAGCCCTTCATCACACATGTGCTAACTAATCAATTACATGGTATCTTGTTGTATCACTTAGTCTAAGATATCAATTTCACCTTCAGCCTAAAATATTAGTTTCACCTTCATCATGAGATATTGGTTTCACCTCCCAACATGAGGTATCAGTTTAGCACTTCAAGTGTGTCAGAATCTCACTCAACAATATAGTATCTCAGCTTAGCCTCACCTTAATGTGTCAACCACTTACTCGACA
The DNA here is from genome assembly GCA_963693085.1 of Alisma plantago-aquatica. NCBI lineage: Eukaryota > Viridiplantae > Streptophyta > Magnoliopsida > Alismatales > Alismataceae > Alisma > Alisma plantago-aquatica. The sequence goes on along the minus strand of OY856413.1, from coordinate 314,954,784 downwards.
AAGTTTGTCGGCCTCTCTCCTATAGGAGGGTACCTCGGTTTAGTACCTACATGGTGTGTTGACTTGACCTTATCAAAGTGTGTCGACTACCCATAAACTTAGCATAAAGGTTTATCATTATCAAGGTGTGTCAGGCTAGGAATCAACAAGGTATATCAATTTGTCATCTCTTGGTATGTCGACTTGGTACTTGACCTAAGATGGGGGGTTAGTTCACAATATAGGGTAACAGTTTAATCACTTCATATCAACATGTCGGGTTAGCCTCATCAAAGCATATCGGTCTAATACTTTCATGTGTGTTGACTTATTAGATGATGTGTCGACTACTCACAAGCAAGGCATGAAGGGTTAACCTCCCCAAGGCGTGTCGGTGTAAGTGCTGACTAAGCATGTTAGTTTAAGCACCACAAGGCATGTCGACTACTCACATATGTGTGTGTATCGAATTGTCATCTTAAACCTTTAGATATCGACCACTAGTTCAAGTATTATCATGGAAGGAAAGTAAAAAATATGGACAACAAAATAAACAAGGTTCCTTCAACATTTCTCAAGACCATCGTTAAATACTCGCATATATGAGATAAATGATTTAGAGATGAGAATCAATATGAGCACATAAAAGAGTGAACATAATAAAGAAGGCTAAGAGTTATATAACTTGCCTCAAGAAGATATCCACCAAGGGTTCAAGCTCCATGATCAAAGATCCAAATCACACATTTTCTCAATGTTTGAAGATGATCCATCAAGAGCCCCAAACTCGATCTCAACATTGTCTCCAAGAAAGAAGAAGAAGATGCCAAGGTTATGATAAGGTTATGATAGCTCAAGGAGGAAAGAAGGAAAGACAGAACCACGACCTAATCAACCTTCATTCAAGGTATGATCCATGTCTAAGGGAGGAAGAAGAATATGGAGAAGAGAGATCAAAGAAATCATTGTCAAAGAAACACAACTTACTAAGATAGAAGATGAACAAGGAATCACCATGAGCAAGGAACTCTAACTCCAAAGATCCATGGGGAATTCTTCTAGCTCCTCAAGCTCCCAAGCTCATCCACCAAAAAGATAAGAACTAGAATTGATGAAATGGTTCACTTGTGTGAAGGGGGAGGAGTTATATACTTGAGGGAAGAAAAAGAGATCAAAAGAGAGGTGTCATCACCTTAAGAGTCTGGGTGACACTTGTCCACGTGCAAAGGCCACATGCAACCACTTTAGCTTAACATGCAAGATATGGTTATATACTCTAGGTAGAGTCTCAGTCTCTTGGCCTCCTACCAAGGGCACCACTTCTCCAAACCAATGCACAACACCATACCGAAACGATACTCTATATTCTAAGGTCAAAACACACATCATTCATAGAACCTTATCACTACTAAGGATATCATCTCTTACCTAAGATACAAACTAGGTACCCACCTCTTTTTATATCTTCTAGATTATGTCAAACAATAGGAGAAACACTCTAGAGGTGTTAAATTGCATGTTAACCCTCTACTTTGGGTAAATTGCAATTTGCACCAAAACTAGTACACAAGGCACAATCAACTTCCAAACCATCTCAAACCTAAAACTTAAGCTCTCCATGAGGCACCCCTTAGCATCATTCTCTCCCTTATGATGCTGAAGCACTAAGGGCGTGCTAAACATATGACATATTGCAAGATAACCCCTTATATTGGGTAAATTGCACTTTGGTCCAAAACCAGCAAACATTGCTCAAACATTATTCAAATGGGACCAAACTTGAAACATAGGCATGTCACACGGTAGAGAAACACCTCAAAGGATTATATTGAAGTTCTAAGAAACTTACTTAAGAAAAACAAAAGGGTTATCCCCAAACCCATATAATGGTCCTTATAGGCACATAGGACTTAGGTTGTTGTGTCTGTTCCAACATAATCCAACAAATCTGACCATGGTTTATGGTTATATAGATATGTCTAGAGAACATGAAGAGAATGTAGAAGTAGTTTTGTGGTGCCAAGAGGTGGAGGTAGGATGTGGGTACTGGATGGAAGAGTGTCTCAGATGGGGCTAGAACAACCCATTCCACCCTAGTTGATCTAGCTTTTTTGTCTATCTTTATATAGCTAATGGTAATGATTACACATCTAGTGGATAGGGCACCTACATCTCAACTAAGGGCACTTATTCCCAATGCGGTATCTTTGGGCCCAGGGAAGACCTTTGAGAGGCTGAAGTGAGTGGGAGCTACTGAGTACAAGGGCACAACAGACCCAACCGATATAAATATGTGGTTGATGAAGTTGGAGAAGGCATTAAGGATCTTGAACATATCTGAGTAGGACAAAGTGAAGCACACAATCCATATTCTGAAGGGTAGTGTTGGCCATTGGTGGGTCATAAAAGAGGAGAAGAGACCAGGTGGGGTGGTCAATTGGGAAGCATTTCAATGAGCGTTTGTCAGCCGTTACTTCCCATAGACATACTTGGAGGATAATATGGCTTGGTTTGAATAGTTGTGCCAATGATCATGGCCTATCAATGACTACGAGGTGAAGTTCATGGAGTTGCTGAGGTTCTGTCCTCACATGGTGGCCATAGAGAAGGACACAATTAGAAGGCTTAAGAAGGGCTTGAATGCTGAGTTGTCAAGGACGACATCTACTTTGGAGTCTCATGAGAAGTTCTCTACCTTCATGGAGTATGTGAGGAGGATAGATATGACAATGGTGGAACAATAAGAAGTTAGTACAAGAAAGAGGTCAGCTCAGTTCTAAGGACAATAGTAAGGCAATTTCTAGAACAAAGGTTTTCTTCACTGTAGTACCAACAATCTCAGCCAAGGTTGGATTTTTTTGAGCCAAGGAAACAAGTAGATTCATAGTGGTCTCCTAGAATGGGAAGAAGTCATAGTTTTCTATTATTTAGGGAAAATAGTTCTAGATAACTATTTGTAATAGGGTCATCTAGGCTGCAATATGATACAAGGACGTCATACAAGTGTGTTCAGGTTGGGTATGTGTGATGGTCTTTCCCTATGAAGAGCTAGGAGGTTACACAACAACTGAGGCAAAGACAACATGTCTCAAAATAGTAGTATTTTAGTAGCAGTGGTTGTAGAGGTCGTAGCTAGTCTTCACAGGAAGGGTCATCAGGACCAGCTGTAGAGGCCGAGGACAACAAAAAGCGACGACTAGATTCCATGCTATGAGTCACTTGGAAGGAGTGGTCAACCCATAGATCATGACATATCATATGGAACTTTTTCATTCTGACTTATCCACATCTACCTTTGTATATGTTTTAGTTGACCCAGGTTTGATGCACTCATTTGTCATCAGAGAGATGATAGATAGTTGTAACTTTCCTATTTGTAGTAGAATTGATAATCTTTTGTTAGAAACCCCTTTGGTTGGTTATGTGTTGTTGCAGGAGGTGTGTCCATCCTTCATTCGATCTTTCTTAGAATGTAACGTTCAATTGGATCGTGTGCCACTTGATATGCATGGGTTCGTTGTGATCCTAGGGATGGATACCTTGGAGAAGTACATGGTTGTATTGGATTGTGATTCCAAAGTCATGACGTTTTGTGATGGCGATGTTTATTGGACTTTCCAAGGAGATAGGAAGATTCTTCCAGCCTGTCTGGTGTTGGATGTGATAACAGAGAAGTTGATGAGATAAAGATGTGAAGCTTTCTTATCTCATGTGGTGGTCAACAAGGTGAGGAGTCCTAGTATCCAGGATGTACATGTAGTGAGTGATTTTGAGGATGTTTTCCTGATGAGTTTTCAAGTGTTCCACCCCTAAGGGAGATTGGTTTTAAAATAAATCTAGTTCTTGACACGCAACCCATTGCACATGCACCCTATAGGATGGCTCTGATAGAGACGAAGGAGTTGAAGAAGTAGTTGCAGGAGTTATTGGAGAAGGGTTTCATATGGTTGAGTACTTCCTCTTGGAGTGCTCCAGTGTTGTTAATGAATAAGAAGGATGATTCTATGAGGCTTTGCATATACTACCGACAGTTGAAAAAGGTTACAATGAAGAAAAAGTATCCATTACTGAGGATAGATGATCTATTTGACCAGTTGAGAGGTGCTTCAGTGTTCTCCAAGGTATATCTGAGGTCAACATATCACCAGACGAGGATCAAGGCAGATGAAAAACCTAAGACGGGTCTAGGACTAGGTGTGGTTATTATGAGTTTGTGGTTATGTTTTTTGTGATAACCAATGCAATTGAAAACATTTATGGATCTGATGAACAGAGTGCCCAGGACGTATCTAGACTAGTTCATGGTGGTATCCATAGATGACTCTTCATATAATCCAGGGATAGTCAGCAACATGAGAAGCATCTTCTTCTGGCACTAGAGTTGTTGAGGCAACATAAGATTTATTCCAAGTTCAAAGAGTGTGAATTTTGGTTGATCAAGGTGTCCTTTATTGTTCACATCATCTCTACAAAGTGTGTTTGTGTAGATCCTAAGAAATTGGGGTTATTATTGTGGTGGGAGAAACCCTAGACACCAATAGAAGTTTGTATCTTCTTAATTTTAGTTGGTTACTATAGGAGGTTCATCCAAGAAGTTCAATGTTGCAACTTTACCTTTAACCAAGCTAAATTGGAAGGGTTTCCCTTTTGTTTGTGATGACAAGTGTCAATGTTCTTTCTAGATGTTGAAGGAAAAGTTGATGAGTGCTCCAGTGTTGGTGTTGCCAGAGCCTGGGAAAGGCTACATCATTTTCTGTGACGCCTCAAAGAATGAGTTGGGATATGTGTTGATGTAAGGCAAGAATGTGATATCTTCTGCTTCTCGACAACTTAAGAAACACGAGGAAAATTACCCAACTCATGACTTGGAGTTAACACCCATGGTTCCTGCCTTAAGATTTTTAGGCACCACCTATATGTAGAGATGTGTAAAATATTCACAGATTACAAGAATCTATAGTACATCTTTTCAAAGAAAGAGTTGAACATGAGGCAAAGGAGATGGATGGATCTGATCGAGGACTACAGTTGTATAATAGATTATTACCCAGGAAAGGCAAATGTAGTGGCTGATGCTTTGAGCAAGAAGTCATACTCATCTTTGTCTATTGATAAAGAAAAATTTCAGACCATAGACTGTCACAAGTGAAACATGTTGGTGTCACTTTGACAAATGAATGTACAGTTTGAGGTATTTCTGTTGGCAGGTTTGTTGGAACAGTTACAAGTGAAGTAGATGTTGATACAATAGACCATAGATGCATGGAGGGTGATACTGTGATACAAAACATCAGGTCATAGTTTGTTATTAGGAAGAATGATGACTTCAATGAGACATATGATGTGACAATGTGTTTTCACAATAGGACAATGGTTCCTGATGTTAGCTGTATGAATGAGATGGTACTTTAGGATTACCATTCTTTAATGTACACTATGCATCATGGAAGTACAAAGATGTATCATAATCTCAAGGACTTGGAGTGGTGGTCATATCTGATGTGTTCTAAGTGCCCAATTTGTCAGTAGGTCAAGGCAGATCATCAAAAGTCTGTAGGAACGTTATAGTCTTTTCCAATTACGTAGTGGAAATGGGATTATATAACTATGGACTTTGTGGTTGTTTTTCCTAGAATAGCCAATAGTAATGATTCCATTTGTGTGATTTTTGATTGGTTGAAGAAGTCATCTCACTTTTTTCGGTCAAGACCACCTATGTAGTAGTGAAGTTGGCACAAATCTACATTGAGTTGATAGTTCATTTGTACGGAATATCAGTTACCATAGTGTCTGACAAAAATCCCAAATTTATAAGTACGTTTTGGGAGTGTATACATACAACATTGGGGACACAATTGAGGTTCAATATAGCTTTCCACTCGCAGATAGATAGGTGGTAAGAAAGGACCATTTGGAGCTTATAGGATCTGTTGATAGCATGTGTGGTTCAGTTTCTTGGCAGCTGAGATATCCATGAGAGTCTGGTTGATGTTTCCTACAACAACAATAACTATCAAAGGAGTATAGACATGGAACCATATGAGGCTTTGTATGGTAGGAAATTTAGGTCAACTCTTTGTTGGTATGAAGCAGGTGAGTATTAGTTGTTGAGTCCTGAGTTGATTTAGTAGAATATAGAGAAGATCAAGATGATCCAACAATAGCTGTAGGCAACACAAGATAGGAAGAAGTCTTCTACTGACACTTGCCATAGATCGTTGGATTTCCAGGTTGGAGACTGCGTGTACCTTAAGGTTTCCCCCTGGAAGGGCATGGTGAGGTTTGGTAAGAAGGGTAAGTTCACTCCTAGGTTTATGGGACCATACCACACAAGTTGGGAAGGAGGCATATAGGTTGGTGTTACCACCATGTTGCATGATGTTTTCCATGTCACTATGTTGAGGAAGTGTCATCTAGGTATGTAGCAGATGAGATAGCCTGTAGAGGTTGAGTTGGAGGAGGATGTTACCTATGTTAAGGGTCCAGTTTTAGCCTTAGATAGGTGAGTTCAGAAGCTTGGGAAGAAGGACATAGCCGTACTTAAGGTGTTGTGTGGGACTTAAGAGGATGAGGTGCATTGTAAGTACCTTATTTGTTTTCTTAGGATTTTGGGAGCAACATCCTTGTTGGGGTTTATGGTTGTAAGGCCCCCTAACCCTGCTTAACCTATAAAAATAATCATTTGGCCTAACTTGGATTAATTTGATGCTCAATCTTGAAAGCTTAACTTTGATTTATGATGTCATACTAAATGATGAATCTATGTTTGATTTTTTTTTGTCAAAACATACCTTGTTTATTGAAGTTACACCGATTCATGTAACTTGTGGGCATGTAAGCAAATTACCCTTTTCTTGTAGTATGAACATAATTGTGACACTTGCTTGAGTTTCTTCACGATGTGCATAATGATGTTATAATTTTACTTCTCCTTTAGATGATTTCAAGTTGCTTGTTTGAAGTTTACATAAGCTTGGTGAGGTGGTAGTTCATTGTCTTCATTGGTCAATAGTTTACTGGTGGCTTCTTGTTTTCTTGATGACTGGTTGCTTTTTAGTGGATGATGACTTTCCCGACGGCCAAAGAGTTTCTGGCACCTTGTGGAATTATTGGCTAGCCAATCAAGGTTCTCATCAACTGAAGAGATTTATGTGTGTGTGAAAGAGAGTGACTGATGAGATCTTATGTGCGCATGTGAACCTGACCGATGAGATTGATCGATAGGGTTTGGTGGTCAATGAGTTTCCTGTGTCTGACGGGTTCTTTGACACCTGATGGGATTTTGATTGACATGTTTTTTGGTGAGTAGGCTAATGAGTTTTCTAACCAATAAGATATCAACTCTATCCCTATAAGTAACCTATCTCTCATTCCTTTTACTCTTTTGGTGGAGCTCCAGTTGCAACCAGACATGCTTGACGATAACTTCTAGAGACTTGAGGTAGAAGAGGATCTGACGAGGTCCGCAATCATAGGATTTCCATGATGCATGTGCAATAATTGAAGTTCCTTGGTCTGATCTAGGGACATTGATCATGTTTCTTGCTTCCTTTATCTAAGATTCTTACTCATTTTCACTTTCTTACTATTCTTTGCTCTATTTCTTCATGTGGCTGAGCTCTATGGTTTCTTGGTGTTCTCTTGCTAGAACCCTATGCATGTGGGTTGAGAACTCTCCTTCCTTTCTCTAGTTCCACCATGTTCTTGGAAATAGAAAAGGTTCCTTTAGCTTTTACATGTTGACCTTGACATTTGTGTGCTGATTTTGGGAGTTTTCACCTTGGATTTTAGTTTCCTTCTCCTTACTAGGTGAGTTATATAACTTTGAATGCATCTCTTGCCTACCTTCTACATGCATGTTGCTAATCTTCCTTTAGAACTCCTAAAATGCTAAATGATAGCCTTTAGAAGAGTTGTTTAGTATGACTAAATGATGATCCATGGATGTCCACTATAGTCCAGACTTTATGAACATTAATTGCTAAAATTTGAATTGATCTTAAGTATGAAAGACCTAAATTCAAAACATCAATTCTTGAAACTACCATCACAGTGACGTAAAGATGTCTGGATGAACCTTAACAGAAGGTAACTTATTCATGATACATGTTAAATGTTGATAATGCCATCACATGAAGTAATATTATTTTAAGCATAGTGATGCTTATGTCTTGATACATTCCAATTGGGGGTCAAACCTATTATGACCAAGGACAATTACATACTCTGTGAAGGAGTGTTGTGGACCTATTTAAATACATTTTACATCTTCTAAGGTTGCAAACCCTAATGACTTTTTGTAAGAATCTTTCTTATGTTTATACACATCTTGATGAATGCAATCAAATGTAACTAATGACTTAAATAATCAAGTGTAACTCTAAACAAGTAGTGCCCTAAGTCCATAGAGCTATTATAGTGTCACACCTTGTTGGATAGTGAAATGAGTAATCTGAAAGGAGCCCGAAGTCATATACTGTTGAGTATATGCAGGTGCAGGGAGGGTATATCCCTGTAATTTTGGTCCCAAGGTTTTAGAGAATATTCATGGCCATGCATGAGATGATGATGTCATTGAGAGAGACTGTGGTTGTAACTCAAGTTTGAGGGTTGTATACCCTTATTTCTAGTGCAGTCACATGTGTACCCAGGACAGACTAGGTTGTTTAGTAGTTGAGATGATATGTCACTACATCTGACTCATACTGACCAAGAGGAAGAGATCATAGGATTCTGATCATCCTAGATCTTATACAGGGATGATTTTGACTTCAAATGTTCAACTTGAAGTTTGAGTGGTACGTACCAAACTAGCCGTGGCTTAATAATATATGTAAATCAACCATGTAGTATAATTGTTCACGTTACTTGGTGAATCACATCTGATGATAATCCTTACTATGTTCTTTTGATTTGTAGATGATTTATAGTGTGGTACAAGAAATCAACTGTACTTATAAACCTCATTATGCCTAAAAATTTGTGTAAGTTCTATAGTCTTGCAACTCTAAAATACTATTTGATTTAACTTATCTAAATATATGAAACTAGTAACCAATAGATGTTTTTGGAGTTATATCTCTCACTGGATCATGGGTCTCACCTCATAGGTTGCCACATCTTTTTAGGTCATTGACAATCACCGTCATATGCAGAGAAAGGAGGTGCAATTTGAAGATCTACAAAGATACAAGGTTGGTTGGGTTCCATAGAGTCCTAGATCATCCCTGTACTTATGTAAATCGGCTCGAGATCTGTGGTAGTGTATGTTGTTCTATGTACATGTTGTAAATATGTGAATAATATCTCTTGCATACTGGCCATGGCCGATGCCATAGAATGAATGTTAAGGTAACTAGTACGGTATATATATATATATATATATATATATATATATATATATAAATATAGGGTAGCGATCTAGTGAGAAACATTATATGGTGAGAGCATGAGAGGCATTTGAATAACTATAAAGGTATATAATTTTTTCAATATCCAACTTTTAGATGGGAAGACCATCATTTTATTTACCTTTTCACAAAAAAATCACTTCATTCTGATAACTTATACATGTCCATATGTACAATATACATATTTTACATCCAAAAGTCATCCTAAAACTCAATATTGAGTGTTGAAAAGTATTCACTTGTTGTGAATGCAATACAAAGCCTATGATGATGAATTTGTGTAAGAAGGTAACCAATAATGTATATTTGTAATCGATACAGTAGGATCATGAAAAGTTGATCATTGTGAAAAGTTACTCAAATGCCTCTCATGCCCCCATTCTATCTCTCACACACACATACACACACACACACACACACACACACATATATATATATATATATATATATATATATATATATATATATATATATATATATATATATATATATATATATATATATATATGAAGTTGGACCTCTGTGTAAGTTCTTTAGGATGTTTGGAAATTTTATTGGTTTGAATATGTACCCTTTTGGGTATTATGCTTAATTAGTGCTTGATCAATGTTTTGACTTTGAGTAATCTCATTTAGCGTGGCAGGTTGCCTCATTTATATTCAAGTCTATGGTCAACTTTTGGCTAAGGGACGTCACAACTGAATAGGTTTGGCATGTTCTCATCTTGTTTGAGTATATAAGGATCTATTGGGAGTGTGCTCATGATGGAAATATGTTCAAGTACATTGAGCTCACACTCTATCTTGAAAACACTCTCAAATTCATGTACTAGTCTAAAAAACTTGTCTCATCAAGCATGTATTCTCAAGGTGTGATCACAATGACAAGTTGTTCATGTTTTGTTTATGAAATATTACATGAATTTAAATTTGATTTGAAAACTTTATTATTTGATTATGCCTTTAACTAAATATTACTTGCACTATTTTCTTCAAATTAATAGCCTGCACTATTAATCCAAAAAGTTATAGAGAATAACGTTCTAGTGGGCCAAGGACCTTATTTCATTGAATAATGAGTCAATTTTGGCTGACCGCTCACAACTCAAATATTTTGGTAGACAAAATTTTCCAATTACATCATATACAACCCTTAGATGGATGGGGAACAACCATTGGTAAATTCCATCATATGCAACACCCATCCGCATGCCTCTAGGTGATTTATCCTATTAAGGCTACCTACTTAATCTAACTCCAATTGTCAATACCGATAAGTCCACGTGACTGCTTTGAAAGACCCACATGTTACCTCACACCTCACCAAGATGGATAATGCACCTCATTTTGGCAAGCCCATATAAATCGGTTGTAGCCTTGATTTATATTGCATGTTGGAAGGCATCTTAATATTAATATTTGATGATGGATTTTGTATTATACATATACATACCCAATCACCATATATGTATATATTATATATCATATACATAAATAGGCACCACAAGTGATAAAATCAAAATGTAATGGTTAGATATCCTATCACAATCTTCTAGATAATGAAATATTTATGTTATTTAAAGTTTCATGCATCACATACATAACCAAAAGATAATAAACCTTGATCCTAGGATTCTTCAATCACAAGTGGCTACAATGGATGATCCATCATTTTTGATTTTTTTTTTTTGCATTCATCCTTCTTCATATACACCGTGTTGGATATCATATATCCTAGACTATCCTATAACTATAACATCATATGTCAGATATACCTCAAGTTGCATTTGAGGGGAATAATGTGGCAAGCCAAACACATGGATTCAATAGAGAAGGTACAACATGGAATCCATATGAAGAATCACAAACAATCAACTACAAGTAATAGAAGCAATCACAATTAGGGTTTGGCCATAAGCATGCATCATACACCAAACAAAACCATTTTGAGGCATCACTTGGGATTCTGGTATACATACATATAAATTATCATAATATAATGTGATTGTGGTGATATTCATAGGACATTCCCATTAAGCAGATTTGTACAATAATCAATTTCATCATATGAAACATACACGCTACCATCCTTCAATGACAAAAACTTGATTCATAATTGAAAAACCCGATAAAGAGCATTAGACATAGCTCTGATACCACAACATGAATCTCAAGAGAGGAAAACGTAGTGGAATAATTTTTTTATTGAGAACCATTTGAGTAGGATCTATCTAAAGAAATAAAACCAGATTAGAGTTTACAAGTTTATACCTTATCATGGAAGAGGCTCCAACTGTTCAACTTGTAATGTTTGGTGTAGATCTATACCCTACAATCTATGCCTCACTTGCATTTAACCATAACTCCTCTCTAGGATTTTTTGGCATTCTGGAAGTCACCTCGAGATGTGTGCTGAAAACTATTTTTGGTAGAAAATTGTGGTAATGTGTCAATGACTATCAGTGGCAGACTGTGGGAATCCACCAGTTGTTTGGACAGATCCCAAAGTCACAAAGTTGGCTTTATTGACCCTATATCTGACCCCTCAAAGTCAACTTTGAGGGATCACAACAATCCATTGTGCACATGTGCAGAGGATCACACTATTTGGCCATGAAGATTCTTGCCTTGATTACCATGCCTTAGGTGGTGGATCACAAGAATCTATTGGGAGACCTTCTCACCGATTTGCATGCCTGGTGGATCACATCATTCTGCCATCCATTCCTGTGATGGATTGTGTCGTTATATTGTCACCTTGGTTTGCATGCCATCAATGAAGATATTTGTTCTGAATGAATTTGCTATGTGAACTCTTCTACACAGTATCAACACAAGTGCTCAAAGACAGTTGGAGTTTCTAGTCTCCTCCTCTCCCTCTTTATCTCTCTAAGTTGCTCTTAGGCTTTCTCAAACTTGGAGGAAATAATGAGAATATTTGAGTGTGTTCCCTAAAGGCCTTCTCTAATATGAGATGTGTAGATGTAGAGAGTCATGGTTTTCTAAATCCTATTTGGCAAGGCTGTGGACTACCTGACTTATGAAAACTTATTTCTTAAGTCTGGGTACATATTTCATTCAGGTACTTGAAACTTACTTTTAGGTCTTTGCATCTAGTATAACAATTACAATAAGGTCCAATTCAACTTTTCTTCAAGTTGTTTCTATGTATGTGAGCCTGTTGGCACCATACTACATTGGTAATGGATTGAATAATCAATATTATGATCCGTAAGTAATGAGATGTGTTTATCTACACATAAAGTAATAGGATTAGTTAGACTAGACTAGACCATCAACGAACAATTTTACAATGTTGTATAGCCCTTTTGTCTCTGGTTTCTTGACGGAACTAGAGGCATGGACACATCATGCTCATCATGTTCAATCTAAGTTCCTTGGTCTCCAAGTAGACTAGTACCATACATATGAGATTGGTAGCATATACTGACTCACATTACATTGGACATGCATTTCTCTAGTCTCACTTATCAAGAGGACTTAAATATCGCTCCTGGTATATGTGAGGGACAAATTCTTTCTACATCACTCACAATATGTAGCATGATTTTCATCACACCCAATAACTACCTTTATGGAAACCTTCTTCAAGATCAATTTGGGCAGTGCCAAAGCATGATGATTGTCATATCACCACTATAGTGACTTCAAGTCGAAGGACCACAACAACCATGTTGTATTCAATAGTCGATTATAATTATCATATAATAATCTATGAATCACTTTCAAGGCCAATCTATAAAATGCACTTGTTCTCTAACAAGTACGCATGCGTCTAACTTAGCATCCAATACCTATGACCGGTGAGACATGGTCATCACTCACCACACATACTAGTATCACACATATTATTGTTGTCCAATCCATAATAATACTTCACTAGGGGCATTTAAAGAATTGTTCTTAGCATCGGTTATGACCTCATATTCAAGTCACGTACTTGAAGTCCCATTGTTTTGAACCAATCATTATAAGAACATTTATTATGCACATTAATATTTCAATAATTAAATGTGTATCAATCAATTATAATTGTCTTTATTAATCCAATCAAACGTACAAAATATCCCTATAGTCATCATCTAATAGACTGGCTTGCAACACATATACACCAACACAAAAGTCTTGATAAAAACACATATTCTAGAAATTAAGAAGTAATAGTGAAAAACATTATTAAAACACTCTTCTATATATACAAGGACCTAGAGTGATAGGGACCGACTAAACTGAACTAGTGTAATAGTTAACTCTTGTGGCATGTCTACTATGATGCATCTACATATTCAATTCACATAGTTCCAAAAAAAATTATATGCATAGAGGTATGAGCTACTCGCGTGGTGAATGAATAAAACAATTAAATATTCTAGAGCACTATAGCAGGAATTAGTTTTTCTTTGAATAATTAAAATAAAAGCAAGGTGGTACTGTAGATTAATAGGCTATCTATATTAAAATTATGAATAGATATTTATCATGCATTACCAGCAATATGAAAATATCAAAATAATTTTCCTCATTAGTCTTGTCTTGATATTTCATTAACTTCACCGAATACTTAACTGACTATTGTGTTGGCCAGTTGAACATAACTCACTATATGGATTATTTATCTAGACTTGAGTAAACTAAACCATACATCTCTTTTACTTTGCCCTGAACTCACTTGGATCATACTATTCAAAGATACTATTGGGTGACTTACGTGAAAGTCTTAAGGTAAACTCAGGTTCTTAAGACTGCTATAACTCCTTGGTCTGTGTCAAGGTTGCCTCATAAGACCTGATAGTTGGAAAACTATGGCCCCTTGTCATGGGTACTCAGGAGGGGTGCCTATAAGCTAAAAAACATCTAGTTCTATGTAATATGGTTCTACAAGGGTAGACATGCAATATAGAATAACTGCCAAAAGGAGTAGATCCAAAAGAGCTATATCTCCAATTGTTACTATCTTGGATACCACTAGAATCTCCATCTATTGTTGGATACTATTGAACTGAAGTACCACGATACCTAGTCAGTGGTGTTGGGTACTTCCTATAAATGTACCCATGTACTTCTTCCTGTATCTAATTTTCCATACCCAATTTAACCATTCCTATTGTAGACCTAGATGCATAGGTTCTACGGTGTTCAAGGTATATATTGCTAGTGGATTTTCATATTATATCTTACTCTTAAACATATCTCTTTTCTTTTTATATTTATACCTATTTGGTTGGTGCTGCATACTTCCTATCACTATATTCATTATACTTATTCCTATATCTAATATTCCATAGCCATTTTCTCCCATATCGCTACATACCTACAAGGATGGGTTTTACAGTGTTTAGAGCATCTATTACTACTATGTTTTCATATTATGTATTTATCTTAGATTGATCTCTTTTCTTTTTTGTATTTTACTGACTATAATTCATTGATCATACTGAGATGGATGCTTAACTTACTAATTACCCTTCTCTTAGGGTTTCTCAATGATCATTCACAGACACGGACACAAAGCAACTAGCGAGTGAAGCAAAACCCCAATTCCTCTACTCAATCCGTCGCCCTCCCCAGTGATTTCTCCCGTTGTCACGCAATCTCACCGGTGAAGACATCACCCAACCACTCCATCACCACCTCCTCCATCATCACCTCCTCCAGTCACTCCTTCATCGACTCGTCAGATACTCAGAGATGATGAGGATGAAGAAAGCCTCGCGGAAATTGTCGACAATACCTCTGTGGAGAAAGAATAGACCGAAAGTGATCGAAATAGGCAACGACAACTTTGAAACGCACCAGTTTCAAGCCGACGAGAAGATGGAAAAATAGGCAGAAGAAGCGGGAAAAGCAGCATCGGACGCGGAAAGGGAATTACAAGAACAAACTACTCTAACAACTCTGAAAGGGGATAAGAAAGAGGCTACCAAGGCCATAGAAGCAGAAGAAGAGGGAAAAGAAGAAGCTATAGAAATGGAGAAGGGGTTTACTGCTAAGACTCCTCAAACAATACAGAAAGAGGTCAAAACATGAGCTACGATGGCTACTGAGGGAGATAAGCAAGCTACTTCTTCGACATCTCAGACACAAAAGAAAGGGAAAAAAGAGGGGTTACAGCTCCCCCATGGATCAAACCTCAATCAAAAAGTGCAAAGCGCAGTAAGGTTGCTACTGCTGGTCGTGGAGGCAATAGATCTACTGAGAAGAAAGAAGCTGCGCACAACAAAGCGGGAAAAGAAGAACAACAAGGTAATTTGTGTTTTCATGTAGGCTACTACTATTGTGTCTTTGACCTTCTCTGCATCCTTCCCCTCCTACTATGCATGCTACTACTGATGTGTTAATGTATGATAGTTACTACATTAAAACTAGACGATGTAGCTAGAGTAACTACACCAACATATCCGAGTAACTATGAGATAGTCTCGAGTAACTATTATAATAGGAAGAGTAATGCTCGAGTAACTGAGAGTAATGCTTGAGTAACTGAGAGTAATGCTTGAGTAACTAAAATTAATGCTTGAGTAAATGAAATTAATGCTTGAGTAAATATTACAGAATGCTTGAGTAACTGAAAGTAATGTTTGAGTAACTGCAATTTATGCTTAACTATTACAGAATGCTTGAGTAACCGATATTAATGCTTGAGTAACTAAAAATAAAGTTTGAGTAACTATTACAGAATACTTGAGTAACTGAAATTAATTCTCGAGTAACTATTACAGAATGCTTGAGTAACCGAAATTAATGTTTGAGTATTTATTTCTAAAAGTAATGCTTGAGTAACAAATAGTGTCTCACCCACTAGACATATCAATTAAACTAGAAAACAATATTGTTAAGCTAAATACTACATTCTTGGAGTAACTCTATTCGTATGCAGGAGAAGAAATGTAACGACCCCGCCTCCCGATAACCCCCAATTAATGGAGACCCGAAGGTCAGAGCCGTTATTCAATTAACAGGATCAAAGGTTTGACAAATAATCAATAATAATTATGAAATTCTACTACTAAACTGAAAACTAGTATAAAATAAAAACTGTACTTACCTTTTAACAATTGGGATTTATAAACTTCTATCCATGAAGATACCAGTCTAACTAATCCCCCTGTGTACATTATTTCTCATTTAGTTCCACATATGCCACTTTACTGTTTGTTCTTTTTATTTGTACCTAAAACACCGACAAACAAAATGTCAGTAAGCAAGAAGCTGGTATGTGGGGGAAACAATAAATGTGCAACTATGCTAACAATGTAGTCAACCAAATATCATTTAACAATCAAGATTACGTTTTAAGCAATACTACTCAATCCTTGCCTATTCCCTATCTCTGTACCGTCCCTACAGTGGACATGGATACTACCTCTCTCATATTGTAAATCCTTACCCCCATGGCCCTACCACATAGGTATCCAATTCCTAGGGTTATGGAGTCGCATGGCCCTACCCAAAGGTATCCCAATCCCTGATTCATGATGACTTGATGGTCCTACCCCATCAGTAGCCATTTACTAAGTCATTCAATGACCTGATGGACCTACCCCATTGGTAGCCATTTACTAGGTCAATCTATGAAGCTATAAAGGGGACTAGGATCTGAGCTAATAGGCACATATCTTAGGTGATAGTCATATTCACATTATAATTTGCAAGAATTAAATGCATCCAACAGTTTAATTCAAGTCATCGATAAAACCTTGAAAATCCTCGGGAATGTAATTCAGGATATTCATAGGCGTAACCACATACCTGTCAAGTTGATGTGAGACAGAAACAATCCAATCAAACAATAGGCAAGCAAGCATTCAATAAGATCCTGAAACAATTATATAATTTCCTTTTATTACTCATGTCATTAAGATCTATTAAATCTAGCTCGCTTCCTAGGGTTTCTAGTCCACTTTTAGGGTTTCCATTGCAATTAGGGTTTCCCTTCATCTTTTACTATTTTAAAACCTAATTTAACGCAATTGATCACAAACCCTAATTATCTCAACATCAAATCCTTAATTTCAGATTTAAGGCATAATTAACCATTATATAAGTCCATTACGCCTCTTTTACATTAAAGCTACAATTTTCATCCTTTTAATATATAACAAGATCATTATGCTCATTTATCATCATTTCATAGTTCATTATGATTGAATTCACATGCGAACTCTATTTGTCATTAATTTCATCTTGATTAATTCAAAAACCCTAATTTCTATATTAAGGTTATTTATCCACAAATTAGGAACTTTAATGCTCGCAATAGCTTTTAACCATGAAAACTCAGTTCTATACATGAAATCGAATAATTAAAGCCATTAGTAGTCCTAATTACCCACATTAGGGTTTCAAGGCCCATTAAAGTATATTCATGCACATGAAAATCTAAATTAACTAATTTCATGCAAAATTCATCTTTTTCGATCTTAATGTATCTATTTATGATTAAGAGGTTAATATCAACTTTAACCATCAATTAAACCCTACTAATCACATTAATCATATCAAAACAGGGTTTCTTAACCTTTAATCCATTAAAGTTGATAATTTACACTACTTTTCGAATTGCAATTAGAATCAGACTTCAATTATATTTTTAATGGATTCCCCTCGATTTTCTGAGCAACTTTCATATTTTATGCGTATCTATTCGAGCTACGGATATTTAGTTACAATTTTTGTATAATTTCACTTACCAGAGCCAATCACAGAGCGCCACGTCGCCTTGGTCCATGCAACGCGGCTTGTTGGAGGTTATAACCAAGTTACCATTATGCCCTTGGTGCAGCAACTCGCTTCTTGTATCTTGGAGGGGTAGCTTGGTCCATCTGACCTCCGGGTCGTCTTCTACCCAGCGCAACCATGCGCTGCCGCGAACTGCAGCGCTTCATGATCAACTCCCTCCGCCTCCAAGCCCAAAACTCACCGGAACCTATCCCTGTGACTCCGCCGCTCCCATCTGCATCCATCAAGGTCTCTTGTCCTGAGCATAATGGCCAAGGATAGGAGCTTTAAGGTTGCGAACTATAGTTCTCCGCAGACGAGCTGCTGGTGACCAAGGCGTTGGTTTCACACGAAAAAGGTCAACGTAGTCGTGCAGATTGAAGGGGAAACATTTGGACTTCCTTCAAGCGCCCTCTGTGGCACCAGGGATGGATTTAAGCTCAAGGTTAGGGTTTACACGATGAAGAACAAGAAGAAGATGGGGAAGAGAGTTGGAGACGTGGGATCTCTCTAGAACTTGAACCAGAGGGGCTACCCTTTATATAGGGGTGAGGAAAGGAGCCTTAGGTCGGATATACATGAATCAAGAAGTCCCTATCCAAGTAGGAAATCAATTCCTTCAATGAGAAGTATATTCTCTCTCTCCTCTCTATCATTTGGATATTTCATATTACTTAGTTATATAGGAATACGAAAATTCCTTCCCTTATTTTCTTTAGTCTTTTCTTTTAATCCAATGATCACAAAATTATATTCTCCTCAAATAGGAAATACTCCTTTTTAACAAAACCACATAATTCCATTAATTATGTATTCTCATTATCCTTTTATTTTGCAATTTTTGGTATTTTCTCTTTCTTTTCTCCATTGGTGATCTTTGGACCCCAAGAAGCTGAAATAATTCGAAATTCCTTTTTAAGGAATACTCATTATCTTTCTACATGCATCAATATGCATCATTCTTCATTATCATGTATATTTCTTATTAAAATATCTCTTTTTGAGAATTTCCCTTTATTTCTCTTTTATTTTCCTCATTGGTATTCCTTTTAACATTATTAATCCTTGGGATACGAAATTCCACCAAGGATAACTCAATGATACCTCTTTTCACTTGTTTTCCACATTTTCCCATTATTTTCAATTTATTTATTAACAAGGAAATACTCATTTGCTCTTTTCTTTTCTTATTGTATTCTTTATGAAATTTTGGACTCCTTGGAATCCAAGGAACTCAAGAGACACGAAATCCATCCTTGGATTACATTCTATTTCCTTCTAGAGGTTTCCACACCTTTCATTCCTCAAAACTCAATTATTCATTTATTAATTGAATTTCTTTGTTAATGGGCCCAATAGCCAATAACGCCCACAACACAAACATCAAGGCTATTGTAAAAGAAATCCATTTATTTGCAACAAATTGTATCATCATTTTTCCAATTATCTTTAATGTGAGAAATTACATTTCTCACCTAATGAACCCAAAAATTGGGGTTGTAACATCCTTCCCCTCTTATAAGAATTTTGTTCTCAAAATTCCATCAAGCAAGCAAACAAATAGGATAAGCCTTTCTTATGTCCATCAGGGCTCCCATGTGGCTTCACCCTTTCCATGGTGCTTCCCAAGAACCTTCATCATCTCATATTCTTCCATCTGAGTTCTTTCTTACCTTGGTATATCGTACCCTCATAGGTGACTCAGGACATTTCAGCCTCTCAAAAGCTGAATAGGTGCAAGGCTCAACACATGGCTTGGGTACCTCACATAGTGCTCCAGATCGGACTCATGGAACACATTATACATCATGTTATCTTGAGGGGTAAGGCTAAACACAACCTTGTCCACCAATCCATCTCAAATGGGCCCATATATCGGAGACTCAACTTTCTCAGCTGTAGCTTAGAGGGGTCAAATTTTCACATCACATATTCTCCCATAGTGAACTGCATGTCAGCCTGCTTTGCAACAGCTCACGACTCATGTCGTCTCTGGGCTCTCTCTCAGCCATTGCATGATCAAAGTGACTTCTTCTGCACACACTGTGGTTCTTTTCTGGCCTTCGTGAGGCCTCCTTCACCAACATCATCTTAATGAAGTGGTGACCGACACAACCTCCTTAAAGAACTTCTTGCATCCTGATAAAGGCTATGGTGGTCATCATCACATCTTACAAAGGACAAGAACTGTCTCTATGTATCACCCTATATGAGCACACATGCTCTCATCAGACCCTCTTGTCTGGATCATACTAACCATTAGTTAGGGGTGATAAACTATTCTATTATCAAGTTCTTCATGTATCTACTTCCACCTCATGGAAGTGAACCTTGGTCATACCCAAGAACTTTTGAACTCGCATCATGGTGTAGTTGAACCATCTTTCTCATGGGTAGTTCAACTAGATCTGTCCTTAACATAACTCTTCCTTTCTCATGTCATCTAGGTAAGGCGATCTACCATAACCCATATTGCATCTCGACCTTCCTTGGTCCAGGGGAGACTTTCCACATCATCCATAGTGATGAACACCCATTCCCTCTCGGGGACTCTTTATTCTTTATATCAATACACTGGGTTACTGGTGTTTGTCCTTTACCTCCTGGCTTGCATGGCTACATACCCCATGCCACTTCACCTTAGACATCCAAAATACTATTGTCACTTACTATCTTTGTAGTACCAAGGTATATCATGATCTCCTGCATTGTTATGATTCCTCAAGCTTAATACCTCGGAAATCCTAAACCATTCTAATCAGGGTTTCATACATCCTTTCATTACGTCAAGGACTAGACTGGCTAACAAACCAATCATTAACTTGTTCAACCTATCTCATTACATCTAAGTGTTAGCCAAAACACACCCTCTTTCCAAACCCAGGGTTAGCCTAACGACCTCTTCTAGACAACCCAGGCAGCTATATTTCCACCAGAGCATCCATTACCACTTCACATCCTTTGGTATTAGGTAATGTCGAAGACATACACCTCCATGTATTATACTTATCATCTCATCTTAAACTCTAAGTTTGTCTTCATCAAGAAACTCTGAGCTCATCCTCATGGTGATCAAACTCAACCTTGGTTAACTTGCAAATTCCACATAGCTCTTGATAAAACATCCTCATAAGATGACTACACTATTCCTCTTAGAATTTGTAAACTATCCATGTATCTTTCACTCCACCAAGGTATGTTACTCCTCATTCCTTATAGCAATGTTCCAACTCACATCATCTTTACCCTTAGTGTGTGGCATGCGTACTGTCCTATCTCTCACTCCCATAACAAGAAGAAATAATCATTTGGCGGTCGTCCAAATACAGAGTTCTTCCCATTCCATGAGTAGAGATGGTACATCCCACCTTGCCAGTACACCTTCAAATCTAAGTTGAAACGTGCAACTCATGTCTTTACATCACAAACATCATGATATCAAAATTTCCTCCATGGAAAACTGGTCTCGAACCTACTTGGATCCACACACAATCCTTTGTCATATCCTCTAGGTCTATAGGGTGCTGACACTTTTGGGGTCATCCCTCTTTCCTCATGCATCTAGAGAGTGCCCTACTTATCTTCCCTTTGGGTCCCATGAGTTTATGAAGGTGATCAATCTCCTGACCCCTGGCCTTCAGACAATGATAGCTGTTACCTCCCGACCCTATGGTCATGTGCAACTAGGGAATTAGGAAACTCCTTCTTCCATCGGTCTCATCCCTACCTAACGCTAGGATAGACTTAGGATTCCATAATAGTACATGTTCAAGTTAGAACCTTACCCAATCCTTCATCATCTCTCCCTGCATTCATGACTGACTTTCATCTCTTCATAGGGGTCATGGCAACCTGCCTACCTTGGTCAAGCCCCATACCGGTTACCTCCATGGTAACACATCCATAGCACATAGAGATGGTTATGTACGGGTCTCTAGGTTCATTCTCATGCCATGTACTCTTCACCTAGCTTCTCAGGATCCTATGAAACCTCCTTAGGTTACCTCAAAACCAACCAAACTGGTAAACTCCCTACTAAAGGGTCCCTCTCCCAGGATGGGAGGAAACCACACTTTGATAACAAAGGTCACAAGCGTCCTTAGGGTTTACATTCACATGAGCATGCTTAATCCAGCAACTACTAAGGCACAAACATACCTACTAAACCATGCAAGGTCACACTTGTTCTCATTCTCAACATTAGAACAACTTAGTTCATCACACATACCTTTAACATAAGGGGTTTCTTTCTCCTCTACACATGCTTGAAGCTATAAAGACTCAAATCTTATCATGAGCATCGGGTACACTGCTTCCCCTCTTAGGCCTAGAAACCCTAGGTCCACCTTTGGGTGTCCAACTACATGCTCGACCTCTTAACCCCGAATCAAGCATGTCTAAGGTATGTCATCCTTTCATTCGAGCAACACTTCGGAGTTGAGTCGTCTTCCAGGACAACCAACTAGATATAAGGCCTCACATCCTGCTACTAAACCTCTCCAAGTCTAAGAAACTCTTCTCCCTATCTCAGGAGGTAAACACCTATACCATAGGCACATAGGTACTAGCAGACTCATCCTCTCTCTAGGATTTGGTTCCTCTCATGGAAACCAAGACATCATTAGCCTCCAAGGGTCAAGCATACGACAACCACTATCATCCAGTTAGGTCGCATCATCCTCAACTCCCACTGTTCCTCAAGTTTCAGGGTTTTAGACTTCCAACCTTCTTGCCTGAGGTCTGCTCTCTCTCTCTAGAGCTAATCCTACCACCAACCTCTCTATAAGAGGTCCTTACTTCATGAAGGATCAAACTCATAAGCATGCCCCTACCTGAGTGAAGCCTATACTCGAACTTATGTTTACTCAAGATTATTCATAACCCCTTATGCTTATCTCATAAGCCATCCATCATGATCCCTTGTCTAGGGTTTCATTCAACTGTCTACACTACTGACACACTCTGGGTGCAAGCTATATCCTACTTGCAATAGCCCAAAAGGTTTCTATAGGTTCTTCTCTATCTTCATCCATGAAGGAGCTATCCTTCGCTCAAACATGCATGACCCTTCCCAGGGTTGGGTTGCCAAAGGTACTCGATCATCAGCTTCTCATGGTTCATATGACATCCAATGCATGTCTATTTGAACACCTGGTCCACCATGACGTCTAACTCATCACGTCATCTCTCTCTCAAACCTCCACTTAGGGTTAGGGTTAAACATCATCCTTAGAGGATGTGCTAGGTCTCTACTTGAATGGAGATCTCTACCTCCAAGACTAACTTTCTCTACTCATTCTCCTGAAAAGAAAGTCTAGCCTCAGGTCTTTCCTGAGGGCAATGACAACTTATGTCATACAACCTAAGCATGTATCTATTCTTTTACGCTTACTCTATTAAGCTTATGTCCATGACATCTTATTTACATGCTTTTTATTAATTTGGTGGAGGATTCCTTAACCCTTGTCAACCTTACCCATACCTCAAGAGGGTGAGGAGAAGAGAGGAAACCCTAATCCTTAAGGTCCTTAACAGAATTTGAGTTGAGAAGGGATGAACAAGATGAGAGAGTCCTAAAGGTATCTTATTTCGATTCATACCCTAAGACTTTGGCCAGGCAGTCACATGGGTCTGGGAGTCCTCGTATTCCGACTAGCGGTGCGGAGGAAAATATTGCCAGCCCCCAGTCGTGATCCTTTTCTAGACACCTCTGTCTTTCAGGTAATCATCTAATAACTCCCTTGGGTTCTACAGAATTTGTAAAATTTAATAATTATTAAAGATCAGATGAGGAACCTACGCTCTAATACCAATTGTAACAACCCCGCCTCCCGGTAATCCCCAATTAAGGGAGACTCGAAGGTCAGAGCCGTTATTCAATTAACAAGATCAAAGGTTCAACAAATAATCAATAATAATTATGAAATTCTACTACTAAACTGAAAACTGATATAAAATAAAAACTTTACTTACCTTTTAAAAGTTGGGATTTCTAAACTTCTATCCATGAAGATACCAGTCTAACTAATCCCCCTATGTACATTATTTCTCATTTAGTTCCACATATGCCACTTTACTGTTTGTTCTTTTCATTTGTACCTAAAACGCCGACAAACAAAACGTCAGTCAGCAAGAAGCTAGTATGTGGGGGAAACAATAAATGTGCAACTATGTTAACAATGTAGTCAACCAAATATCATTTAACAACTAAGATTACATTTTAAGCAATACTACTCAATCCTTGCCTATCCCCTATCTCTGTACCATCCCTGCAGTAGACATGGATACTACCTCTCTCATTTGGTAGATCCTTACCCCCATGTCCCTACCACACAGGTAGCCAATTCCTAGGGTTATGGAGTCACATGGCCCTACCCAAAGGTAGCCCAATCCCTGACTCATGATGACTTGATGGTCCTACCCCATTGGTAGCCATTTACTAAGTCATTCAATGACCTGATGGACCTACCCCATTGGTAGCCATTTACTAGGTCAATCTATGAAGCTACAGAGGGGACTATGATCTGAGCTAGTAGGCACATATCTTAGGTGATAGTCATATTCACATTATAATTTGCAAGAATTAAATGCATCCAACAGTTTAATTCAAGTCATCGATAAAACCTCGAAAATCCTCGGGAATCTAATTCGGGATATTCATAGGCGTAACCACATACCTATCAAGTTGATGTGAGACACAAACAATCCAGTCAACCAATAGGCAAGCAAGCATTTAATAAGATCCTGAAACAATTATACAATTTCCTTTTAGTACTCATGTCATTAAGATCCTTAATTTTGGATTTAAGGCATAATTAACCATTATATAAGTCCATTAATCCTCTTTTACATTAAAGCTACAATTTTCATCCTTTTAATATATAAGAAGATCATTATGCTCATTTATCGTCAATTCATAGTTCATTATGATTGAATTCACATGCGAACTCTATTTGTCATTAATTCCATCTTGATTCATTCAGAAACCCTAATTTCTATATTACGGTTATTTATCCACAAATTAGGAACTTTAATGCTCACAATAGATTTTAACCATGAAAACTCAGTTCTATACATTAAATCAAATAATTAAAGCCATTAGTAGTCCTAATTACCCACATTAGGGTTTCAAGGCCCATTAAAGTATATTCATGCACTTGAAACTCTAAATTAACTAATTTCGTGCAAAATTCATCTTTTTCGATCTTAATGTATCTCTTTATGATTAACAGGTTAATATCAACTTTAACCATCAATTAAACCCTACTAATCACATTAATCATATCAAAACAGGGTTTCTTAACCTTTAATCCATTAAAGTTGATAATTTACACTACTTTTCGAATTGCAATTAGAATCAGACTTCAATTATATTTTTAATGGATTCCCCTCGATTTTCTGAGCAACTTTCATATTTTATGCGTATCTATTCGAGCTACGGATATTTAGTTACAATTGTTGTATAATTTCACTTACCAGAGCCAATCACAGAGCGCCACGTCACCTTGGTCCATGCAACACGACTTGTTGGAGGTTATAACCAAGTTACCATTATGCCCTTGGTGTGGCAACTCGCTTCTTATATCTTGGAGGGGTAGCTTGGTCCATCTGACCTCCAGGTCGTCTTCTACCCAGCACAACCCTGCGTTGCCACGAACTGCAACACTTCGCGGTCATCTCCCTCCGCCTCCAAGCCCAAAACTCACCAGAACCTATCCCTGTGACTCCACCGCTCCCATCTGCATCCATCAAGGTCTCTTGTCCTAAGCGTAACGCCCAAGGACAGGGGCTTTAAGGCTGTGAACTACAGTTCTCCGCAGACGAGCTGCTGGTGACCAAGGCATTGGTTTCACACAAAAAAGGTAAACGTAGTCGTGCAGATTGAAGGGGAAACATTTGGACTTCCTTCAAGCGCCCTCTGTAGCACTAGGGATGGAGTTAAGCTCAAGGTTAGGGTTTGCACAATGAAGAACAAGAAGAAGACGGGGAAGAGAGTTGGAGACATGGGATCTCTCTAGAACTTGAACCAGAGGGGCTACCCTTTAAATAGGGGTGAGGAAAGGAGCCTTAGGTCGGATATACATGAATCAAGAAGTCCCTTTCCAAGTAGGAAATCAATTCCTTCAATGAGAAGTATATTCTCTCTCTCTTCTCTATCCTTTGGATATTTCATATTACTTGGTTATATAGGAATATGAAAATTCCTTCCCTTATTCTCTTTATTCTTTTATTTTAATCCAATGATCATGAAATTATATTCTCCTCAAATAGGAAATACTCCTTTTTAACAAAACCACATAATTCCATTAATTATGTATTCCCATTATCCTTTTATTTTGCAATTTTTGGTATTTTCTCTTTCTTTTCTCTATTGGCGATCCTTGGACCCCAAGAAGCTCAAATAATTTGAAATTCCTTTTTAAGGAATACTCATTATCTTTCTACATGCATCAATATGCATTATTCTTCATTATCATGTATATTTCTTATTAAAATATCTCTTTTTGAGAATTTACCTTTATTTCTCTTTTATTTTCCTCATTGGTATTCCTTTTAACATTAGTAATCCTTGGGATATGAAATTCCACCAAGGATAACTCAATGATACCTCTTTTCACTTGTTTTCCACATTTTCCCGTTATTTTCAATTTCTTTATTAACAAGGAAACACTCATTTGCTCTTTTCTTTTCTTATTGTATTCTTTATGAAGTTTTGGACTCCTTGGAATCCAAGGAACTCAAGAGACATGAAATTCATCCTTGGATTACATTCTATTGCCTTCTAGAGGTTTCCACACCTTTCATTCCTCAAAACTCAATTATTCATTTATTAATTGAATTTCTTTGTTAATGGGCCCAATAGCCAATAAATCCCACAACACAAACATCAAGGCTATTGTAAAAGAAATCCATTTATTTGCAACAAATTGTATCATCATTTGTCCAATTATCTTTAATGTGAGAAATTACATTTCTCACCCAATGAACCCAAAAATTGGGGTTGTAACAAGAAAGCAAAGGGAATGAGGAGAGTACAAATGCAAATCAGAAACAAAAAGAGACAGAAAAGGCTAGTGAAGAAGAAGGTGGTGTAAAAAGAATAAAAACAAAAACCAAGGGGAAAGGGAAGGAACAAGCAACTGAAGAGAAAGGGAAGGCTGATGGTGATACAGAAGAAGAGGAAAGAAGAAGAAGGAAACAGAAAGGAAAAGAAAAGGCTACAAATGTGGGGGAAAAAGCGGATAGAAACAAGAGAACACAAAAGGGAAAAGGAAAAGCAACTGAAGAGAAAGGTAAGATTGTATGGAATTGTAATTGTTTTAATTTTTAGTTACTTGTAGTTTATTAAATTGCTTTTACAAAATAAACAATGAGCTATAACAATAAATTTTGATATGTTTGCAGTGGGAGTAAATAGATTGTACCACAGGTGCTCCTTAAAGAGCTACATCAACACCAGCAAGAGCATGGTGTATACAAAAGAACAACTTATGATGCCGAGCTCAAAAACCTTTGCAAACCTCGTAAAGATGCCAAATCTTACGGTTGACATAGGATTGTTAGAGGATTTAATAGATAAATATGTCGATGAAGACATATTTCTGCTAGCCAACGGGGAGGAGAGAAGGAAGCCAGTAGATGACATGGGGATAATTGTAGGTATCCCCAGCAAAGGTATAGAAATAAAACAAAGGAAAGATTATGACATAGTAAATTCGATATGGCAAGAGTTTTCCAAGGTGACTAATAAAAATAGAAATGAAGGTGAGACCTCAAAGAGGTTGAGAGAAAAGGATGTCCTGCATAAGGATAACTTAACAAAACTTTGGCAAGAATATGCCAAGACCAACAATCCAGCGGACAATAAAAATATGTGCCGCGTGTGGATGTTGCACCTGCTGGCAACATTCCTAATCCCAGACACCATCTATGGCACACCAATCTACATTATCCACTACCTTGATGATGTCACTTCCACTGGGCAGATGAATTGGGCAAAGCTGGTGCATGGGAATATCTTCAAGAATATGAAGATGCTGAAGGAGAATGTCCAGCTAAGAAGGAAAGGAGAGAAAGGGGCTAAGAACACCCTATACATAACAGGTTGTGTCATGTGCCTATGCGTAAGTGAAGAAAATCATATTCATCTACATTGATACAATATTGACTATGGGGGGGCAGTTACATATGCATTATATTTTCTATATGTTAGATGAAGGTTTGGGCATATGAGATGACAAAGATGGCAAAGCCAACATTCCCTGACTCCAAGCCAAGGATAAAGAAGTGGGCTACGCCGGTCGAGAAATTGATGGAATTAGGGGCAGTGGACCATAAGGATGTAAGATTATCTAATCTTTGTTACAAAATCTAATATACAACATAATCATACGTGTTTCATTTTGTGACACATTATTTTTATTTATATGTTGGCCAGGTTTATCAAAGGATAGTGGTAGACCAGGGAGATGATTGGCAGGTTGCAAAATCATTGAAGGACATGCCAGCAAAATGTAAGCCAACAACCAATAAGGCACCAACAAAGCCAATCATCGAAGAGGGATACACTCCTGGCACCTCCGCCCTGGAATCAAGAATCCAAATGTTGGGGAAGGAGCTCAAAATGCATAAGGAGATCTGCACAAGAATAAGTGTTGAGAAATTCACTGAGCTGCAGATAGAGAATAAAAGGCTAGAAGAAAGAATAGCCAAGTTAGAAGAAGAAAATAAAAATCTAATAAGAAAGTGGGAAGATGAGGGTGACAAATCACAGAAGCGAAGAAGGCTGACCCTCAGAAGAAAATATGTGGAATCAGAAGATCACCGTGAGGACAGGAAAAATGCTGATGAAGAGGAGAAGAAAGAAACAAAAGATGACAGTTCTGAACAACCAAAGTGTGCAGAAGATGCAGAACAAAAGAAATAAGAAGAAGGAAGCGAACAACAGGAGAAGATAGTAGAAGAAGAAGAAGAAGGGCATAAGGAGCCCAGAAAAAGATCGAAGAAGAAGAAGAAGATGGAAGAACTAAATATAGGAAGCATAGAGAAAAATGTGAAGAAAAGAAGGGAGGAAAAGGTAAGTTTCATCCCCTTTCAAGTATATCATAAATGCAAGTAATGCTTGAGTAACTGAACCTAAAGCTTGAGTAACTGAACCTAATGCTTGAGTAACTGCAAGTAAGGCTTGAGTAACTGAACCTAATGCTTGAGTAACTGAACCTAATGATTGAGTAACTGAATGTAATGATTGAGTAACTGAAAGTAAGGCTTGAGTAACTAAGAGTAATGATTGAGTAACTGATAGTAATGCTTAAGTAACTTGTGCAAAATGAAGATTGATTCTAACATGGATTGCTCTATTGTTGTTGACAACACAAGATGTCAAATTTCATAGGTTTTGAACATTTCAAAACAAAAGAAACCAAAGAAATTGTCCATCACTTCATGGACAACATAGAAGAAATGTAAGAGAATTGGTTATTGTCAAGTGTAAAATGATAAAACATTATTGTTTCAATATCCAACTCGTATGTATAACATCTATGAAAATAATTGGCAGGTCAAAACGAGAATGGAAATTTAGTGAAGACACTTGGTGCACGGGGAAGGACCTCGCCGCCCTCCTGTACAAGGATCAAATGATGCAATCACCTGTAAGAAACAAGAACATAGTGTAACTCTTTGAAATAGATAATTTGGATTGCTAAACTAAGAAAGCTTTTGGTTTTTTTCAGGTTCTTGACTGCTTTGTACAGATGCTCAAGGAGAGCACAAGCAAGCCAAGGAAGAAGGGGTTGACATGGCACTGCATGAGCACTTATGCTCCGGTAAGACAAATAAACTTTGTATACAAATTTACATGAAATTACAATATAGAAACACAAACCAAAACTTATAGATGTGAATTTTAAACTCTACATTTGCAGCAAAAACTATCATTTGATGTTGAGAACATCACCATGGAGCAGATTGACATGCTATCTCCACAATTCAACGTTCCAATGAAAGATTGGGATGCAATGGACTCGGTGTTCACAATACTAAACAACGACAACCACTGCCACTTGCATGAATCAAGTTTCAGGGATGGAGCACACCAATCTTATAATTCAATGAGTTGGAGTAGAAACTCCAGAAAAGAATTCAATAGATGGGTAAGAAATCTATAAAAATTAACTCTATTAGTAGTGGATGGAAAGGATTAATGTTCTTTAATTGACGATGAATAAACATTTTGTTTTCTTAATGCAAGTGGGTATAGTGCACGAATTCTTTAGGGGTGCACCGGAAAAGGGGAGTCAATTTTCGCAGTGGGAACATGAGTACCCAATCTGCCCACAACAGGAAGAAGACTCACTTGACTGTGGGATCTTCGTCATGAAGTACCTAGATTGCCTAGTCAATGGAAAAACTATGGACTTCACCTACAAAGACATACTGACAATAAGGGCTGATGTTTTTTAGTGAATGATGGCAAGGGGGCAGCTACAACCTCTAAAAGAGGATGAAAAAGATGAAAGCGAAGACATCAAATAAGTTAAATCTGATGAGAACAAGGGAGGAGAAGATGGAGCTGAGAAACAACAAGAAACAGAGAAGAATGAAGAAACAACAACAAAAATGCATGAAGAACAGATCCCAGAGGAAGAAATAGTTACAAGCCTTGATAAATGGCTAAAATCCTGCTGAAAAACCAGATTACTGATTTGATTATAAAATAAGAACAATAGCCTTCTGTTATTCTGTTGTATAAGCTCTGTGAAAGCATGAATGTATAGTTTCTCTTGAATGTACAACTGTGAAAATCCTGAATTTTTAACACAAAGATAGATTAAAAACACATATTCTTGATGTATAGCTCATCTTGAACAATATTGATTTTGCCCTTGTATTTTGGCTGAATATAGAATAGGCTTCTGTAATTCAGATGTATAACCACTGTGAAAAGCCTGAACAATAGGCTTCTATTATTCTGATGTATAAACTCTGTGAAAAGACTGAATTTACATCTAATCTTGAATGTACAACTGTGAAAAGTCTGAATGTACAAGTGATCTTGATGTACAACTCATCTTGAACAATATTGATTTTGCCCTTATATTTTGGCTGAATGCACAAATGATTAAAATGGATTATTTATTAGTGTGATGCAAAAAGACTAAATGTACAATTGATCTTGAATGCTTCGAATACATTTATGGTTTGAATGCTTATGTTCTTGAATGCTTTAAATACCTTTATGCTTTGAATGCTTTAAGAGTAACTCTGAAACCACTATGAGTAACTGATAGAACCATGCGAGTAACTAAAATGAAAGTAACAGAATGCTTGAGTAACTGAAAAGTAATGCTTGAGTAATTGAAAATTAATTCTTGAGTAACTAAGAGTAATGCTTGAGTAACTGAGAGTAATGGTTGAGTAATAGAAAAAAACCTACGAGTAACTGTCACAACCCTGGAGTAACTAAAAAAACACTGCGAGTAACTGAAAAAGGACTACGAGTAACTGAAAAAACATTGCGAGTAACTGTGACAATACTGCGAGTAAGTGTAACAATAATGCGAGTAACTGAAAAAACCCTGCGAGTAACTGTAATAGCAGTTAGAGTAATTGCAAAAACACTATGAGTAACTATCACAACCATGTGAGTAACTAAACAAACACTGCGAGTAACTGAAAAAACCATGCAAGTAACTAAAACAAGCATGCGAGTAACTGAACACTGCAAGTAATGGTTGAGTAACTGATCAAACACTGCAAGTAAGTATCACAAACCTGTGAGTAACTGAACAAACACTGTGAGTAACTGTCACAAACCTGCTAGTAACTGAACAAACACTGCGAGTAACAGTCACAACCCTACGAGTAATTGAACAAACACTGTGAGTAACTGAAAAAACCATGCGAGAACTAAAACAAGCCTGTGAGTAACTGAACACTGCAAGTAATGGTTGAGTAACTAAACAAACACTACGAGTAACTGTCACAAACCTATGAGTAACTGAATAAACACTGCGAGTAACTATCACAACCTTGTGAGTAACTGAACAAACACTGTGAGTAACTAAAAAAACCATGTGAGTAATTGAAACAAGCCTGCGAGTAACTAAAAAACCCCACAAGTAACTGAAAAAAGCCTGTGAGTAACTGTGAAACACTACGAGTAACTATGACAACAATGCGAGTAACTGAACGAGCACTACGAGTTACTCAAATAGTAGTTAGAGTAACTGTAAAAACAATACGAATAACTAAAAAAGCACTACGAGTAACTGAACAAGCACTACGAGTAACTCTAACATCAATAAGAGTAACTGTGATAGACTAGAAAATAAACACTATGATTCAAACTCAGTTACTCTTATACTTTGTAAGAGTAAACGTGACAACACTAAGAGTATCCATTGCACACAAAGACAAACACATATTCTTAATTAAGAATAACAACTGACCAGAACATATTCTTTGTAACATATTCAGAGTATACATACAGCTACTGGAGCACAAGGTAACACAAAGATATATTACAAACACAAGTGAAGTACATAGAAGGTTACAAAACCACTTTCAAAAAACTACACAAAAAGAACTACCCATTACAGATTTGAACATGCCTCACTGACGCACTAATCAACTACAAACTCCACTAAAAAAGATAGAACCACATATACATCAATAGCAGTAGCAACAACACCAGAACACGAGCAGTAGAAATAGTAGCAACAACTCCCAATCAGCAAAACAAGAACGATCTTAATAGCAGTAGCAGCAACAACTCATCACACTAGAAGTAGCAGTAGCACATAACCATCAATAGCAGTAACAACAGCATCACCGCACAAGAGCATTAGTAGCAGCACATATCCATGAATTGTAGTAGCAGCAACAACTCCCAATCGCATGATAAAAGAACAAACAAAACCACAATAAGCAGCACCAGGATGCTCCCCACAATCAACAACAACAACAGAAAATAAAGCTTAGCGAGCAGCACCAGGAGCTGGAAGAGAAGAACAGAATAGATCAGCAACAGGATAAGATAACAAATATAAACATCAAACACAAACAAACAACACAAGAAACACCAGATATAGTCATTGAGCATTAAACAACAACAACAGATAGTCCAGAAAGAGCATCATTGTAGAATGGACTACTTCTTAGGACAGTTCCTGCTATCATGGTTAACACCAAACTCTAAGCAATTCTTGCACTGCCTCTCTCTTTTAGACTGGGCAATCTCAACTCCAGATTTAAACCTCGCATCTGCGGATTTGTGTCTCCCCTTAGTTTTGCAAACATTGGGGATATGAACCTTGAAAGTGGAAGAAGAAGTTGTATATGAAGCAGTTACACCAACGCCTGCATCTGCACCAGTATCAGTGAGATCCAATTCTAATACCTCCTTTTGCAAGGCTAGAAGTTTTTCATGGCAAAGATCTACAACGTTGTTCCTACACACTATGTTCACAATCAAATTGTAGGCAGAAACAATCTTAAGAGTCCTCCCAGTAGATGGATGACTAACTAACGCTTTGCCAAAAATCAAAGGATGTTCTCTATACCCTTTGGTCCACCTCTTAAGTATGTATGGCTCGAGAAGAGTGCAAAAGTCACGACTCTTCAAATAAGATAGGATGTGCCTGCAAGGGATACCTTTGAATTCCAACATGCAACAGTTACAAGAAACAATCTCACTCGATGACTTTTTCTTCAAGATGCGGGCAGATCCAAGGCCACCGACATGATACACTTCAAACACAACTTCTTCTGAAGCTTTCTTTACATTGTAGATCATGCTTTGATGAACCTCACTCTGAAAGATCTTAAAGATTGACTTGGTGTATATACCTCTCATCTGCTCCTCCAGAGGCCACAGTGATGACAAAGGGAGATTACTATACTAATCTTCAAAGTCATTGAAATTTTCAATCTCCCGTACATGAGAGTACGCAGTCTCCAATGAACATACAAGTTCAAAGAGAGTCTTCCTACTATTCACATGGCTTCTAATGAACGCATTCAAGCTCTCGCTCCTCTGCGTTGTCCTCATGCCCGCAAAGAAGGAAGTCTGCATATAGCACATAACCCACTCTGAACACATCACATACATGTCAGAAAACCAAGTAATGGAAGACATACCATACTCCTCAACAACAAAACCCCACCTCTCTTCAAATATACCGACATCATCCACATTCCACACACAATCATTCAAGGAGCTTATGATCTGGTCCTTGTTAGGAAGACTACCAAGCTTAGAGGGAAGCTTTTGTAGGATGTGCTAGCTGCAGAAGCGATGCTTGCAATTCAGAAAAACAGTAAGGATAGCAACATTCATAGCTGGGTCTTGATCGGTTATGATGGACACTGGCTCTTTGCCAAAACAAAGTAGATACTGCTTGAAAACCCAGACAAATGACTCGTACTTCTCATCAAACATAAGATATGAAGCAAACAAGACCGTCTTACGATGGTGATCAACACCACCAAACATTCCAAAAACCATCGAATACTTGTTGGTGCGGTAGGCGATGTCAAAAATAATCACATCACCAAACAACCCGCATTCTTCAACAGAAACAGGATCATCCCAAAACAGATGAGTCAAGCAACAATCATGATCGTTTTGGTATGTATAAAAGAATTTTTGATCGAGTACCTTAAACTTGGAAAACTGATCCAAGACCATGTCGACGTCGTACTTGGCCGACTCTTTCCTCTTGCTACTGATGTGTCCATGAGCTTGTCTGCTGGTAAATGTTAGATTTTCATAGTCGCCAGACTCGGATGCCATCAATGCAATTTGTCTCGATACAGGTATGTTATCTTGGGTCATGGAAGAAAGGATATATTTTTGAGTTTCATCAAGAGATGAGTTACACTTTAGGTAACAGAGATGTGCATCATCAACAAGATCATGGTTGTGTTCCTCAACAAAGGAAGTCACAAGCCACATGGATGAGGACTTGTCTAGTGTGAATTGGATCATGGCTCCACAACCACACCTCTTCACAGATCGCTTGTGATTCTTAGACATATTTTCCTACAACTTACCCACTTTATCACAAACGGGGCTTAGAAGCCCTCTTGACCTCTTAGAATAACGCATTGTACCCTGCTTGTCACAAACCAGATCTTTGGCAATGAGAATCTTAGTTCCCCGTTCATACATGTTGTCATCTTTCCTGATATTAAAACCAATCATGCCAGTGTAGCTAGAATAGAATGAGATAGCTTCATCTAAACTTCCAAAGTGGAGACCAATTTTAGGAACTGCAACTGGGGGCATAGTGGAAGCACCAACAGAAGGATAAGAATTAGCATTATCATTATCAAGGCTGAAATTTGAATTAGAAACATCTATATTAAGGCTGGGATCCATTACAACATCTTGGAGTAACTCAACAGGATAGAGGAGTAACTCTGAAACAACAGAGATTAACTTTATCAGGCCGAAGAGTAACCCATCATAACAAACGAGTAACAACAAGAAGATTTGTATTCCAAATTACAAATCAGAATAAAACAGATTTCCAAGTTGGACATAAACACTTGAATTAAAGAAGAAAATACAGAAAGGTAACTTGGACAAATAAGGTTATATGTAGATTTCAAAGTGAGCTTCATAACAGCAGAAAAAAGAGCAAGGATTTGAAACTGATGACTATAGATATGTTCATCTGATAATCGGACGACGGCCAAATAAGGTTCAAATTTGTTCAAATACACCAAAGTAACTCAGCAGGATAGAGGAGAAACCCTGAAACAACAAAGAGTAACTCTGTCAGGAAGAAGAGTAACCCATCATAATAAACGAGTAACTGCTTCGAAAAAAAATGCAAACACAAAATTGGGTTTATTTCAAACACAAAAGTCAGAGAAATGTATACACATTGTGAATACAAACGTCAGAGAGATGAAAACACATTGTGAATACAAAAGTCAGAGAGATGAATAGAGATAAATAAGTGAGATGATGATGAATCAATCAGGATCATCATGGATTATAGACGAATGACCTACTACAGAATCAAATTTTCAGTCTGTTTGTCATGGATAGACACAATAACTAAATATAGAAATGTGTCGTGAAGGTTTGACTGTAAGATAAGATAGCGTGGTCCTCTTTCAATTTCCCTTGGTTACTAACAATCCAAAGTAGGCATAATCTGGTAGATTGTAGGGTCCCCATTAAACTTCTCTGCCATCTCCCCTGTAATCTTCTCCTGCAATGCTTGCCTTGTCCTCCGACAATCCACAAAATGCACAATTGGAAATAACAAATTTTACAAAATCAAACCTCTAGAGGAAACACTCGATGCTGACACCAAGAACAAAATCCCACCCACAGAATCCGCCAGGATGTAGTTCTTCGATTTCCACCCCATGCCCAATTCAGTCACCCTCACATTAGAAAATACGCATCCGCTATCGCGGTTGAGGGTGGGGGCACAAATATTGGTGAGGATGACGATGAGGGATAACAAGTTGAGGAGTTTGATGTATAGGTAAATGGACTCATTGGGGAAATCACTGTCGAGCACCGCAACATCACCCACAATAGATTTCGAAGTTGGACAGACACACTTGAATAACAACAATTTCAACTGATGATTATCAATATGTTCACCTGATACTCGAACGGCCTCCAAATAGGGTTCAGATGAGTTCAAAAACATCTTCGTCATCCTCCTTTAGGAAAACTAAGAACGAGAAAACCCTTCTTGAGGTTCGGGGATTAATGAACAATGTCGCTATCCTTCTAGGTCGGGCGCCGCTTTCAGATTGGGGCACTGCTCTAGGGGAAGGATGGGAAATATGCAGACACACTTGGAGCACTTGATCGATACGGAAGGAGACCTTGTCGCCATCAATGTAGCTTAGGAAGCAATAGCCGCGCCGTCAATTGGAGCTCCTGGATCGAAGAGGGGCGGAGGAGAGGGAGAAGCTGGAGCAGTGAATAAAAACCCTAATACTCTGCGGTGGATGGACAGTAGCAGCCCATCCAGCGGCGGATGCTTGCCAGTGGCGGAGGAGATCATAGGAGAATCGTTGAACAATGGAGATTTGCAGTAGCTTTGGTCACACGTAGGGAAAGAGCTGGACAACACAATAGTGCCAGGTAGCAAGATTAAGTTACCCTCGCAGGAAACAAATATTTAGCCTATATATATATGACATATTCAAATAGAAATCATGTAAGTTCATATATTCATTCTCATTCAATATTTCTAACATTTATATATGACATCAATATAATCCCAAATGAGGAATGCCATTTCTATCTACTTGAAATACCATAACAATTCACTAATTTAATGACAATGATCTAAAATAGAGTATCCACATCACATAATATTCAATTACAAATCTGAACAATCACATGAGTCACTTCATTCAACCATTTATTAATGAATAAGACATTTACACTTTTGGAAGCATACTAACTGGGTTTTTGTCACCCATTACTAGCTTCTAACAAATATGAATTGCATAAATTAGAAACCCTAACTTGTAATGATATCATATCAAATTGATAAAACATCAATTTCAATCACTAATCACATAAGCATGTATCATCTATCTAGGTTTCAACTAGATTGTCTTTCAAACACCTTAAAAACAATTTATTCATATTATTAGATAATTCTCAAATAAAATTCTAAATTATATAATATTTAATATACCTGGATTGGGATAGTTGTTTTATCATATAAACATTGTTTGATTATGCTCTCAGCATTGAATCAAATGTCATGTAAATATACTTTAAGAAAAGTAACTTTCATTTATTTTCATTTTTAAAGAAAATGATAATTTAAAAAAGGATGCATATACTTTAGTGCAATTGATTGGAATTTTTTTGTACATTGTACTTAATTCGAATATCTTTGATTTGGGATCCTACAAAAATTTGGTTGATATCCAATTGGATTAATTAATCAAGAATAAATCTCTTAGTTAATAACATGGCAGTTTACGTGAAGAACATGACTGTTAAACCCTCTTTGATCTAAAGAGTAAAAATGTGGAAGAGAATAGTAGGAGAAAAGAATTTATCATTATATACATAATTTTGTAGCTTCAACAAAAAAGCTAATATAACATTTACTTACTCAGTTTTAACCCAAAAATGAAGAACAATCCATTGTTCTTCCCATTCTTAAGAAATCTCCCTCAAATTGCCCAAGAGACCACCCCAGCTAAAACCTAGGGTTTGTATATGGTGAAATAAGTTGAGAGTAATCTATAAATCTATGTTTAGATATTAAGATCACTTCTTACTTGGTCAAATACCATTTTACCCTCAGCCTAATAGTTGGTTGGCCTCCATCTACTAAATCTCCCAGAATTAACTGATACGTTAACGGTTTATTCCCTTAAGTTGAGATATAAAATTCTAAAAAAATAATATGTTGCCTGGAATACATTTTCAGACCTAAAATTAAGTTTCTATATAATTTAAAATTGTAAAAAATACTTAAATTTGTATAACATACTGATAAAATTCAAACACGAACAATATATTTGGTTGAATATTTATTGATACAAACAGGCGGCAAACATGTCCGTAGATCAACCAAAAATTCTAAAAGAAATATCATGAATTATAATGGAGTTATCTAATACACATCACAATTTAAATATAATATGAAATACCAATATCAATAATTATTTACTTTGATGTTATATTTATCATAGAATTTCTGATTTTATTATTTTTAATATGTTATCAATTTATGGAAATTTCTGCATTGAGCTTCACCAAGCTACAAGTGATATATTTGAATACAGTATTGTGAGATCCATGTTCACCCTCTCTCTAGAGTGCACACAATGATCTCTTTATATAATTAGGGTCTTCCATGGTGGGCACAGGTGCTAGAACTATGACCACTACTACCACCATCCCTAGTGTGAAAGAGATTAGCAAATAGAAGAATGAAGACTTGTAATGTCCCTGGATTCTGCCTTCTCAAAACTCTGAAGGACTGAGATGATTATCTTTGGAAACATTACTGAAGTGTGATGAAGAAGCATTATGAATACATGGACGAACGAATATATGCATACACCATAAAAATTTCAACATTCAACATGTAAATTATTACAATATGAAGTATTACCACTTGCACTACATATTGAATAGAGACATTTACAAATGTATAACCATGTATTCTAACTAGGATCTTACATAATAGGTACCACCTATAATGTTTTTCACTTCTTGTCTTTTCTCCCATGCTATATTTGAACCTAAAATATACACGAAAGTGAAAAGATTTGTAGAAATAAAGAAATAAGAACATATAAAACAATACTTTTATAAGAAAAATACACCAATTTTATTCAATTTTCAAGATGAGTTGCATTATCGAGGTGGACTAGTATGAAACATACATATTGGTACCAACTCCATGTACCAAGTACTCTAGGAGTATCCCTGTACACCTTGTTCTCTAATGAGGTGTACTGGTCAGGATGAATCCGATCCTTATAAGAGAATAATGAGAACCTAAATAACTACCAAACAACTATGCATAATTTGTGTTTTCAAGTGATAAAACACTGAGTACTTCATAGCAATACTACATCCAATATTGGAAAAGAAAAGACCATACATACATATCATGATTTCAACTAAGAAAAATGTAGCTATATAATTAAATAAACCCACATGCCTGGATTCAGAGATTCATAAATTTCCTACACCACCTAGATCATTGGTCATCACATGACTAATAACAATTATCTATCATTAATATAACATCATCATATTCTTGATATTTTAGTCTAAGTTAGGGTTTGGCCAAATCTAGGTTCAATATCATCTTAGGCTGGTCTCTGACATTTTTATACTAATCTGGATGTTAAAAAATAGGTCTAGTTCAATTTTCATAATTTTTAATACTTGTACAATTTTCTAGATTTAAAACGAGATGTTAAAGTGTCTAGTTAGTCATTAGTGAGGAAAGACCTAATATTTTGGCATAATGATCAGATCATAGCCCATATTTTGTTTGCACATGATATTAGGGTTTCAGAGTATACTTCTCATATTTAATCTCCATGATATGCTAATTGCACCATTTAAAAGAACCCTAAATAAAACATTGCCATCAAAATTAAATACCGTTATAAGAATGCCTCAAATGTATGATATAGAGGTTTTTTAAGAAGGTAAGTATTTTTCTAAGTCCATATGTATTTCTGGGCATGCATTAACAATAAAGCTATTTTAGTGAATGTTCTAATATATGCATAGAATCTGAGATATTTTAGGGAAATTACCTTTAATGGATTAACATGGGCCATCAAAGCCCTAGACATGTGCTCCTAGATTACACCACATGGCTCCAACAAGGGGAACCACTCCTCTTAAGTGAAAGAGGGTTGAACTAGTCAGTTTTATCTAGTTCACTAGTTGTATTGAGTGTTGTGTTGGTCCCTTTCTTTACTCCATTGGCTTCTTCATCCTCTAGATAGAGTATGCTGCTCTTCCCCAGTGCTACTACCAGATTGGAGCACAGTGAGTAATAGAGGGAAGTCTTGACCTCCTGACCACATGGATATGTGGGTGTATGCTTTCCTGAACCTCTCTACACTCTGTCATCTAGATCATGGCGGTTTATTAGGTACACACCATCCGAACTATAGAAACTTTAGTTGGTTACTATCATGGTGTAGAGAGAAAGGTAGAACCATCCACTAAAGCTCTCTCAGCCTGTCACAACCATGAGTGAAGTGGTGCATTGTTGAACATGATTTATATACTAAAACTAGGGCTTACTTGGGTATTATTTAAGGATGATTTCTCTCATATTCATGTGTTTAGCAAACATCTTGTCAAATTTTCATTCTGCATCAATATTATCCATTTTACATGTATCTAGGATGAAATTGCTTTGTTTTATCATTTTCCTAATATATTGATGCTTTATTACAAACATGACCTAGTCAAGTAGAAGAATGTTGGTACCACTGACTTGTGTTGGTGCACCGACAATGAGGAGAAAATAACCAACAAAGAAAAATAGAGAAGGAGGGTAAATGCAAAAAAGCATCTCCGTACCATCAATGCAAGTCAGTGATAATGAGATTTGAAGCCCTAGTCTACATCATAAGTGAAGAGTCAGTGGCACACGACTCATGTCGGTGGTATTAACTGCTATTTGACGAATAAGATCAAAGTCACACTTGACGATATATAACCAATTTGTCCCCTAATTTCTCCTATATGAGATAAAGGGGGACAACCACCTGGAGTCATCTCCCCTGTGGTAAAGGCATCTCATTCAACCACACTAACATCCCATTCCACAAGAAAGGCATATAATATGGAGGCCATCCCAACAACCGTCCTTAGAGGAACTAGAGTCCAAGAAAGAGGAGATGAAGAGTCCACAATCACCTATAAGGAGTTTTCTGTGATTTCATTCACCTTCCCCCTTTCTTCTGTTTCTTTTTTGACTATGAGGGACTAAACCCCCATTCTTTAGGACATGAGAGTAGTCTAGTGTGGACTATATGCATGTTCATATATTAGTTTAATAAGATATTTTCCTTAAATTTTGATAATAAAAAGGCTAAATTGTCTTATTTATAATTGATCATCATAAGTTTGTAATGGATTGGTAATAGCTGTGAAATCACAGTTAACAATTAGAAAAACCATTTCAAATTTATGATTGATCCCCTTAAGAATTTAATGTACTGCTGACTATTGTGAAAGTGGGGCTAATAATTGGAAAAGTTGTTATCAACGTAGTCAATGATGTGCTACATAAGCATGCTTTCCACTGTGAGTAAATGTCCATAGATAATCCTTATCATTTTGTCTCTTATATTGATGTTGTGAAAGAGGATTGGTAATTGGGATAAACATGTATAATAATGCGAAAGCAGGTATTATACACTACATATACTAAATCTATAGAATAAAATGAAGTTATGTTGGTTTGTTAGAATGCATGTATAGGTTGACACCATGGTGAAACTAGTTATCTAAAGAATCCATTCATCTGATCTTTCACCAACTTTACTTTATGCACTATTAACTTTCATTTTTAATTTTAATCACCAAATTAACACTTTATTTGGCTTAGTTGATGTGCTTTGGTTAGTAGTTATTTTGAGCTGTCTGAATTCCTTGAGTTTGATATTTGGGCCTGTTTGAGTTCCTTTACTACTCTTACACGTACTGTTGCATTTATCACACACACTTAAGTTTTGCCAAGGTTTTGGCGTTATTATTGGGGATTGGCAACACTAGCACTATGAGTGCTGAAACCAGCCACTCTAGGCCATTTTTATTTTCCTTTTAAATCCATTGCTAAATACTTTTGTCAAAATCCATTACCATATCTTGTTTTTTTAAAATTTAGTGGTATTTTTTAGGGTATAATTGTTGAGTACCTTTGATTTGCATAGCTCCTCTTATCTTGTGCAAGTACTTGAGAACCATGGAGGCACGACGAAAGAGTGAATTGATGATATAGATAATGGCCCAAATGAAGGCCCTGACGAGGAAATCAAGGACCTTAAATCTCAACGGAGCTTGAATTTATGAAGACTATAGATGTTTAAGGTAACAAATTAATTACATGCACAATGATAAACTATGACTGGGAAATTCTTTTTTGTCTTGGAGGGAATATTTTTCAGTAGGAACCATCACATGTGCATCAACAACAAAGTACTTAGCAAAGTTAGCATGAGCAAAGTCCAAATAAAGATGATAGACTAAGAGACATTCTTGGAAATTCCATAGCTAATACATTCATATTTTGATAAATTGAAAGGGAGCAGCAAAATCTAGGGATTTAAATCAGAACTTCAGGGGCTCAAATATCACAGATGGAAAATATTTGTTAGACTTGAAGAAAATAGGATATCTTCATTCGTCTTGGTGTTATTACTCAAACATTGCTATCACATAGTGGGTGGAGAGGGCTTAGAGTGAGAGGGGAGGATATCTCCATCTATTCCACCACACACCATGATGCCAAGGTCGTTGCATTTCTTATAGAGGTGTGACGAATCCACATACCTCACCCAACACTCCTATATACTTCTTAGGTACTCCCCACGACCTGGTCTCCTTTACACTAGTTGTTGCACTGAAAACAAAGGTAGGTGACAATATTTGAATCGTCATATCTATCCAAAGGCCACTAGAGTGCCACACTACTGAGAAAGTCATGACTTGTAGAGTCACACCTATTTATTTAGTGGGTTTGCTGTGTGACATAATATGGAAAACGTACATTGCTATAATCATATAAAACCTTAGTCATTCAAACAAATTTCAGACATCAAAATTTTTCAAATTCAAGTCCCTAATAGTATGTAATTTCAGGCATAGATCAATCATAGACAACTCTAAGTAAGAGCTCAAAACATCAGATGTTTGATCACTAACATAAATTCCTCAAAAAGGCACAAACCAATGACCATATACTCCAAGATAATTATGAATTTAGCCATGAATAC
This sequence comes from Alisma plantago-aquatica, assembly GCA_963693085.1. Lineage (NCBI taxonomy): Eukaryota > Viridiplantae > Streptophyta > Magnoliopsida > Alismatales > Alismataceae > Alisma > Alisma plantago-aquatica. The sequence continues at coordinate 314,911,160 of OY856413.1, read as the reverse complement.
TCACTATAAGCCTCAACTGATGATTTAAATGACCTAATTTGTGTATTTTTATCTACATTAGTTCCTCCTGTAATTATAAACATTTAGTCACTTTATATCATGACCTTATCATTGCACAATAATGATCTCATCATTTTCTATCAGACATAAAATCCTATTCTAGGGTTTCATATGTACTTTATTCCTTGTTTTCCCATCAATCCAATGGTCTATAAAACCCTCAAAATCTAGGATATCACAAGACTAGTGTTTTCCAACTATGGATGTTACTGCCACTCAAGACTGTGTCAAGTTGATGTCTAGTCCTCCCTTGCAAGTTAGAGGTGCAATGAAATAGTAGTGATCTATAAAGGAACTAGTTGTTCACAAACATATGTATGGTAGGTTACTCTAGATGACTACAAAGAGTAAATCAGTCACTGAACATTCTTAAACAATCACCAAGGAAATTAGTAGTTCAAAAAAATACAAATAGTAAGTTACTCTAGAAAATTACAACGAGTAAATCAATAACTGCACACACTTGATTAATCTCTCATTCATCTTCTTATGCCATGAACCCACATGAAGCGTACCACAACATGTGAAAGTATCATAGCAAGCTATGATCTCACTATATAAGACTAAAAAGAATGAATCAGTTCCTAAGTCTATAGTCTTGAGTAAGACCCCGTCTACAGTGGGCCTCACCATGTTTGTCTCTTGGTGATTAGTGTGAGTAGCCGTATATCTATAATCCTCCTCTAAATTTGGATACTTAGGCGTGAGTCAAACACTTTAGCTTGTTGTGTGTCAATGAACCAACTGAAGATGTTCACTGATCAACATGACTCTACATCAGTGGTCCCACAAGGGCCAAACAATTGACCAGAAACACAAGTACAACTAACATCCCCGATTGATGTTGGATACTTCACAATCTTAAGGAGTCTTCCCTCACTGGCCTAGACCTCCACACTCAACCGGTACACTCCATCTTACCTCAATCTGGACAAAATACCTCCAGTCGAGAAGCACCTCCCCCCATAGTGTAGGCCTCCTATGAAGGATTCTACAATGTCCAAGGTATCAATATGTCTAATTCACTCTTTTAAGTCATAGTTCAATCATCAAATCTAACCTTGTAGAAAGTTTTTTTCATAAATTATCAATAATTTGTACTATAAACTGAGAAGCTGAGAAAAATGATTTATCATACTGAAGAATAATGAAGTGAAAATACTTGATTCACTAAATACTCTATCCTTAGGGTTTCACTTACCTCATTCACATATCATATGACTCGCATAATGATTTGATGCATCATAAATATTCACAGAAAAAATACTACTTTTAATAGTTCACATACAACCAAACATATATATGAAACACTAGAACGAACTAAACTAGGGTTTCCATGCCTCACCAAAATATCATGCATCAAGAATAATCTTGAATAAGTAAATCTATGACATTACAATGAATCACTTATGTTGGATTTCATGATGTCTATTTGCTAACTTACAACTTTCAACTCATATAAAGTTTCACCCTCTTAACTGAGATATCAAGCAAACACTAATAATATCCAATGAATTTCAAGCTAATATCTGACACATCTTTAGTAAACATTCAGATAAAACAATCATTTATAAATAAGTAGATTAGAATAGGCAAATTTCTTCATTCAAATATACAACAATTTCATACATAACTGAAAACCCTAGATTTTGATACGTTCCTTTAACTTTTGCAACAACTTTAAGAATTCTTTTTTAGATAATTTGTATCCATTTCTAATATGATTTTATCATCTAAAATTCATCACAATAGGAAAATTAATCACTTTCTATATCATCTTGCAAAAGCTAGAACTGAAAGGTGGATTAGAGTTTTATTGTCGCATATAGAAATAGTTGAAGATTATAGTAGATTCAATCCAAATTTTTGCAATCTAATATTTAATGGAAATACCCACTCACCAAAGGTGTGATAACACCTATAAAACATAGCCCAAGATCTGGAATTCTAGAATCCATATCAAACTCTTTGCAATCCATCACTTTCTTCTTCCTTCCAACTAGGAAACCCTAGGAATAGAGAATTATAGATAAAGAGTGAGAAAAGAGGGAGATTTTATATCTAGACATGTGATAGAAGAATCACCAAGAAAATCTATCTAGAGTTGACAAACATACTTGATTTTAACAACTTTAGGAATATAATACCCTAGATTACCATCTTCACCACTTTCTCCATCCAAACACTGTATACCCCTCTATCTCTAGGATTTTGTTTCTCTAGAATGAATCATGAAATATGGGATCTCCTCGTGTGTTGGATTGATCATATAGAGAAATTAAGGTTCTTGGGTCAATTGTAAATTGACCCTACTTGTACTTTTTTATTTCAGCAAAATTTTCTATCAAAACATATTAATGAAAATCATTTACTGAATAGGTCAATCCTTCTCCAAAAATTATGAAAAGGCCTGATGTTGTCTAAAACGTAGTTTTAGATCGCCAATGAAAATTCTAGATCATTTTGTATTACCAATAAATAATTTAAAATCAAACACTACACTACTACAACATTCTGTAGCATGGTCGGTCAAAATGTAATTTGAATAAGAAAGAAATTCAAAGAACATCCAAATATTCTAAAATTTTGTAGGAACATGCATCATTGAGCTATCCATATCATATCCAAATCTGAAGTAAATCTAAGTTATATAGAAAATATGAAAGTTCATTTACCGTACTATAATACCTATCAAAAATTGTATTTATATACTATCAAAACCCTAATTTTGTGTGATTAGGGGTTACACTTCTCAAATCCTAATCCTTAAAAGTGAAATCATAATTAGCATTTCTCCTTAGGTTTGAAACATCACAACTGAGATACCATCATTAATCATGTTTAAGTGATGATCAATCTAATTAAGCATGTAATAATCTGGGCAAACCCTAATTTACTAATTAAGCTCAGATGTGGTCATAAAAATGGGGTTTCCTTGAAGATTCCTAGTCCAAGATTGTTTGTGATTCCTTCCATATTACCAAATGGAACACCACCACTTACAAGGTTATCCTTGGCAAGCTAATGATCAGGGACATAATGCAGACGTGGGGTATTGAAACACATTTTAGATGCATTATTTGTTAGGAAGCTAATGAGAGCCATGCACACCTTTTCAACAATTGCAAACACACAAAGAACCTATGGGCTCCATTATGGATTAAGAACAATTGGGGACCAAATTGGACTAACAATTTCTTTGAAGTTGGCGAGTAGATTGAGGCTAAGTTCACTTAAATATAGCTAAGATGGATTTTGGAGTCATATGTTTCATGGTGGTGTGCTACAACTTGTGAAAATAAAGGAACAACAGGATACATGGTAGACCTAAAAGCAATGAAATCTTCAAGAAAATAACTAGTGATGTTATAAAGTGTGTTGAAAGCCAAAGAATGCTTGAAAGGGGCTAAGAACCAACTGAACATATACTACAAAATTTGTAGTTAGAAGACATGTATAGTTACTTTTGTAAATGGATCTTATGAGCATGATTTTACAATATAGAATTTTGGTGATACCAACCTTTTGGAAATATATTTATCGATTAAAAAGTATATATTAGGATTTATTCAAAAACTCTATATATATCCAAATATGTATATAACTAATGAGAACGAATATCAAAATTAAATACTAAAATCATGATAAATGTCTAAATTTGAACTTAGGGTTTTTAAAACCTAAATCACCTATTAAGTAGCGCTAAGGTCATTACGTATCTCCCCCTTAAAAAATTTCATCATAAAAAAATATAAATGTAAAGAGACTTGTGCATTTAAATTTCTTTCTACATTCTAAATTTTGGTAAATCACTTAATCATGTATTTATTATGTGAATAATGAGTTCGATATTAAATTATATGGTTTCTTTCAAATTATAATAACATTTCAAAAAAATCATTTCAATGTAAATAAGAAAACATATGTTTCATGATAAATTGTTAATAATGAGCATTCTTTCATCCAGCTGGTACATGATCTTGACGTTTATCCTTTGCATGTATCTTGTTACATACTTTATCAACTTATACAATTATTTCTCTATTATAGTTCTGTACAATAACTAAATATAGTGAAGAAACTACTTTGTTATAGTGGTATCCCAATCTTTAATCCCTCATAAGCTGCAAGACCAAAATAACTACAATTCTACTAGTGAGCTAAAATTTTGAAGAAAGAATAAACAAGGATCACAATCAACTATACCTTCATCTTTAAATAACATAAGTGTATGCAACTTTTGAAAATGCTCATGTATCTTACTTTCCTCTTATTATCCCATTTTATTTTCCTTGTACCTGACTTTATCTAATTGTTCTACTAGAGCACAATGACTTGTAATGTATCACCATTACTCTTAAGTTATGTATCTCATGATGTTTAATCTTCACTGTTATCATTCCCTTGCATTGTGTTCATTTTTAGGAATTTAAATATGTTGTAATGGACATGATAACAATTCTCTACTTTTTTCCTAGGATCCCAGATACAAGAATACATTCATATGGTAAACAATTCAAGCATCCCAAAAGCCTAAAATAGACAATTTCTTGACCATTAATCCTTTGATAAAATCTCAAATTCCAAATCATTAGATTTTCTTATCCTAGGCTATGTGCCCCTAAAATTTAGATATTTTCTTATTTTAATCAGGGCTTCTTAAACATGTATTTGAATTTTACTTGTTTTAAACTCATACATTACTTTGATTCATACTTTTCATTTTCCCATTTCAAAATAATTTTATGAATATTCCTCTTACTTGCATATGGTTTCATTTTTGGTGTGATTCCTTCTCATTTTACCTTCACATAAGAAGATATCGAAGGAATGTAAATTTTTCAATATTTGGAATTCTATTCTTTAAGATTCATTCATTAAATTTCTCTTCAAATTCATACTATTCTTGTCTTGTCTGGGTCTAGTAATTTTTTATCAAAGAAAACCTACTATTTTTCTAAAGGTTAAAAAAATTAACTATTTAACATTTTCTTTCCCCTTATATTGTTATTCTTATTATTTAAATATGATATTATCATCCATATATTATCATTGTATTTATATTCATCATTTCATTTCTATACACCATTTCTTACATCTAGCATCACTAGCCTTCATCAATTGCTTATTATTGAATTCCCATTGATACACCTATGTAGATTTAAAATTCCAATACTTGTATAGAAATATTTGTATTTCTTGTTCAATAGTTTAAATTTCGATTGTAATAGTTTTCCTTTCTAGTTTCTCTTTTATAAACTTTGTACATGACATTTCTTGATTTTAGTTTATATGGATCTTGTAGGATAACACATTCTTATTGATATTAATATCAATTCATACCATGTGACCATTCACTTACTCAACATCATTCTCATCCTTCTTAGATTTGACATGTACAAGAAACTAACTAAGCATATTTGAGTAAAATCAACCAACTAATTGATAGAAACATCTATATAAATTGGAAACAAGAATGAATGCATTAAAGTTATATTGGGATGTATGTTTTCATATACTCCTCTTGTCATGCAACCTTTTTTCCTTAACCCATTATAATTGTTTTTCCATGTTTTTCTATTCCCTCTTAGTTTATTATCTTAACCTCATATCTTACTTATTCATCTATTTATGTAAATTTCTTATTACTTTCATCCTTTTGAGATTTTTTTCCTCTTTAAATGAACTTTTAAGTTTGTCTCATTTATCTTTTCATCTTATGTTTCCTAAATTAAGTAATGTATAACTATTGGGATTGATTAGGGATTTCTTTATTCTTATTCCACTTCCTTTCTTTAATTCCTTCTATGTATTCATATTTTCCCTTATTTGTTAAATAGTATATAAGTTGTCATCACAAATTTTCCATTCCAGCTCCTGAAACAAATTTCATTCATTTTTCATTTTCTTTTTACCATTACTTCTCCCATTATATAATTTATTTCAATAGGTCTACATGTAATTGAGCTACTCAAATCAACTTTCTTCACTAGTTACTCGACTTTCTAACTACTTGATCAACTTATCAATTAGTTGGAAGACTTCCCAATCAGACTAGGGCATCTTAGAATATAACATTCTTAAAATATAATCCAAACACCAAAAAAAGAGCTCGTACAACATGTTTTAGGCACAATTTATTTTATGATGTTCTCTATACACGTTCGTATATCAGATTCCCTTTTTATTATCTCTTTGTTCTTGAACTTAGGGTGTTTCATCATTACTTGAAATCTTCACTTAGTTTCTAATTTGAATTGAATTTTTATGTGTATTCCACACTTGTTATTTAAAATCTTTTTCTTTAGTATTCTAATACCCTCACACATCCTGATTTTCATTTTCATATCTCATTCTTATTTAAATACTATAAGAGTCATTAGATCCTATCATCACATCCTGCTAGCTAAATCAGGATGTACCTATAGTCTTGAAGTCAAGAGCTACTTGAGATTAACTCCTATCTATCTCACAGACGTAGGAAGAACATAAATCAAGAAAAAATAAACTAATAATGACATTAGATCTACTTAATGTGTAGAAAGTCCGACTGTAGTTCCACATGTACATACTATATGAAATTCATATAAGCAAGATCATAAATCTTCCTTTTTGAATAAAACGAACAATATAAAATGAAAATTTTCTTATATTCACTTTTTATGATCTTACTCTCTTAATTTCATTATGGTCTTCAAATCATAAAATTTCTATGGTTTCTTTATAATCCATCCTCCCACTACATACCTAGATCCAACATAAAGTAGCTTGATATGGGTTGATCCAAGTGGTCAGATACTGGTCATGGATATGTAAATGCTCTAATCCCCATAGCTATCATGATATCATATCCTATTTGTCACTTTTGTGACTCTAAGTTACTGGCTTAATGGTCTTTGACAAATTAGCCTAAGCACTCATACCAAGCTATTACACTTGCATCTCACAATAACCGTTCATCATGAGATTAGGGCATCAATTGAGGACTAAACGTTGTGAAATATCACTCTTAACTTTTCTAATTGAAAACTATTGAGTTCATCACATTCAATAACAAGAACTAACCTTGAAAAGGGATTTAAACCTTAAATCATTTAATATATTTCAAACTACAAATATTAAAATTCTAATTCTCATTATTTACTTATACACAAACTTTGATAAAAATACATATTCAGGCAATAGATATGTAATATTGCACAACATCACTATAACACTCTTCTTTATATAGAACGACTTAGAGTGATAGGGACTAAAAATACTCAATCAATTTCATACTTAACTCTTCTAACATGTCTTCTCTGATGCGTCTACATATTCAATTCAAATAGTTACCCAATTTGTGAGTAGATCCGAGCTACTTTCTCAGGGAATGAGTAAAATAATAAAACAATATAGAGCATTATAGTATCCATTTAACATTATTTGAACAATTGAAATAAAAGCAGGATAGTAATACATATTAAAAGATTAACTATACTAAAATTTATATGTATCATGTATTACTACCAATATGCAATTATCAAAACCAATTTTCTCATTATGAACTTTCATTAATCAAAGTCAACTTACTACTGAAATGACTACTATGTCAACCAACTTAACATAATTGGCTATCTCAACTCTTTATCAAGCTTAGCTGAACTATATTTTATATCTCATCTACTTTACTCATAAACTCACTTGGATCATACTATCCGAGTGAAATCTATTACTACATGACTTATTGTACAATCTTACGATAAGCACAAGACCTTAATAATGCTACTAATTTCTCCGTATCTATCAAGGTTGCATCCTAAGCCATGGAAACAACCAAACAACGTCCAAAAAACTATAGTCCCTTGTTGTGGGTACTCAGTAGGGATACATCTAGGCTAATAAGCCTCTAAATCTATGCAATGTTGGTCCACAAGGGCTAACACACAATATGGAGTAACTTATAGAAGGAGTGTGTCTATAAGGGCTATATACTCCAACTGTAACTATCTTGGGTATCATTAAAATCTTTAGTTAATATTAGATACCCCTACTAAATTGAAGCACCACTGATACCGAGTCGGTTGGTGTTGGGTACATCCTATCACTGTATATGGGTTACTTCGTCCTATAAATCATAATATTATAGTCCATAGCCTAGTTCAACCTTCCCCCTGGAGACATACAAGGATGGGTTCTACATTGTTCGAGGCATCTATTACTACTATATTTTATGATTATATCTTTCTCTTATATCGATCTCTTTTTCTTTTGTATGTTACTAATTATTTGGACTAAACTCATTGATCATACTGAATTGGATGCTAAACATACTGGTTACTCTTCTCTCATGGTTTCTCATAGCTCATTCACATATAATATTTCTCAGATATTCAAATAGAAATTGCGTATGTTGATATATTCATTATCATTCAATATTTCTCACATTTATATATGAAATAAATAGAATCCCTAACTAAGGATCCATTTCTATTTACTTGAAATAGAATAACTATTCATTCACTTAAAGACAAGGATCTAAAATAAAAAAAATTGCATCATACAAAACAATTGTGTAAGCAAATAAAATAATATTCAACTCGAAATCAGAATTATAATACGAATCACTTCAATCATTCATTTACTAAAGAATAAGATATGTACACTTTTGGAAGCATACTAATTGGTGATTACTATCTTTTCATAAATATGTATTGTATACATCATAAACTATAAATTCAAGATATCAAATAAAACTATCAAACATATCTAATTCAATCACTAATGTCATAAGGACAACTATGTTATCATTTGTCTAAATTTAAGCTAGATTGTCGTTCAGACAACCAAACAACCCAAAAATTGGTATTTTGAGACAATTCTATAATAAATTTATGTATTATCTAAAATTATAATATACACACATTTTTATAGATATTTTGTCATATTAATCATGCTTTGAGAACCAAGTGAATTATCTTGTAAATACACTTTAAGAACAACAACTACCAGTTAATTGTCCTTTATGGAGAAATTGATGATTAGAAAGATGTTCACCTACTAAAGTACAATTGAGTAAAATATTATTTCCCCACTCACCTTAATTTGCATGTCTTTGATTTTAGACCCTAGGTAAAAATCCATTTGATCTCTAATTGGATCATTTCATTACGAACTGATGGTTCACGTTAAGAAAATGGTAGTTTACATCAAGAACATGGTTCTTAAACCCCTCTTAGATCCAACCTTAGTGTAAAAAAGTGGAAGAGAAGAGAAAAAATGTATAAGTAGATCATTATCTACATATTTTTATGTCTATAATAAAATAATTGGTATATAATTCACCTTTTTAGTATTTAACCCAAAAATGAAGAAAAGTTCAATTGTTCTTCTATTCTTGAGAAATTTTCCTCAAATCACCCAAGAGATCACCCTAAGCTTAACACAAGATTTGGAATCAGTGGAATATGTTAAGAGGAAGCTACAAATTAATTTTGAGCTATCAAAACCACTTCTATGTTAGTCAAATGCCATTTTACCCTCAACCTAATAGTTAGTCAATCGCCATGTTACCACTTCAATATGTGACTGATATGTTAATCATTTAACGCCTTAACGAGTTCTTTTTTTTTGAAAATGCAATATATTGTTTGAAATACATTTTTGGACCTTTGTTTAAACATTTATATGATTTAGACTTACAAAATGAAATGCAAAAATTCATATACTATACTGATAAAATTCATTCTGAATAGTACGATCGATTGAATATTTAGTGAGACAACCCACCTAACAAAAAAGTTCACAAATCAACTAGAAACTAAAAGTTTTAATTATGAACTATACCAAAGTTATTTAATTTCAAATGTCAAGGTAATCTAAATGACATATAAAGCATAAAAAACATTTATTTTAATACGACATTATCACAAAATGTCTCATTTTGTTTTTTTATTAATATGATATGAATTTATGGAAATTTGTGCATTGAGATTCACCAAGATTAGTAGTTATATATTTTGGATATATTCACAAACTCCATACACATTCAACTATGCATATACATTATAAGAAATAACATCAAAATTAAACTCTGAAATCATGCTAAACATATGAAATTTGAACTTAGGGTTTCAAAACCATGGATTACCTATGAAGTAGGGGTAGGTTCATTACAATTTATTTGGATACTAATGACACTAATATCGACTTTATTTAAGTATCCATATATGTATTCCATCTCCTTCCTAGTCTTTCAATCTTTAGACTTAAAATTTTTCTCTCAAAACCAACTATTGTACACTATGTCTAAAGGCATATAGATCCAACATCTATAGGGTATTCCTTTGGCTATTCCTCTGGGGATGCCAGGTACATCCATGCTTTCCTAAATAGATGGTCAATGGATATTTTTTCCTCAATTTCTTCCATGGGACTCCAATTGGGAATCAATCTTAAATATCCCTCCCTTTCTTTGGAATGCTAACACCTTCACACATATTGTTTTGATGTAGGGGGAAACTTTAAATCATTCATCACGATACTCTATAGCAAAATTCAATTCTAAGGATTTATTTTTCATTATTATTCTAAATAACACCCAAATACATAACAGACCCATGCTTCATGTGGGACAACAAATTTACCCTACTCGTCTCTATGTTGAACAACTTAATGACTTAGCCTCCTTCTTTGATAATCCGTCTGATCATCCCACATCTTTGAAAAATCCAAAATCTAAGGCATAGGCCCAATCTAGATAGGATATTAAAAAAATGAAACTAATACTTTCAACACTAAAGGTGATGTCTAGGTCTTGAAAGGAGCCTAGATATCCTTGACACAACAACCAAAATCAAAACCCCACAATTCTTGTCAATGTTTATATGCCAAATAGGGTTTCTAGAATAGTGAAAACAAGAGAACTAGATTCCTCTATACTTCCACAAATTAAAACCCTAACAATATCCCTATTCTCATCCCTCTTTCAATTGTCAACATAAGCTAGTCTCGCTTAAAAATAACAATATCAACATTGTTGCTTGCTTACCATCGGCAAATTTAAGGCTTCTATTATGATACTATGAAAGAGCCTTCATTGGACTCAAAGTAAAATTGTGGGGTCATTAATGTTATTAGTAAGAAGTAAAACCCCATGGGAGTCACTAATAAACAACTTGTGGCAAACATTCTTCCTTTATAAGTACACACAACATTGATTTCTTCTCAAAGAAAGATAGTTTATGGTGGATTTTTGATGGGTTCCATCTCTCAAGGTAAACTATATTATGTTCATTCACTTCATTCTTTTTCTAAGATTACTCCATTTAAATGACCCAGTTTTGGTAATTACGAATAGGAACCCCCGTAAAATCTTTTCAACTTGGGGTTCTGGTTAGTTTTTACTTGAAGATTGGTATTTAATTCAATAGTAATTTATAAGCTAACTTGGATCTCTCTGAGATTGAAAAAGATATGGGTCAGAACACCATTATACCCAAGAACTTGGTTAAGAGCATGTTCAAGCCCTCACTATTTAATGGTTGTCTATTGGGGGTATTCTCTCTCTTAGACTAACTATATCTACAATGATCTTTCAAACTTAGAACACTTGTGATGTGGTGATGAATCCCTTAATTGAATCTCCATATTGTGAACTATTTAATCTTATTCAAATCATTTGTTCATAATCATTGCACAAAACTATATTTTCTATCAAATGTACTTGTGGATGCTTTTTGTGTGATTTGTGCGTACCTTGAGCACTATTAGATGGAAGGGATAAAGGAATAAAACATGAGGACTTCCCCAAGCTTGGATAAGCTCAAAGTGATTCCAAGATAACCCCAACCTACCCTAAGTGTACAAGAGCCATTGAGAAGAAAAAAACCCTCTACCCATAGAATGGCCATTCTTAGCTAGACAACTACCTCCAAAAATCCACATAGCAACCTGACTTCCTTAACCATTTTACAAAGTCACCCTCATCAGAATAATGCTTCCACCCGGCCTCCTGGTTATTCTATCCTCAGAGCGGTCATAGCAAACCTAGAAAATTGATCAAAACAACCTATGATTTTACCCATTTTCATGAATTATCTTCTAAATAGAATGATTATTCTAACTAGAATTCAGAATGATCATACTGTCAATAGAAAGGATGTTCTACCTACCCCAGGGCAGCCATTAAAAAATCACCCTAACCTATCTAACTTCATTACACCTATTTTCCCCACCACGGTTGTTCCATACATCCACCACCATTGTATCACCCCCTTTAACCATGCATATATCAACATAAGCAACTCCTATGTTTTCCATAACATGGGGGACTTTAGCTCAAAGGGATGTCACAAGAATAGTAAACATTGAAAGATCATTAGAGAAATGTCACATAGCAATATCTTGAGAAGGAACAACATGAATCAAGCACATGTGTACACACGACAAATAGATTGGAAGGAACAACATGAATCAATCAACTTGTACTTAACTTTACTCTTGAACATAATAACTTGAAACATTAAATCTGACTTAAGAAATATGTGCATCTTATCATTATGATCTTAGATAAGAACAATATACTAAAAATTCATAACCTGAATTGTAAGCACTCATCTTGTAGGTATTTATTGGAAATATGTATGTAATATCATTATAATTGATTTTCATAAATATAAACGATTAAAAGCCCTTGACCCATACTTATTACTCTGAGAGCATGATCCAATTACCAATCATATAAGAATTTCTCTTAGGCCTAGTTTGGGTAAGTACTTTTTGAATCCCGATAATCTTGCATGTAAAAAAAATATTTTTTGGTATTCTACTGCACAGGAGTTCTGATGGGAGTGGGAAAATTGCCAGCTCACATGCACAAAAGACTAGAAAAAAAGAGAGTGTAGGAGCAGAGTTGGTAGTATGGAAACCCGACGATCCTGGCGCCACTCACGACTACCATTTTTATGATAAACCATGTACAGAACGGTTGAAAAAGAATACAAATTTACATCCATTTTTGCACTTTTAATGCATCAAATGCTGGAAGTTTAAATGGTGGCGGCCAAACTAGGCCTTAGTAATCTTGATGTTTGTAGAAGCCCAATGTCCCAAAATTATCATAATTCAAATTAATATTCATCTTGATTAAAATCTAAACACTAATCTGAGTCCTTTTAGAAAACATGGTCATATATGATGGACTTAGGGTTTGAAAACAATCAAATTAAATTCTAGTCAAAAAGTTATTTCCAAGGACTATTTACATGAAAGTTTCTGACCAACAGTTGATTAATTATGAATTTTCAAAGAACTGGAGAATAAAAAATCACCAAATATCTAAGTGTATAGTATTATCCAAAGCTACAACCACTTCACTTAATTGGGCCAACCCTAAGATGGCCTGCTACCCTTAGGCAAAAACCATGACTATATGCGAGGGAAAGCAAGCAAGGTCACAAAAAAGACAAATCTTCCCATAACAAGTGTGACAACAAATTCCAAATCTAGGGTTAATTAGGAAAAAAATGTTCGAGGAACCTTCTTCAACCTCGCGAGTGTTCATCAGTTCGCTGAAATTAGATTTATGTAGTACAAAAATGGTAGTATCATAAGTGTGGATTGAGACCATTAGAAACAACTTCCTTTCAACCTGTCAAACTTTGTGATCCTAAGAAACCACTTTTGTGGTGTCCAAAAAACAAAGCCCAAATTTCCCACCATGATAGCTAGTAAAGAAAATTTGGGAAGCATGGCTCAGATTGATGATAGAAGAAACCAGACCCACATAATATTTCAGGACACCTTGGTGAAGATGAATAAAGGCAAAGATCAAGCCAATAATATCTGAAGTGTAAGAATTTAAGTTGTCGAGATGATCTTATACAACAAATCCAAAAAGGGAAAAAACATACCTATGATTTGGGGGCAAAAAATGTGAGTAGAAACATCTTAACAGATACCAAAGGAAATGCACAACCATTTTTCTGGGGTTCACTATGGTCATAGGTGTTGCTTTGACGAACTGGCTATATGAGAAAAGTAGAGATCTCGTGGGTATGACAAGGCAGACACTTTCATGATAAGGTGAGGATGTGGATAGTTTTTTGATGATGCGAGCAAGCTTTTGAGGGGGTTACTTATATAGGAAAGGTTCTGGGGTGACAAGGGTCTTCCAAATGAAATAGGGGAAGGAAAGGGAGCTATTTTCATTTGGGAATTCTAGGGCATGAAGTCCCATGGTGATTAGGATTGGGTGGATTGTGAAGGACTATATATGGTGAAGAAGATGTGACCCCCAACATGTATATATCGTCGTGAGAGATTAGGAGGCGGGGCCAATGAAGAGTCATGTTAGAATAGGGAATCGAGTGAGAGACAAAGAGTCTCATCACATGCGGTTGTCTCCGAACTCGAGTCCAACTTTGACTCTAGGTAAACACTGACAGAAATGCCTACGAAATAGAAATTACTCGAGAACCATAGATTAGCAATATTATCAAGATATACTGATTAAATTTAGTTAATAACTATATATAATCCTTTCAAATTTGGTTTAAGCAGTCAAACAAAGTCAAAATGACTTCAAATTTGAACGACAAGCTAATTAGGGAGACTAGAATCTCCTAATCCAATTAGTTTTAGGTTTTGATCATATATTGTTCATAAAATCCATATATGTCACTATCTTAGTATGTATGTATGTATGTATTAAAATAGATTCACCAAAAAAATGTATGTATTCAAATATGATATAAAGTGAGTCATCCTTACCTTAGTGAAGTAGTTGACTTAAATTTCGTAATTGAGAGTGACAATCCACTTTAGGACTTAATCATTATATTTTTATGTATATTTGAAGGCGTTATCAAGAGTTTCTTTTCATATTAAGATAATGATGATTTATCTAATGCATAAAGGAACAAGATATATTATTTATCATTAGTAAATTTGAAAGCATATAAACTTGAGGTATTTTCATTTAGTCCGCTACATAAATTTTATCATAAAACCATTAAGAATTTCAAATTACATGTGTGAGTTTTTGGGATGTTACAATTCTACCCACCTTATAGGAACATTGTTCTCAAAATTCTGGTATTCTACCCACCTTAGGGTTTTACATATTCTATGTATGGTAACACTCTAATAGTATCTTAAAGTCTCATTAGCATACTAAAGGTATGACCTACTCATGGTAAACACAATTACATTAGAACTTAGTTAACTTGACACGATTTCATATTATACTAGATTTATAATTAAGTTGATATAGTCACTCCCCTAAATGAACCGACAGTGCTAATAAGGCCAACTAAGGCTCACATAAGGTCGATTAAGGCTAACATAAAATGATTGAGAGGACTATATCAACATAACATGATTTCTTAATCTTAATGATTTTCATAATTACATAATTCATTAGCATGTCAGTAACATTGATGTTCAAGTGGAAAACATAATCATAAAACTTGGGAAACATTATTTATAAGTACATGCATGATTTTCTAGCTTGTCTATGACAAATTATCTACCCTTTGTGTGCACACTTGTTTTACTATATACCTAATTAGGTTTAATGCAACTCTTATTTTCTTTGTCACTTTTGGTACATACTGACTGGTCACATATTCATATTTGACATGTCTTATCATGTTTATCTTAGAACCTCCCCTGTGTATATGTCCCATACCACATGTACTCTGAAGGTCCAAATAAAAGCATGATATTATGAACATAACATTCTCTCTACAAAACTTCATAGTCTTGTGTTCCATACCAGAAACACGTGGGATAGAGAGAGCATGCTATATACATCTCTAGAGTTAACATGAAAAATCCAAAAGATCTAGGCACATAAACCTAATCCTTATTTAAACTTATGTCACCTGACTAGACCCCTACTTTGATTTCTAATATTTTTCACTTACTTCTATACCTAGGGTTGGAACATATGAATTAGATTGTTTCTTGGTGTGCATCTACATATTCGATCTGACACCATTATTGTAACACACCCTTTAAGAATACACGAATCAACAAAAACAACTCCCATTTTTTCCATAACATGGGGGACTTTAGCTCAATGGGATGTCACAAGAATAGTAAACATTGCAACTAAAGTAAACAAGCAACGCACATTGACATTGATATTGATTCATACATTGTTCAAAGGAAAATATAGTACATTTGAGTTCTTGAACATATCATCTAACATCTAAACATGACTTACAACATGAAGTAAACTCTAATCAAAATGATTGCATTGTCTAGGTAGATGGTACCCCACCAAGCTGCACATGAAGGCCTTTTAATCTCTGGCTTATTCTCCTTCAATCCTTCTTTGCTCCTCACCTATGGGCATCTCACCCCAGCCAAACACATTAGATTAAGTGGAACTAAGTAATATTATATGATATGAAATATAGCTATACTTTTGAAAAATCATATCTTTAAACATTATAAAAGTCGAATACTTTTCATATCATTTATCTTCATCATTTTCTCTCAATCAATGACATTGTTATCTTAGGTCGATTATGTCATCTTTCTTCCATAACCTTGCTTTTGGGAGCTTGAATATTCATACACCAAAGTGCTCATTTCTCTAAGGAACTTGATGAATAACATTGCTCTCAAGAGCTTGTTTAGTGACATTTCTTTTAGGATCTTTATGAGTACCATTCTTCTCTAGATCTTAAACATGACATGGCTCTTGAGTGCTAGATCTGTACCCAAAAGGCAAATAAATTGGAAGGAACAACATGAATCAATGATCTTGTACTTAACATTACTCTTGAACATAATAACATGAAACATTAAATATGACTTAAGAAAGATGTGCGTCTTATCATTATGATCGTAGATAAGAAAATATATTGAAAATTCATAATCGGAATTGTAAGCACTTATCTAACAAGTATTGATTGAAAATATGTATATAACTATTTTTCATAAATATAAATGCTTAAAAGCCCTTGACCCATACTTATTACTTTGAGAGAATGATCCACTTACCAATTATATAAGAAGTTCTTTTAGTACTCCTAAGGTTTCTAAAAGCCCTAATGTCCTAAAATTATCATATTCAAATTAATCTTTGTCTTGATCAAAATCTAAACCCTAATATGGGTCCTTTATGAAAATGTGGTTAAATATGAAGAACTTAGGGTCTGTACAACAGAAGAATTAGATTATACTCAGAAAATCATATCGAAGGATTATTTACATGAAATTTCTAATCAACAGTTGTTTAGTTATGAATTTTCAAAGAACTAGCGAATAAAAAATCACCAAATATCCAAGTATAGTATTGTCCGAAAAAGCTGTAGTTACTCTGCTGAGTTGGGCCAACTTAAGCAACCATGTGGCTCTTTGGAAAGATTTATGACTATATGCAAGGGTGAGCAAGCAAGGGTATGGAAAAGACAAATTGTCCCATAATGAGTATGACAACACATTCGAAATTCAGGGTTAAATAGGAAAAAATGTTTGAGGACCCTTCTTAAACCTCATGAGTGTTCATCAATTTACTGAAATCATATTTATGTAATATGAAAATGGCAGGGCCATAAACATGGATCAAAACTGGTAGAAATAAGTTCGTTTCATCCCGTCAAACTTGGTGATCCTAAGAAACCAGTCTTGCAATGTCTGGAAAACAAAACCCAGCTCTCCCACCATGATAGCTAAAGAAAATTTGGGAAGCATGACTCAGATTGATGACAAAAGAAATCAGACCCAAGTAAGCATTAATGTCACCTCCATGGAGATGAAAAGAAGGCAAAGATCAAGCTGACAATATCTAAAGTGCAAGAATTTAAGTTGCTGAGATGATCTAGTACAACAAATATAAAAAGGCAAAAACATACTTGTGGTTTGGGTGGAAAATTGAGAGCAGTAGCAATTTAACAGAGACCAAAGGAAACATGTGATCATTTTTTGGGGGTTGGCTATGATCAGAGATTTTTCTTTGAAAAATTGGTAATATGACCAAAGAGGTGATCTCATGGGCATGACAAGGGAGAGACTTTCGGGTCATGGTGAGGGTGTGTACAATTTTCTGATGGTGCGAGCAAGATTTTGAGGTGGTTACTTATATAGGAAAGGTTTTGGGGTGGCAAGGGTCTGCTGTGAAAATTGAAATAGGGGAAATACATGGAGCTCTTGTCATTTGAGGATTCTAGGGCATTAAGTCCTGTGGTGTTTAGGATTGGGTGGATCAGAAAGGATACTAGATGATGAAGAATATGTGGCCTCAGACAAGTCTCTATTGAGGAGAGAGATCAAGAGGTGGGACCAATCAAGAGTTCTTTTAGAATAGTGAATCAGGAGGGGGAGAGAGAGAGTCTAATCACGTATGGCTACCTCCAAACATGAGTCTGAATTTGACTCTAGATAAAACCCTGACTGAAAGGGCTGCATCACAAAAATTATTTGGTAACGATAGGTTAGCAAGACTACTGGTATATCTTGATTAAATTCAATTATTAACTATATAGAATTCTTTGAAATTAGGTTTAAGGGGGGGTCAAACAAAGTCAACATGACTTCAAATTTGAGTGACATGCTAATTACGGAGTCTAGAATCTTCCCATCTAGTTTGTTTTAGGTTTTGATCATCTCTTGTTCATAAAATATATACAGATCATCATCTTAGTATGGATATATTAAAATATGAGATAAAGTGAATCTTCCTTACCTTAGTGAACTAGTTGAGTTAACTTTCATAATTGAGAGTGACTATCCACTTCAAGACTTCTTCATTATCATTTTATGTATATTTGAAAGTATAATGAAGAGTTGCTTTTCATATTAAGATAATGATGAATTATCTAATGCATAAAGGAACATGATATATCACTTCTCATTATTTAAACAAAATTTTAAAAAGTGGGGCTACTTTTATTAAGTCCATTACATGACTTTTTACAAAAAATACATTAAGAATTCCAAATTGCATGTGTGAATTTTTGGTATGTTACAACTATGGTCATTGTGGAGGTGGAATGATAGTTTTACCTCCCAACCCTAATGTTTCCTTACACCCCTTTAACCATTATACCCCACTTAACCCTAGATCTCTATCAAAGGTCTAGAGATAGAAATAGGACAAATGTTAACATTAGTTACATCTCCTAGGTTCCACCTACCACTTTCCACTTGATTTACTCATTCTGATCACCTCCACCTACCTAAAAACTCCAGCTTTCTCGAATTTTGATGATTTCCCTTCTGATTTTCCATGTGATACACCTTGGTGAAGGAAGGAGTTGCTTATTGTTGTTGCTAGAGTTGAACAAAAGAGTCTATTTTTCCATGTTTGTGGCTCATATATCTTCTTATTCTTCTTTTTTATTTTCTTTAATCATGTGTAGTCAAGTCACTTTGGTGGATTGTCTGAGGGACAAAATGTGACTACGATATCATGCTGGGGAATATTCATGTATACATGTTTTATATTGTTTATAATGCTATTTCCATTATTGTTCTCTCTATGTGGAACTTGTCTAATTCCCATCTCTCTCTCTATCCTACTAGTATTAGATAAGAGATCTAAGTAACTAAGTGTGTCTCTCCTTTTACACTTCGCAAAGAGCATGTCTAGAGGTTGGATAAGGGGTAATTTAGTGTGAAACATCCTTCTCCTACACCTTATACCAACCCTTGAACCAAGTTCATTAGAGGAACCACACTTAGAAACCTAGAATAGGGTTGGTATAGACCACATACTATCTATACCCTAGTTAATTGACACTTGTAAGGTTGGATAGAGTGTAATAGGGACTAGTTCCCCTATACACCCTCTATACCACCCATGGTCAACCAAAAGGGTAGGATTTCTAACCTCACCTTCCCATTTTTTGGTTTGATAGTATCACATTTGGATGGATTTATGAATATAACCCCACACATGGTTGATAGTTACATAACCCCAAATGGACCACTCCTTTAATTAATTTTCTAAAACCCTAATTACCTAATATTAGCTAGCTTTGTCTCATACTTTCTTAATTAGTATGATTTGCCCAGTTGAGGATAAGTTGCTCTAGTCAGGGCCACTTAACCTAGTTTGTAGTTGTTTATATAATTGATTGATTAGTTGGTGTAGAATTACCTTGTGTTCGTTAGTAACTTAGGATTGTTCTTGTTAGATTATTATAATTTTTGGTCTTGTTTGGTTGATTGTAGTTCAATTGCTTGATTTAGGATTTATTGATCTTTTAGTTATCTCATCAGATCTAATTTCTAGGGTTAGTATATATTTTAAGCTTGTTATTTCCCTTTTACTTGACTCTTAGTGCCAAACAATCAAACCCCCATTTAAATAATGGAAACCCCACCCATCTATAGTAAAAAATAAAGAAACTTACATAGATTTAGAGCCTTCTCTAGTCCACATGAACCAACCCTTGACTTGCCACTCCTTTGCTAAATATTGGACCACGTGCACTTCTAGATTGTGTTATAAGAGTTTCTAATCTAGGATACCTTATAAATCCTAGTGTGCACACATCAAGCTTTCTAGTGATGTTACTGGGAAGTAGTGTTTTAGACCTAGGTATTTGTTTCTTTTTTATATATTCTAATGAATCTCACGTGAGTTATTCTTTATTCTTCATGTCGATTTTTCATTTTTTGATATCTAACTTGTATTCTTTACTTGGTTGTGCAACTTATATGTGACATCATATTTTCAATTGCCATTCTCTTTCAATTGACTCTTTATCGGAAGTTCCTGAGATAGGAATGCAAATGTGATGAAATTGGAATGAGCAAGTGAAAGAAGAGGAAGTTATATAAAATTTATGTAGATGACCACCTCCACCTCCACCTACACATGGTAAGAATGAGGAAAGACCATGAGTTGTTCATGACCCAACATATCCTCCAAGACCTCTACATGCTTACTTATTTCCGAGGAGGAAAGATCATGAGCTATTCAGACCCAACATATCCTCCAAGACCTCTACATGCTTACTTAATTTTGGGAAACTACACCACCTATTTTTTTGATATTAGATCAAATGCATGGGCAAGTGTTCTCCATTTCTCTACCTCTAGTGCAACTCTTCCAACATTCTATGGATTTGGAGCAAGATAATATTACAAGCACATTTATGCATTTTGGTAACTTGTTCTACCATAAATACTACATTAGTCACTTATGATTCAAATTGACTTACTCTATTTACATTCTCAGTAAAAAAAAGGCCAAGGAGTGGTATTCCTCAAAGACCAGCATAATGACGTGGGATGATATGAAGAATAAATTCTTGAAAAAATATATTTCATAGACAAGCTCACCCAAATGAGAAGATGAATCACTTCCTTCAGTCAATAGGGACATGAACAGTTGCATTATAGTTAAGAAAGATTCTAAAAGTTATTGAGAGATTGCCCCCACTATGAGGTACCTTTATGAAAACTAGTGTAATCCTTGTACTCAAGGTTATCTCAAGCAGTCAAATAGTATTTGACTCTTCTTGTGGTGTAACGTTAATGACAAAGCCTCCTAAAGAGTCATGACCTCTTTTTGAGCACTTGCCTAAAAAATCTAGACCTCGTGCATCTAGTACCATGATTGATTATGATAGTAATATTGGTGTTTCTCCTTCTACTCCACCACATATAGAACCAAACAATGCAAATCCTCAATTGATGAAGATTCTAAGTGATATTATGACCCTCATGAAGAATCAATGGGGAGGTGGCCTAAGAAACTCAATTCAATACATGAAATATCTAGATGAAGAGGTGAAGTCCATACAATCTTTTGGAAATAGAAACTCTCAAGGTTACATGTCATAGTCCTACAACCCTTGAGTGGAGGAATCACCTAAAATTTCTTTGACACAACAGGGTGATGACGTGCATGGGAAACACAGATAGTCACACGACCAAAGGTATAGCTCAAAGTTTGGAGATGAAGTCATGCCCAGGATGAGAAGTTTAGATGAGGTCAAGAAGGATGTGTCAAGCCAAGGATATAACATTAAAAGGCTTGAATAAAGATTGCATCAGTTGTCCTTGACTCTTGAGATGCAAGGAGGGGAGACTTCCTTCTCAAACCGTGGTGAACTCCAACAATGTTATTGGACCAAAGTGCATTTTTCAAAACAGCTATTTCCCACCTCAAATTCAAGTGCATCATGTTTCCCAGAATCAAGGTCCAAAAAATCCTCATCAACAAGGCAATCCAACCTACCAACAACAACATCGAATATGACCCTCTCCACCACAACCAAAACAAGCCCCCTCCTCCCTCATGAGGAAGTTAGTGTGGTGACCACATTTAGTAGTGGAAGACTCCTTGAGAAAAAAAAGTCCAAGTGAGTAGTGATACATTAATAGATGATGCTGCTGATACTATGATACTAGAGAGAGCCTTTGTTGATATGATACCATAAAAAGTTTTTGTTAACACTATGAAATCAAGCAACTCTATCATGATACCTACTATTCCTATTGTGATTCTATCTATTGATCATATTGTTACCATTGAGGAAAATGCACAAGAACCACCATTCCTGGATGCCTAGGATGATCCCTCCTCACCAAAGAGGAATAATAAGTACACTGAGGACATTCTCGAGAAATTGAAGCTTGTTCAAATCAATGTTACCTCACGGAATGTCATGTACTAGGTACCCTCCTATGCCACACTACAACAAAAATATTCATTAGTGGCATTTTTTGTTGGCAATTAACAAAAAATACCACGGTACATTTATTATACCAGTGTTTTATATACAAAAGCCACTATGTACCCTATATTGATGTTTACAAAAATATTTTCATAATAGTGGCATTTATAAATGATAGTACATGCATTTTGCAAAAATAATTTCTAAATATATTTATTTATAATCTATTTTTATATTGAGGTATTGAAAACATCTATGCACCGCACATGCACATTTTGCCGCAGTTTCCAGATCCAAAAACCAACCATATCAAATACCCTCATCCCCCTTTGTAGTATCGGTCATCATGTCATACTCATCCTTATGCCGTCCTACCTTTTCTCTGCTATATTGCTGAAACCTAGGAATCAAATATTGCAGCTATCATGCACATTATCTTTTATTTTCTCTCTGTTGATAGTCGAATGTTGCTTCCCAGTCGGCATTCAGTTGTTGTTGCCCTCATAAAGAAAAACCTTTGTCAACAAGTAAAGATCTTCTTTCCAGTTCCTTTAAAATTTGTCAATGATTCCTTTCACCCCAACAAGAAATCCACAATATATAATGGCTATTATGTTCCTCGTAGAGAAGGGTACTGAGAAAAGTCTCCTTGCAGCAAATCATTAACAACGTTAGCGATATATGTATTTGTGCCCTCTCATTCCGTTCTGATTGTTTTACGTTTACATTTGTCAATGTTTCAAACTTCTTTCCCATATCCATATATTTTTTTAACATCAATTTGGTCGTATTTGGATGATTCGATCGATGAGCTTTCTTTGATGGCTTGGTTCGGGTGCTCAATTAAATCTAATTGTTTATTTCTTTGATTTCTTCTTCCTCTCAATGCCTTTATTTTCAAACATCATCTGTTTCCTAATTATAATATTTACATACAATACATCCATATCTTGGATGTTCAATGTTGAACTTTCACCAATGTTTCCCAAGTCTAAAATCTTATTTGTGACAATAAGATATTTGTACGACTCAAATGATGACACAAAAATTGAAGGGTACTTATTAAAGTCTCATAAAGAGTTTCTTTTTCATCAACATGTCTTGTCTTGAATGAAATTGTTATTTTTCATCATTTTTGCATGTTTTGTTTCTACTTTCTTCCTTTATGACTATAAATCTGAGTCATTTGATGATCATGTTTTTTCCTTACATCCTTTGCACTATTCATGAATATTTAAACCTTGATTTTCTTGTGAATCTTGTTAAATAAGTAATGCTGGTGATTAAACCTTATTTTTACTAGTAATTGAGTTTATGGTTTTTAGGATAAAATGATAACAGTGGCCCTAATACATATAGCTAGACATAACATTCATGTGAAATGACATATAACTAGGATTATTGTCTAGAACAACAATAGTACTAGGTGACATCTCACACATATACTCAACTTGATAGAAAAAGTTTGTATTGTACATAATACTAAACTATTAATATAGATATGACTAGAGTGTCTAGTATAGTGGTTATTTTTGGATCAAACTCTCTAGAATGTTTAAGTCTACAATTATTTAGGTTCATATTATTTGACATGTTCATAATGATGTGTGTAAATTTACCTTGACAAGGAATTATAATCATAGAATCAAGATTGCCTTTGGGAGTTTCTGGTGATGGGGATGCAAAATGATATACTTATGGACAAATTGATCTTATCAATTGCCCTGATTGAATTCAATGTAAGTTAAAGACTTTGGCACAAAATGGTATATATAATAAATTATAAATATGATGATATATTGTTCATGAATGGGTAGTTTGGTACATAAATATGTAGTAGACCAGCCCCAACTAAGCTCATGAGGTGCATAGGGATATAGTTCATTAGATTTTGGTGTTTCAACCATACCAACACCATGAGTTAATCCCTCTCACTAATATTTCTAAAACTCTATTTACATATTTTCTAAAAAATAACTCAATGAGATAAATATTGGTATACAATCCTTACCATAGTTTCTTTTCACTACTTTGAGGCACTGACACAACAACCAAAATGTGTTTTCTATTTTATTAGCATCCCCTATATTTTCTCTGTAATCAGTAACTAAACCAACCCTCTCATGAGTAGGGAACTCTTACAAAATAAGGAGAAATATGTGTGGGCATGCACTATATGTAAGTCGATAAAGGGGATAATAGAATAAGTCACAAATATCTTTTGAACAAAATTGTTTGAAGATCCATGATCTTATCCCAAGTCTTGTTATGTTTTTTGGTTTAAAACTAGAAGATACTAAATAAATTAATTTTGGAAGAGAAAATTGATATGCCATTGTATGAGACACATAATAGTAATCTCATTAGTATTATTAAACAAATGTATCCAACTCTCTAACTCTATTGATCGCTTTTTACTACATCCACTTTTATGGTCTATGTAATTAGATTCACTCCCACTAATTCTATTATGAAGTCAAACAACTAGTTTCTATACAACAATAACCCAGAAAAATGACGCATATCTTCTTTGCCATTACATGATGTTATTTGTGGTAGGCCACTTGCTTGTCTAGAAGGAAAATTTGGGACCAACTATTGCTGAAATTGATTCTTCATTGCCCTTTCATATGTATAGGTGATCTAAGATCAAGGTTGTTGGCTAATCTCTTCTTTTTTAGGTACCTTGTTAATGTTATCTAAAGTGGGTTTTTGTCCCTCCTAAAATGGTTGTTTCAAGTGATTAGTTGAAACTTAACCCCCCTTGTAGATGAAATATTTTGTTACTTTCTGATTGATAACTCTGCCTATGTTTTCATATTTTATGCAAATGTAACCGATCCCAAGCCCGAGTAAAGGAGGAGGGTTGGTGGTATGTTGACAACCAACCATAAGGACTTAGTCACTCTTTCATATGACATGGATCCTTATACAAATTTTGTTGGACTGTTCCTATCTAGTGATGCACTGCATCGAACATGAGTGCAGTGATAAATATGCAAGGAGTTTTGACACAATGACTCCCGGTTGTGTTGAAGGACAAGCAAGGGTTTCCACATCTTGGACGGGTGTGGGTAAAGAAGCTAGTCCCGCTGCATCATCACCCGGATGTAGTGAAAAATGTGCAAGGGTTTCCACATCTTGGACGAGTGTGGGTAACGAAGCTAGTCCTGCCGCATCATTGCCCAGATGTAGTGAAAAATATGCAAGGACAACATTTTCGACGAAGGAAGGTATAGAAGCAAGTCCAAGATAAAAGTTTTAGAGTTGGATCTTAGAATATTGACTCTTTGATAGGAAAATCTTTGGAGATAGTAGATACCATGATGAGAAGAAAAGTCAATATAGCTTGCTTATAGGAAACTAAGTGGATAGGCGAATGTCAGAGAGAGACTGAAGATACAAGATACAAAATATGGTGTAATGACTGGGCCCACTGCCCAAGGCTCTAGTAGACTTTCAGGAATGATGACCGGCCCCATAGATCACCACTAGCATTAATTGTGTGCATTTTCCTCACTCGTGCGCAAGCTGGGGTCAACTTCCCAACTGGTCACCCATCCTAGTACTACTCCAAGCTGAGCATGCTTAACTATGGAGTTCTTTAGTGATGGGCTCCCAGAAAAGGAGGTGCACCTTGGTGATATGGGTAGTCCAATCATTCCTTTTAAGATCATGTTATCTGAGGCCTCAAATCCTGGAACGTTACAATCTCCCCCACTTAAACTCTTGACGTCCTCATCAAGGCTCAATCACGTGGCCTCATATAATATTTCCCCATTTCAGTGCAGACCCACAATGACCCATGGACACCCAGCTCCCGATCACAGAATACCAACACAAGGGTGGCTATGTTAACCATGGACAACCCTTTCCAACATGCCTAGACCGCACGACTCAAGACTGGCATGTTGCATGCCCATGCAGGCCCCACCGACTAGAGGGTAATTGGCTCTGATACCATTTGTAATGATCGGGCTCACTGCCCAAGGCTCTAGTAGAGTTTCAAGAAAGACAACTAGCCCCACAGACCACCATTAGCCTTAACTGTGTGCATTTTCTTCACTCACGCACAAGCTGGGGTCAACTTCCCAACTGGTCACCCATCTTAGTACTACTCCAAGCTGAGCACACTTAACTATGGAGTTCTTTAGTGATGGGCTCCCGGAAAAGGAGGTGCACCTTGGTGATATGGGTAGTCCAATCATTCCTTTTAAGATCATGTTATCTGAGGCCTTAAATCCTGGGACGTTACATCTGGTATACATGCATTGATAAACATAGAAATGGCATATGTATTATTGTTGATAAGATCTTAAAGGATGATGTTGCCAAGATCACTAGGATGGGTGATAGAATCATAGCTATCAAGGTCATTCTTGGGGAAAATATTTTTAACATTATAAGTGCTTATGCCCCCCAAGTTGGCCTTAGCGAGGAGGCTAAGAAGGATTTTTGGTATAACATGGATGAATTGATGCGAGGAATACCAAAAAAGGATAAGATCATTATTGGGAGTGATTTAAATGGCCATGTGGGGAGTAGCAATTATGAATATGAGAGAGTTCATGGTGGTTTTGGATATGGAAATAGAAACTAAGAAGGAGATAGGATATTAGATTTTGTAGTTGCATATGATATGATTTTGGAAAACACCCATCTCAAGAAAAGAGAATCTCATAAGATTACTTACAAGAGTTGGCACAATTGTAGCCAAATTGATTACCTCCTTACAAGGAAGGAGGATCATAAAGTATGCAAGGACTGTAAGTGATTCCTGGTGAAGAACTCACGACCCAACATAGGTTGGTGGTTTTAGATATTAACATGAAGCTCAATAAAGGAAATCATAACAAAAATCAAGATAGAAAGATCAAGTGGTGGAATCTTAAAGGAGAAAAGAAATTGACCTTTCATGATAAACTCATCAAGGAGGGAACTTGGAACTTAGAGTCTGTTGTCAACACTATGTGGCATAACATGAGGTCCTACACAACAACAATTTCTGGAGAGGTTTTGGGGGAGTCCAAAGGTTGTGGGCCTCCGAAAAAAGATACTTGGTGGTGGAATGATGAAGTATAAAAGACTATTAAAGTGGAAAGGGAGATCTATAGGAGCTTGCCAAAATCTTGAGATGATGCAACGTTCTAGAGATACAAGCAAGCAAAGAAAGAAGCAAAAAAGGTTGTTCAGGAGGCTAGGTCTAGATATGATATTTATAAGAAGATGGACACTAGAGAAGGGGAAAAAGATATATATTAAATGGCTCGTATAAGAGAAAGGAAAGGAAGAGACTTGATTCAAGTAAAATGCATCAAGAATGAAGATGGTAGAGTGCTGGTAAAGGCTGATGATATCGAGAATCAATGGAGAAATTACTTCCATAAGCTTTTCAATGGAAATACTATATAATGTTATAGACTCATGTGATAGGGATACAAGATATATCATTTACACACGATGAGTTTCTCATTTTGAGGTCAATAATGCCTTGAAAAATATGAAAATGTGAAAGGCATGCAGACCAGACGATATTCCCATTGATGTATGGAAGAGTATGGGGGATGAAGGAGTTATGTGGTTAAAAAATTTATTTAAAAAGATCATGAAGACAAAGAAGATGCCATATGAATGGAGATACAACACTATAGTCCCCATCTACAAGTACAAAGGTGATGTTCAGAGATGCACAAACTACAGAGGTATCAAGTTGATGAGTCACACAATGAAGCTTTGGGAGAGGATTATTGAGCAGAGGCTAAGATCTATAACATAGATATCAAACAACCAATTTGGTTTCATGCCTGGTAGATCAACAACAGATGCTATTTTTCTAATAAGGAGGCTTATGGAGAAGTATAGGGAAAGAAAAAGATACCTTCACATTGTTTTTATCAATTTAGAAAAGGCTTATAATCGAGTATCCAGAGAAGTGTTGTGGATGGTTTTGAGGAAAAGGGTGTGCCAATATAATACATTGACTTTATTAAAGACATGTATGGTAGCTATACTACAAGTGTGAAGACTCCTAGAGGTGAGACACCAACATTTCCCATCATAGTTGGGGTACACAAAGGATCCACACTCAGCCCATATATGTTTGTTCTTGTTATGGATGAGTTGACAAAGAATGTTCATGATGATGTTCCTTGGTTTATGTTATTTGTTGATGATATTGTATTGATTGACGAAACTAAAGATGGCTTGAATGATAAAGTTGAACTTTGGAGAAAGGAACTAGAATCAATGGATTGATGATTAGTAGGAGAAAAACTGAGTATATGCATTGTAATTTCATCCAATCTCACAGTGTGAATGGTGGAGCCAGGTTGGACGGACTAGATATACCAAAATGTGATAAATTTTGTTACTTGGGCTCTATCATTCAAATAGATGGTGATGTCCAAAATGGCATTTGTCATAGGATCACTGTAGGATGGTTGAAATGGAGGGTTGCAACTGGAGTATTATGTGATCAGAAGATCCCTCTCAGACTAAAAAACAAGTTTTATAAAACTGCTATACGACCAACCATGCTCTATGGGAGTGAATGTTGGGCGGTGAAGAGAAAAGGATTCAACAAGATGAACGTGGCTGAAATGCGTATGTTGAGATGGATGTATGAGAAGACAAGAAAAGATCACTTGAGAAATGACTATATTAGGAATAAAGTGGGGGTGGCGAGCATTGGGGACAAGTTGCGGGAGGACTGACTCAGATGGTATGGACATGTGCAACGCAAACTGACTAATGTGCCTATATGAAGTAATACTATTGAGGCAAGCACAATTAATAGAAGAAGTGGAAGGCCAAAATTAACATGGGAAGAGATTATAAAGAGATATTTTGATTCTCTACATCTCAACCAGAATATTACCCATGATAGAGATGAATGGAAAAGAAGGATCAATGTAGCCGACCCCAACATAGTTGGGATTGAGGCTTAGTTGATGATGATGATAATTATGATGACTTGTTGATTGATGATATGGATTTATTAAGCCTAGATCAAGATTGGCATTTGAAGACTTTACTCCTGTCATTTACCATTTTTGTATTGTTGGCTCCATCATACGAGCCATCACCAAATTTTGCATAGGCGCTCAACATGTACCTGGGAATGCAAACACAGAAGTTAATTTAGCAACATTCACTGCATTTGGAAGATCTTCTTTTTTGGAAAAACCATAAAACTACATTTCTTAATTCATCCTAATTGAGAATCATGTGTGTATCACTCTTGATTCCATGAAAAAGGTATGTATCCTTATTTTCCGCAATATATGAAATTTGTTTCCGATTATCCTTGTCTGAATTGATTCAAGTTGTTTATTTCTTATTGGAAGGTCAATCTATAGTTTTTTTCTTCTCTTGTCTCAGTTTCATTAGTTATTTTGGTTTAGATAGATGATCTTGTGGTTAATGTTCTCCTTGTGCAGATATGTATTTTCTTGTTGTGTATATTGATCTTGTCTCGTTATTGAACAAAGCTTGATGTAGTCCATGTTCATGTTGTCTGTGGGATTATAGAGTTGTAGCTATTGTTTCTTTTGTGGTTGGTTAATGCCTTAAATACTTGAAGCTACTACTTGATTCAATTTCTTATTAATGGTTCTTCTATTGATTTCCTAGCTCAATTAAATGTGATGCTTCTTTGGAAGATGATATCAGGTGGTTGAGATTGATATGGTCCTATCTAAATTTTATATTGTTGGACTTGTATTTGAAATTGTCTTCTTTGTAAAATATAAGGAAGTTTGACTTTTTTTACCTACAATATAAGGCTTTTATCTTCTTGTGCCTACATGTAACGAGAAGATAACCATTGTTTACTTCTTTTGGCTATTGTCATATCTTTGAGATAAAATTGTTTAGATGTCTACCACATGGGATAAGAGAGCTATATTCTTTTCATAATCCTAAACAATATATATTTGATGTGGGATTATAGAATTGTATATATGTATTGTGAAAAGTCGAGATAGGTAATTAGTTTATCAGTATTAGGAGATAGAGTTGATTTATGATTTTTCCTCTCCGTGTTGTACTTAGACTTTTACATATATATCAATGATATGTATTTAGTGTAGGATAAATTGTGTCTGACTCTGAAGTTAGAACCTACACTGGTTTAGGCCATTTGGGAATTAGAACAATGGTAGCATTACATCTTCTTTCATCAATCAGGTTGCCACTCCGGGTATTCCTTACTATTTTCCATAAGGAGTCAAGAATGACCTTCCAATTATATTGAACAAACAAGGATGCAACCCCATCCAACATGACAGACTTCTACAGATCCATCTTCCCTAGAGTGTTAAAGGTTTCCTATTTCTAGGGATTTCTCACAATAACACACTTTTGACTGTTCGTCAATTTATAGAAGTTTGCAAATATGCTGTGATTGACCTCTCTATTGTGGCGGTGGAAATATCTTTGAAGTACCCAATGATTATTTGCATTAGTTGTTTTGGGGTCTGACATCTAGTTTCCCTGCAAATCAATGTCTTTATCAATTTTTTTTATCAAAGTATATCTCACAGTAACCCTACATATTTGTTATAGTTTTTTCTTTCTTTTCTATGATCATTACAATATTTTAGGCACACTGTGATCGTAGTTGGGATTATACAATCCTAGACACCGGCATACCATAACTGCAACAAGATCTTGGATTACACAATGCCACTACTAGTTGGCAAATCAACCCCCTAGTAGGACCCCCCATCAGTAGGCACGCCTAACATGTCTTAATGCTGCAATATTTGGTGCAAATATTCCCACTTGGAACCAGAGCATGCAAGCTGGGAGTCTGGGCTTTGGTGCACCTGGCACAAACCCATGTCAGGCGTTTATGCCCCCTCCCCCTCCTCATTTTTCCACTTGATATCCTGGAATAGGTAATATACCCAACTCTATCTCATGCCTTCTATTTTACACTTCTCTGTATGGTAACACCCTATGTTATAGTATGATATTCTTTTTCCCTTGGAAGAGAACTCAACACATTTTGCATTTGATTGAAAATGAAGCTCTCTAGAATTCTCGAAAGGACGTCACATAAGGTGAATATCATTCTTGAAAGGGACGAGATTGGATATACAACCCTTCATTTTATTAAAAGAAATCAATATCACTCTTGAACAATTAACTAAATAACATGTTAAGTAAATGCACGTTGTTGTTCTAATGTACTTATGTTGTGTCATTTTAAAACATACAAATATTAAATATGACATGGGAGGAAGAATTGGCCCAATAGCTTCTAGAGGAAGATGTGTTTACTCAATTGTGTTATCAATTATGGCAACTTGCATGGATATGGTTAGCATCCTTGAAATCTTAGCTGCAACTTACTCACACATATTTGTTCCTTTTTATATTTTCAAAGATGTTTCAACAAGGAATTTTGGATTTTCCAAATTTGAGCTATCAACGTAACTGAAGTAATCTACTTAGTTGTATTATTACCATCCAATTTTTTTGCTGACTCATGATTTTGTGGGCATATTATAGGATTGTGACAAGAAGGGCCTACTCAGAATTGCTAAGGTAAAAAATTTGACACAAAAGGCAAGGGAAAGTGGCCCAAAACCTGATGATTATGAGGCTCAAACTGGATATGTTGTTGAGGAGTTGAGAGGAGAGTATACCAAGCCAATGACCTGATCAGTTTTCTTTTGTCTCCTTCATAGCAATCACTCTAATTAGGTTGTGACCATATGAGAAGAACATGATTGGTGTTGTAGTTAATGCAAGGACTATCAACATTTCTTGAATGTGGCAAGTATTAAGTATGACTAATAAGAAACAAGGATGTCATCAAATTAAGCTATCGTATAAAATAGAAAAATGTTGTACACATGTGTTGTATTTATTAAAAGGAGCAAGGTAAAATGTCCTACCCCTGTAATTTACATTTTATAAATACAAAATATCCATACTTTAGAAAATGTGAGTTCATATCAATTGACTTTCATTTAAATATTTTGAAAATGAACTAAAAATTGAATGACTAAAAGATAAAAAATTGTAATCATACACAACTAATATCTCACTAGTGGATTTTTTTATACGCCATTACACTCAATAAGAACAATTTCATACAACATCATAATGCACAATAGTGGGATTTGTATAACAACCAATTGATGGATAGCGGCATTTTTTTAAAAGCCACATGATGTTTTAGTGACATTTATTTGGCATTTATTGAAAGCCATTAAAGCCAAACATTTAGTTTCATTTACAACTTATGCCACCATCTCTGAAGTGGTGTTGGAACTAGAGGCATTTTTAAGCGTCAACAAATGCCACTAAACATTTTTACTAACATTAATTTTTTTAACGATATTTCTAAAATGCCACTAATGAGTATGTTTGTTGTAGTGCCAAGTTCTTCAAGCACATGTGTACCTTAAAAAAATAGATTGGAAGAATGGCTCTAAAGGTAAATCCCATGGAGCAAGTTATTCCTATTTTGCAACATGTTGCTCTAATCAAAAGGAAAGACCTAGGGGCCCCCATAGTACCTTGCTACATTGGTAGGAACCACATAAATCAGTCTCTTCTTGATTTCATCTCTAGTATCAATCATATGCCTCATTGTGTGTATCTTGCACTAGGCTTGGGACAACTAGAGCCAGTCAATTGTACTCTTCAATTGACTAATCTGTCTGTGAAGATTCCTAGAGGCAGAGTAGATGATGTGTTGATGAAAATTAATGATAGCACCTCATATATCTTTCCTACTGATTGCTTTGGCCTTGACATATAAAAGGATAAAAGGAAGCTTCCTACAATCTTGTGGAATACCATTATTAACACGTTTTATGTGACATTTATGCATATAAAAACTAGATTGAATATTTTTAAAACAGATGAAAAAGTTGAGGTCATAGGAGACATTAAGGAAGACTACTATTTTCTAGATTGTTTAGATGATATAGTTGATGAATGTTTCCCTACATGGACTAAGACTGCCACCAAGGGTGAAGGGATTGAATCAATAGTTAAGTTTCATGAAAATCTAGGCAAGATAGTTGAAGAGGCTAAAACAATTGTTGTCAGTGAAATATTTCTATCATTGATGTTAAGCCTTTGAAAAATTCTATTAAGGACTATCATGTCCTAGAGTTGAAGACCCTTTCCAATTGTCTGGAATATGCATTTATTAGTCCCAATGACACCCTCTTGATGATAATACATTCTATTCTCTCTCTTAACCAAGAAGATGCATTGGTTTCAAGTTGCATTTCATCCTGATAATCAAGAATAGACTGCATTCACATGTCCAGATAGGACATTCTCCTAAAGAATGAATTTAGTTTGTGTAATGCCCCTTCTACTTTTAAGATTGTGTCACATCCATCCTAGTCGACATGCTAGATTCATCCCTTTTTATGTTCTTAGATGAATTCTTAGTTTTGAAGAAGTCATTTAATGATTTCCAACTCCACCTCACTGATGTTCTAGAGATGTGTGTTGAAATTTGATTGGTTCTTTCTTGGGAGAACAACCACTTTATGTTTCTTGATGAGACAATGCTAGGACACTGAGTTTCAAAATAAGGGACTATAGTAGATAGAGAAAAAATATCAATGAGATCCACATTGACCATTCCTTCCACTGCGAGACATGTCTTCTCTTTCTTGGGACATGTGGGTTCCTATCATCTTTTCATAAAGGTCTTCAACAAGACTTCCCAACCCTTGTATCACCTCCACAAGAAGAACGTCAAATTTGACTTTGACGACAAGTGTGTTGAGGCTTTTAACCAATTGAAGTCAAAGCTCATTTCTGATACTATTATGCAACACCTAGATTTCTCTATACCATTTGAAATCATAAATTATGTAACTAATAAAGAAGTGAGAGTTGTATTGGGACAAAGTATTGAATGAATTCCAAATGCTATATATTATGCAAGAAAGTCTCTTGACAATGCCCAAATGATTTACACTACCACAAATAAGGAGTTGCTTTCTATTGTGTTTTCTCTTGACAAGTTTCACTCATATACAAATTAAAGTGATTGTCCACACCGATAATGCATCTCTCAAGCATCTTATTCCCAAGAGGAATTCTAAGCCAAGTTTGATAAGATGGATTCTATTGTTGCATAAATTTGATTCAAATTTGTTGATAAGAAAATGTGTAAGCATTCAATGGTTGATCATTTATCCATGCATTGAGACACCTTATGAAGAGTTGAATAAGATCAAGGAGATAGTGTCTCATGAGAAGCTTATGTTTGTTATTTCAATAGAGAAGCCATGGTACAAACACATAGATAATTTCTTGCCTATCAGGAGACTACCTAACACTTGGACAATTAAAGAGACATAGAGAATGTGTATAGCTATGAAGAACTAGATACGACAAGATCCCTCTATATTTAAATATTTTATCCAACTCATTAGAAGGTGAATTATCGAGAATGATTATCTTGAGATTCCCACCATCTGCCACTCTTCTGCATGTGGGGGTCACTTTGGTGGGAAGTAGAATGCAGCCAAAACATTGTAATTGATCTTTTAGCCTACTCTCTTCAAGTATTCCCATGAGTTTTGCAAATCTTGATTGAAGTGCGAAAAGGTGGTCACAATTTTAGAAATAGATAGATGCATCCATCGCCTAGTGGTGAAAGTCTTTGAGTTTGGGGTATTGACTTCATGGGTCCTTTCCCTCCCTATTTTGTATTTGTGTACATTCTAGTGACCATGACTATGTTTGTAAATGGGTTGGGGCTGTGGATACAATAACCAATGGTCACAAGGTTGTTTCTAATTTTTTGAAGTCAAACACATTATTTCATTTCAGAGTGCCTAGATCTATGATTAGTTATGGGAGTAG
Source organism: Alisma plantago-aquatica (assembly GCA_963693085.1). Classification (NCBI taxonomy): domain Eukaryota; kingdom Viridiplantae; phylum Streptophyta; class Magnoliopsida; order Alismatales; family Alismataceae; genus Alisma; species Alisma plantago-aquatica. Next base: position 314,875,620 of record OY856413.1, on the reverse strand, counting down.
TCACATCACCCATAGAACATTCAAAAGCCTATTGAAAAGATATGGTGTGAATCATAGTGTGGTCACCCCATATAACCCTCAAACTGGAAGTCAAATAGAACTTGAAAATTAGGACATCAAGCTTATTCTTGAGAAGACAGTGAGACCACATTGTGAGGAATGGTCACTCTATCTTAATGAAGCTTTGTGGGAATATAGAAGAATATATAAAGCCTCAATTTCCACCACTCAGTTCAAGCTTCATATGGTAAAAGTTGTCACTTGTTGGTTGAACTACAATACAAAGCTCTTTGTGCATTGGTATTTATTAATGTGAACACATATGCGACTAGATTCAATGAAAGCTACAAATGAATGAACATGAAGAGATAAGACATGAAGCTTATGAGATGTCTAAGAAATACAAGGAGAGGATGACATTCCTCCATGACATTTCAAATGGATGGTATCGTCACTAGTATTTATCTCACCCACAACTATGAGTTGATCCATCTCACAACAGAAACATGGTCCACACTGGTAAATTTGAATTGTTTGAAAAGAGTTCAAATAGTTTCAATGGTCTATTGCAAAATTCTTTACTATTTTCATCCTAATAATTCTATATGCACCTTGGGATTCCATAGATGGAACAAATAGGATTGTGATGTAATAATATGGAAGATATTTCAAAATATGGTAAGGCCAACCCTTGGGATTCAACAACTCCAACAATTCCAAAATTAAGTGCACCACCTTTAAAGCATCCACAGAGAACAACAAGATGCGTGAGGATGTCATGAGGAATGGGTGACGTGCAACCACGCAGTCCAACAAATCCATATGACATGTCTTCCATCATTACACAATTGGAGGGGATATAGAGTGCACATCATCTCATGTGGTTGTACTAGAAACAAATGCACCATCAAATAAACCACATGTATTCTTACCAGCATGCACAAGCACAACAAGACCCATAGTGGGAGGAGGACTGTTGTGGAAACTTGTAGGGATACCCTAATACTTATCCCCCCTCCATGAAAAGACTTTTAGGGTCACAATTACCAATACCCACCACCAACACCTAATGGAGGGGCCTCTCAAGACCAACCACTGCATCAATGATGACTCCCTTATCATTCAAATCCTAGTTTTATACTAAGGACAACATTATTCAAAAGGATGGGGTGGTATCCCGATATTTCCTCAAAACCTTGTTCTTCTATTTCCTATTCACCACTTCATCAAATATGTTTTTGATAACTGTTTTATTGCATCTGTTTTATTCTTGCTTTGCATTGCACACATTGCATGTCACATAGTTTTACTTCCATGCAATTTTGTATATTTTCCCCTAAAAATCCCCTCTTTGGCATATCATCCACACATTGCATTGCATGTACATTTTGCTAATTTATTTTGTATCCCTATATAGGTTTTCATGTTTTTGTTAGTTAAATATTGATCTAAATGTAGACCTTTTGGCACCATTTTGCCAGATTTCCCCAAGTCTCGATTTTTTTTCCTAAAATACTAATTCACCTAATCTTTACATATTTGAACTAAACTGAATGATTTTTTACAATTGCATCCACATTTTCTTAGGTTTATTTCTATGTAATCTCACTTATAGACTTTATACATATGTTCCACCTCTCCAATGAAATATGAATTGATTGGTGGTGGTTCAATCTTAGCAAGCCATTGACATTTATGGTTTTACTCAAAGCTAATGATACAAAGGTGGTTTGATATATTTTCTAACTCATAGTGGTCTACCATTGTTTGGTGAATAATATTGAAGTAACTTGCATGTAAGGTTCCTTATATGAAGACCCAAACTAGTTGATCCAACTTATCATCTACCATTATTCTACTATTTGTTACCTCTCCGCCTCATGAAAGTATGCTTCAAAAACACAAAAAGAACAATCTTTGGCCTACAAATCTTGGAGAGGCCATGTTTTACCTCGACTTCTTCCTACCACCCTACAATCTTAGATACAAAAAGGTCTAGGAAACTGGGAAAAAAATGCAAAAAGCAAACAAGGTTTGCCTATGTAATAAAACTAAAATAAAGATAACAAATGATGAGTTCTCCAATATAATATCACTCCAATTTCTTTTTGCAACCACCTTATTCTAATTGCATACTTGTTGAGATAGGAAACATCAACCCTAGCCACTTATGCTCCGTTACATTGCATGGTAGGTCAATTAGGGTGGATTGACATAAAAGATTGAATGCATACAGGTGAAATGTTACAAATCTATGTGTTTATTCCCAATATGTGTTTATTCTTGATTGATCACTTGATTTTGTATATGGGAATTTCGTGGTTGTTGTGCTTAAATAGCATTTGATTTGTGAAAGAGGACATGAGAGGACTGAAGTAAATATATTTAATCATGTTTGATTTTACTTAGTCAATGAACATCTACTTGAATGAATTTGTAATTTCTTGAATGATTAAAACTAAAAAGAAATTAGTTTGGAGCATGCATGATGAAAAATATGTTTTAATATTAGGATGATTATGGAGCCCTTAATTGGGCCTCCATCTTGTGTCATTTTTCCCATTATTCATATAATCGTACTCATAATGCATGATATTTCCCCAATAAACTATCTTTTATATCATATGCACTTATAGATGATTTTTGCATGATTTGTAGGGACCTTGAATACTAATTAACAAAAGGGAGGAAAGAAAACAAATTTGATGAATTTCCCAAGCTTGGAGAAGCTCAAAGTGATGCCAAGATCATCCCCAACCTACCCCAAGTGTCCAAGAGGCATTGAGAAGCAAAAAGCTCCATGACTGGTGAGTTTAATATCCAAGTGCAATAGTATGGAGCCCCAAACAAATGTAATACCCATAAAACATCTATTCTCAACCCAAAAACTCCCTTAGAAAATATGTAGAACAATCTGATTCAACATTATGTGCTCTGATTTTCCCTTAGGAATACTCATTTCACCATTCAACAAGTTTTGACATTGAAGATGGTTCTATGGCATTGGGAACTATATAATAAGGGTTTCACTTGATTAGTTATACCAATTGGGTGAATTAAGGCTGCGTTAAACAAGTGGACATACAAACCCTAATTCATCTCTAGAAAACATTAATATATAACAACTTCAAAAGATATAGAACGTATGAGACATATTGTTCCTCATCTTATCATTACTTGATACTATTCACTTGCCATTTATGAGACTACACTTGTCATCATAGTATCACATGATATAAATCCTTAGTACAATATCACATGGTATCAACCCTTAGTCAACATAAGAGGATTATACCTCATTCAAGGATCAACCATGCCCAAAGGTCATTAATACCACCATATCATTCCCTGTAAGTTCATCATTACCTTTCCATGCCTTATAACAAGGCTCAACAAACATCACAACTCATGTGATGCATAGGCCTAACAAGATGCTGCAATAAATAACTAAAAGATGTTTACATGATAACATTGCAGGGTTATCTTACAATTAAGAGCATTCCTTTATTATATCAGAATATAAGAAAGCTATATGATTGGTCATCATCACACTAACAATGTACCAGTTTACCATAAGAAAGCATAAATCATAAAGCTATGATGACCACTAGTTAACACATTAGAGTTGAAAGCAATCATTGGGAAGGATATTCCATCATTATATTAACCATTAAAGAAAGGGTAGCATATCTAACTACCATAATTTATTACCATTAGGGTGAGGTTCAACAAGATAGGTTACTTTGATGTTACAAATCAGAACTCTTTCCCAAACACTAACTCATGGTATCCCCATTGGATCATGGATGCATGGGGTGAAGCATCACCATCACATTCCATACCATCATCAAGTATGGATCTACACATAACTTAAGACGTAACCATTAGTTTATAGAATACTATGGTTCAACCACAAATGAGAGTATTCCATGATTGTATTCATCATTCAAGGACTGTTCATAACCACTTACCAACATTTGGTTATACTAAGACTAGGTATAACAAGCTATACTTTATTAGGGTTACATATCAACAAAATATGGTCATTATACCTTATATGTATATGATTCTAAAGGTAAGACTACCTTATTAAGGGTAACCCTCCATTGGTACCATCATCACTCAACCCATATCACCATAGAACAACATCACCCAGAACCACTGGATGTTGAAGAGGTAAGACCATTGGTTATTTACATAAGTAAACATCATAACAAACCATGTGACCTTATTTACATAAGTCATTGAGTTGTGATATAGAAAGAGTCACCATTAAACCTTAAACATCCCTTATTTAACAACATAAAGGGGAACCATAGGTTGTGGAATTAAATCCCATCATTGGTTGTACATTTTACACAAGCCATCATATCAACCATAAAGCTCCTTAAATTGATCACATAAAAGAAACCATCAAATTCAGATTGTTAGAACTCACATGTAATAATATAGGTTTCAATCCAAACCATTAGATGTTGAATCATCTAATCTCAACCATTGGATCAAGTCCATTAATGAAAACTATGAGATGAAGAAGTGTTAGATCCTAACCATTGGATCAAATTCATATCTCAAAACCATTAATTGGAGTATAGGTCTAACCATTAGATCAATTGAACCAAGAAACCATTAGTTTAGGGTTTAATTGATGCTATAATTACATACTTAACTCACAATTAGTGGTGATGACCTGATCCACCATTGGTTGTGGTCATTAAGTCACCATCAGTTGTTAGAACATCACTATATTCATTTAACACCATCAGATGTTAAGCTAATGTCATCATTGATTGATAGCATCATTAGGATACTTAGTGGTTGATCATTAAGCTTCTAATTGAGACAAAACCTGACCTAAGGGGTGACCATAGGTTTACACCCTTGTTCAACACCATTGGTTGTCAATATAGAAACACCATCAGTTGTTGCATGGTATCTCCATCGAGTCATGTGGTAGTGAAGGAAAAAGCTTGAAAACCCTAACTTGGACAATCAATTATTAGGTTTTTAGCACCATCGATTGTGTTAAAAACCTGTCCTAGATCATATTACACCCTATTAAAGATGTACACCTATTTACAGGTTCATTTAGAACTGTAAGAGAATAGGGAACACCAAAAAAATTCGAAACCCTAAACAAGCATGGTTTCTTTATGCTTAGATCATCACATTTAAACATAAACATGAACTAACAAGCTTTTTAGTAAGCATTATAAGTGAAGAAGGTTATAAAACTCACCTCTACATAGAAGAACATACTTCTTGCAGAAAGAAACTCGAGCAAAGAAGGCAAGAAAACCCAAGTTTCAGATTTGAACTCCACGGAGTAGGCACTTTTCTCCACGAAGAAGCAAAACCCCAAAAGTAGAAGCAAGAAAGGTACATTCTTGAGTTCTAGAGAAACTTTTACCATGTAAAAGCAAGGTTCCGACCTGGAGAAAGGTAGGAGGAAGAAGAACAGAGAAAGAAATGGAGGAAATAAGGGGATACTTACTTGTTTAGGTCAAGATCACCAAGAAGGAGCTCTAGAAACCCTAAAGGAAGCAAATCGTAACCCTAGATGCTTCTACCAAGAAGATCTACACCTTCTTCTTCCTTAGACAGGTCCTCCACAGAAGAATAGAGGAAGGAAGAAGCTATTAGCAGGAGGGACATGGTCGAGAGAAAAAGTTTCATTTGGGTGCTTAAGGATAGGTATATAAAACTTTAGGATAAAGAAAAAGAAAAACTTTAGGTGTCCTAGTAGTTCTCCATGTGTCCATGGCTTTAATCTATAAAGGATATACAAGCAGACACACAAGCAGCTGACCCACCATTCATAGAGACCTTCTTTTCCACCGTTTTTTGGTTTTCCAAGGCAAACATATGGTTATAGCTCCTAAAGGTAGCTCATCCATAAAGGAGTAAACCCTAAAATGCCCTTTGAAGAAAATACCTCCAAACCAAGGTTCAAATAGGTGCCCCATGGATCAAAAAGATGAATAATGATAAGAGAAAATTAAAGGACCATAATGCAAGTGAAAAATTGCAAAGAAAACCTCTCAATTGGGTAAATTTCATAAAAGTCCAAAATATATACAAAATTGCATAACTTGCACAAATAGTGTCCAAACTGGACCATATTCGAAACGTAAGCATGTCACATGATACCAAAACATATAATAAGGTTAGATTATGGTTATAAGAATTACATTATGGTAATTAAGCATCTTCAACCATTTAAGCAAGGTTAGGGGTCTCACACATACAATCTCCTTTTGGTTAAAGGAACATAGATTGAATGTTGACAAGATGACAAACCATGCCTTGAGTTAATAATGGATTTCAGAGACAAAGGAATTATAGAATCACTACGATACCTTACACAGATTGTAGGTTGAAGTTGTTCTCCAAGTTTTCATTCACTTAGGTAGCACTGATGTGCGACTAGGCACCACTTTTTGCTTGTGATATCATAAGCTCGTTATGGACATTCACTACCAATGTGATATGGGACCTTTAACATACCAAAACCTAGAACCTAATACTATTCCAAGGTTAAGAGGTTAGAGACCTTAGTCTTTGGGCTTAGCCAAACAAGGGTAAAAGATATACACATTGGTGGATAATTGAAACCTTAATAGGTTAATGCATAAATAAATCATCTTAACATGTAGACATATAAACAAAAGATGACATAACACTTTCATATTAATCATGAGATCAATAAAGGAATACATAGAATAAATTACATGTGATAATATTGATTAATATACATAGAAGAACTATGAAGTAAATGTTACAATATCCAAAAAATATAGAATTGATAAACTAAAGGAGAAAAAAGATAAATATATTTGATTTCATGCAAAATGTAACCTATAACCTTTTGGTTGAAATATGAATAATAATAATTAATGAAATAATATGTTGACTAATGAACCATAAATGTCAATTATGTAAAACTCATAAAGAGAGACTAATTGGTTAAAAATAACCTCAAAATCATTTTCTTTGGATGTATTTTGGCTTGGAGTCCAAGTTTCACAAATTTAGGATAATAATAATCACACCTATTTTATTTAGAAAAGAAATGGTGTTTTTTCTTCAAAATATGAAATAAAATAGTTAATGACTCCAAAAGTGGAAAATAATCTTAGATTGGTACTCTACACATTAAAATATGCCTTTGGGTGAATTTTCACTCTATTTGGAGATTATTCGATCAAAGGATGAATTTAGAAGAGAGAAAGGTAGAACCTTCAAAATATTAAATATATGTACAAACAACTTAAACATGAAAAATTGATGGCAAATTCGTATCCAACATATCTAATGTGACTTGTGGGTGAAGTTTCATCAAATTTGGAGAATCTTAGAGCCATTAATGCACGAGGAAAGAGAAAATGAGATTTGCTAATTTAATGAATAAAAATTCTTCAAAAGGGGAATCTAATTGCATATTAAGAATCTACATTCCTTAATTGGCCTTTGTGCAAAATCTCATCCAATTTGAAGTTTGTTTGCACCCTTTTTGGAAGAGAGAGAAAATGAAAATTAATGTGGATACAGTTTATTCGAATATGAATAGAAATCCATTTATGTGTCACGTAGGCTTTCTCTTTTTTTCATGATTTATCCTCAGCCGTTAAATCTTGGATCTGAATGTCTGGGGGTTGTCTTCTACCCCGTGCTTGTTTTGGAAACAACAGGTAATTTGTTTTTGGGATTTTCCTCTCCTCACTCAATGGTTCTTCGAGATCTTTTATTTGTTGGATTCCTTTTTCGATTCCACACACATTGATCTCTTGCTTGTGCCCTAGAACTCTACAAATAGGAAACACCCAAATTGGCTTTCCCCACTGATTTCCACAGACAAGCATACTTCAAAAACCGTCCTCATGGAAGAGTAGAGAAACCATACCATGTCACCTTGCAACTCTCCTCCATTCCCAATTGGAGCGTTGCTTCCGAAAAAACCCTAGACCTAGTCATTTTTCTTCTCGAGTGACTTTGATTTCATTCTGTCCTTCTCCACCATCACCTATGCAATTGGCACCGCAGTAAGCTACTTTGGACCTCCAATACTATTTTACTTGTTTCTTTTTGCATTGGTTCACCCTGGGTGGAGATATCCTATAGGTGCGGTTATGTTCTTGCTGGCGGTCTAGGTTTTGTCTACTCAGTGACCCTGCGATCACAGGTTGCTGAGTAGTTATCTTTGTTGAGTTCTGGTGTTTGATTTTGTGGCCTTGGATTGCTGGATGGTCATCATTTTCGGGCAATCAATCATAACCTATGACCTGGTCTTGGCGGGGGTTCTCTTTTGGGGCTTTGGTCATGTCAGTTTCCTATTCATGGGCTCATTGCCTTTGTGGTGCTTTGTCGAAGAAGTAGGGAACATTTTTGGGTTGTTTTTTAGTCTTGAAATGTCGTTGTTCCTTCGCCTGATGTTGAACATCCATGGTGCAAGGACTTTTTGAGAAGATGAATCACTGGTGTCTTTTCCCCTATCTGCCCTCCTATTTTCTTCTTTGTTTTTGTTTTTCTCCAAGGGGCATTTTCATAACTTCACATAATTTTGTTTCTTGTTTTTGTGACTGTGGGTTGCTGATGTGTTGTCTGAGTTGGCCAGCCCTGATTGGGCCAACTCAGACTGTGCGACCCACTCTCCCTCTCTCTTTTACTCTTCCAACACTTTTACTACATGAAATTTCATGATTGGTTGTATTTTATTAAATTCATAACTAATTATCTACTGATAAAAAATACAAATAAATAGTCAATAAATTGAGAAAAATAAGATCTATTTAATGGTACTTGTTTTATCACCTAAATCCAATGTTTATAAAGGGTGTTTTTCAATAGATTAATCTCATTAGATAATAACTTGCAAATTTATAACTAATAATTTATAAATTAGAAAAATATAATAAAATATGTTTTGAACTCAGAAAAAGATAATCCAAACCATGGCATGGTTTTGCTAACCTAATTCACTAATATTAAAAAGGCAATTTTTAGGGTTTTAAATAATTGATATAAACCTAACCCTAATTCTACAAATATGCATCATAGGTATTTTGGAGGCCTAGGCTTGGATCTAGGACTAACTTTGGAGTGTTTAGAATCTTAAGTAAGGTATGATTGCATCCCACATTATTTCTATATTGAGCAATTTCTAATTCTTCTCTCTAAATGTATGTTTGCATCCCCTATTATTACTTTTGAGAAAATAGCCTATTTTCATCTTTCTCTTGGTCTTATGGACATTAGCCTACACCATATCTTGTTCTTTTGGAAAACATACTATGTGAAGTATCTTATTTGTTACTGATCTTGTGATCATTTTTGGACATTATGTTGGTCTTTTCTTATGCTTTGTTCTTGATGGAACTCTATATGATGACATATGATATCTTTTGACACTTGTATGGTGGGTGTTTTTTTACCATTAGTGTGATGGAAACTTTTGTATAATCTGACTATACTTTCTACTTGCCTCTACATTAACATGATATGTGATTCAATAGCACTAGAGTAGTGCAATTGCATTGGATTTCAGGCAGTATGCCCCTATTATTATTGGGATGGAGGTGGTGGTGCTCCATACCTGAGTTTCAAGTTTGTAAGTCTTGGCCCAACTTTTATATATATTAGGAGTTGGTAGTATGTCATCTCTATCAGGTTTCAAGTTAGTGAGGCTTGGACGTATTTGTTTTTATATTGTTCTAGTGTAATGCTTATCTCACATGCATGCAGGTTGATGATTATGGGGTGTGTTCCCTAATTCTTTATATGTGTTAGTATGGAACAATTTTATTTGTTTGGTTGTGTCAAGTATCTATTTTGTTGTTGTTCTTTATTTTATGCCCGATTGGGTAGTCCTTTACTTTTATATGGGAAGCATTCTCTACTTGATAACCTTTTATTCCATAATTGCTCATCTTTATTTTAGTATGCACATACCATCTTTTTTCTGATGTTCTCTTTTCCTTTCCCTTTGTGGGGTATGCTTCCAACCCCATGTGTTGGACAAGGAGAGGGAAATCAAGGTGGACCTGGACCAAAACAAGTGTAGCTGACCTCATGGGAGACATTTCTTGAAGTTGTTAGGTAATCCTCAACTAGTTCTATCTTTAGTTAGTCTTTTCTTTTATATCACCCTACGTGGTGAAAGTCCAGTAATGACAAACATCTTTATAATGGTTAGATATGTCTTTATATTCCGCTACTACTTTGGTGTTATGATACATTCAATGTTGAATAAAATCGTTATCATCCCTTTTGAGAACATAACATTTTTATGTTGGTGTTTGGTTTGGGATGTTGCCTTTTTATTTTAGTAGGGAGTGGTTCCCCTCTGGGATACCACTCCTTACAACATGGTATCAGAGCCAGTGGCTATCAGTTATCTAACTATTTAAATATTGTATCCCTTAGGATGTTTACCTTTTTTCATAGGTTGCTTATACCTAGTACCCTTGCCTTATACATGCAAAACCTCATGGTGGGAAAAAACTCAACGATCGACAACCTATCTGGCTATGAGTCACCCCAAAACCCTAGGTTTGGGATGCCAAGAATGGATCCAACCTTTATCCCTATAGTGACTCAAGGCACTCCTCCAACTAGAAGTGGACCATCAGTAGGCCAGGAAACCCCAGCCTTAGCTTCTGCTAGTACTGGCGTAGTCATCTCACATGAGTAAGAGTTTGCCATGTTTTGACAACTTTTTACCAAAACTATGGTGGGGAATATGAACAACCCACCTATGTCTAAAAAGCCTAAGGAGTATTCCATAATGTAATTCATGAAGATGCAACCACCATCCTTCAAGGGTGAAGGTGAAATAGAGATGGTTGACATAGTTGATGATTAGGTGCTAGACATGGAGAGGAATTTTAATGGTATGGCATGTCCTCCACACCAGAAGGTTAGATTTGCTTCATATGTTTTGGAAGGACCCGCTCGAGTTTGGTGGAACGGGATAGCAAGGACTCATGATATATCTACCATGAAGTGGGAGAAGTTTTTGGTGCTTTTCTGTGGGAAGTATATCTGCATTGCTTCCCTTAAGATGAAAGAAGCTGAGTTATATAGTCTGAAGAAATGCTCATTGATTGTTTCTACTTATGTGCAAAAGTTCATGTTTCTTGAGAGATGTGCTTCAAGACTTAGTGAAGATTGTAGAGCTGACCTATATCTATAAGGACTCAACTACAACGTGGGTCATGCTTTTATCCCAAAAGTGCCTTTGACCTTTCAACAAATGGTTGATAAAGCTTTAGTTGTGGAGTCTTACGCATGGTTTCAACCCTAGGAGTTTGACAATAAGAGGAATCCCTCAGGAGATGAATAGAAAAGGGACAAGTGTGCTAAGTGCAATGGTTACCATCCTCCAGGAAAGTGTTCTCAGGATTGACCTCGGCATGGAACCCCAGTGATATGTCATTATTGCAATGAAGCTGGACGCATTCTACCTAAGTGCCCCAAGGTTCATAGTGTACCTACACCAGATCAACAACAACAACAACAACAACAACAACAACAACCTCAAGTGCCTCATTAGAATAATGGTAACAATAATGGTAGAAGACCTATGGAAAGGTGAGCTGGAAGATCTTTTCTTTGGATGGTCAAGAAGTTTATGATGTTGATCATGTTGAAGGTAACCCTAAGTCCCATAGTTAGACTTTCAAGTTATGTTCTATTTTTGCATGGAACCTTGTGGATGAATGTAAGGAAAAAAATAATAAAATATGTTTTTAACTCAGAAAAAGACAATATAAAACATGGCATGGTTTTGATAACCTAATTCACTAGTATTAAAAAGGCGATTTTTAGGGTTTTGAATAATTAATGTAATCCTAAATCTAATTCTACATATATGCATCATAGGTGTTTTGGAGGCCTAGGCTTGGATCTATGATTGACTTTGGAGTGTTTAGATTCTTAAGTATGGTATGATTCCATCCTAGTCTATTTCTATAGTGAGTAATTTCTAGTTCTTCTCTCTAAATGTATGTTTGCTTCCCCTATTATTCCTTTTGAGAAATTAGCCTATTTTCTTCTTTCTCTTGATCCTATGGACATTATCTTACACCATATCTTGTTCTTTTTGAAAATATGCTTCATGTGAAGTATCTTATTTGTTACTTATCTTGTGATCATATTTCAACATTCTCTTGGTCTTTTCTTATGCTTTGGTCATGATGGAACTCTATATGATGACATATGATATCTTTTTCCACTTGTATGGTGGATGTTTTTGTTGACCATTGGTACGATGGAAACTTTTGTATAATCTGACTATATTTTCTACTTGCCTCTACATTAACATGCTATGTGATTTAATAGCATAAGAGAATTGTGATTGCATTGGTTTTTGGGCATTATGCCCCTGTTATTCTTGGGATGGAGGTGGTGGTGCCTCATACCCAGGTTTCAAGTTTGTGAGGCTTGGTCCAACTTTTATATATATTGGGAGTTGGCAATTTGTCATCTCTATCAGGTTTCAAGTTTGTGATGAATGCATATTCATCATGATTTCAATTGCCATCTTTGGCCCATTTTTGCTTAAACACTCTCACTTTCATCTCCTAGATATTACAATATACAATTTTTCTTAATTGGTTGAATTAATGAGTTTATTAACTAAGGTCTATATTGATTTCATGTAGGTCACTATTATGTCATCTGGGCCCACCTTCACTCAAGACCCAATCCTCTACCCTATATCCATCTGCATCAACATCATCCTTCTACCTTCACCACCCTCACCTCCACTCTCAACCATCCGATCATAAATCAACGCTTCCTCACGATTTGACCATTCAGCTTGCCCAAGTGGTCTTGGTCTCGGTTTGATCTGCCCTAACGGTCTCAAGACCGCGAGAACCCCTCATGGTCTCAAGACCTCGAGAACCCCTCACAATCTCAAGACCGTGAGAACCCTCACGGTCTCAAGACTACGAGAAGACTCCACGATCCCAAGACCGTGAAGCCGGCAAGTTGTTTCAAGACCGCGTGAGGATGCCTTATCATTCTCCACCTGCAACCAACGATCGTCATTTAAAGACCGCATGGAGGAGTGTCACCCTACATCAGATCGTCATTAACACCCTGTCGTCAGGCCGCGCTAGCTGCAGTGCTCGACCCCTGACAGTGGCCCGATCACCATCATCTCCGACGAACCACATGCATCACTTACCTCACCCCCGTGTCGCTTGCTCCTCCATGCACCTCGCCCTGGCACTTTCAAGACTGATAGATCTACAACTCTTAGTGACCTGCTTCCTTTGCATTCCATGTGCTCATGACTCCTGCAACGATCACCAAGAGGGCCCCTATCGACCTCCGCGCTCGATGCAAGAAACCCTCATGGTCTTGAGACTGTGAGGCAGCGCTCGACCTCAAACCGTGAGGAGCACCTTCACATCCTAGACCGCTTAGAGCACCTTCCGCCACAATCATGTCTACACCCCTCGCTTCCTTCATCTTCCTCCTCACCTCAGCGCGACCTACATCCTTCAATGGACTTGCAACCATGACCATCCAAACTGCATGGATGGTCACAGTCTCAAGACCGCATGGGGATGATCGGTTTGTAGACTGAGAAGATAGAACCCTCGAGACCGCGCTATCCCTAGTGGTCTTCTAGACTGGTTGAGGCAACAAATAGTAAGGGCACAAGTCCAAGAACGGGAAACCACGAGAGGATCAGATGTCAAAACTGTGAAGACTCCAAACCGTGAAGGAAGCCTCGCGGTTTCCAAACTGTGAAGGAATCCTCACGGTTTGCAAACTGTGAAGAATGCTCACCTCTTCTAAACCGTGAAAAGAGACTCACAATCCCAAACCTTGAGCAAATAAGGGGATTCTAAACCGTTCAAAATTGGACCGATGCCTATAAATAGGACCAAAAGGGTCCTCACTTGGCATCATATCTTGGATGTCGCCAGGCTATGCAACTCCACACTCGACCCCTGACTCCTCCGATCAAACCAAAAACTCCACCACTAGGCCGCACCTAGTGTGCTCAACCCCTGGGCAAATCCTCCGCCTACGTATCTCCACATCCTCCACTCCACCACCAGGATGCGTGCCTCCACGCTTGACCCCTGGCAGAGGACAATCTCCACAGCCAAGCCTTGCGGCAAGCTTGCGCATCTGCCCGTCATCTACTCCACCTACACATCCACAATATGCTCCTACTACAACGAGCAAGGAGGACGAGACAAGAAGGAAGGTGGAGAGAAAAATATTGCCCAGTCTATCTTGGTGTCCCTCACCCCTCGTCTAGATCTGCTTCGACACGGCATAGAAGACCGCATCATCTTCATCGACTTGTGACACTCTTCTGCATCATGCTCATGGAGGAATATTCCCTCTCTCTTGTTCTTTTTGCTCCTTGCATCATGAGCGAGTAGTTTTATTTTACTGGGGTGTGGGGACTAGCCCCTCTTCCCATGTTTTCATGTCTTTTCATTTAAACATTCCATGGCAATGTATATGACTTTTCATTTTGTTTTTAATCGTCGATGTTTGCTTGTAGATTGATCACCTACTTGCTTTTATCTTGTTCTTTCCTATGTTGCGAGAACTTCAATATGTAGGATAGAATGTTGATTAACGTGTTTGACTCCCTGACTAGAAATAGAATGGGATTCCTTGAGGTCATAAGTGAATGATCCGTGAGGGGACGAGCCATATAGCCCACAATGATGCTTTTGTGTGCCTAAACATCCTAATGGAGGGCCACAACTCCAGTTGGATATCTATATCTTTGGAACTTTAAGTGCATGATCCAGATGGTGATGAGAAATATGATGCCTAAGGTGATGCTTATGCGAACCTAAACATCCCTCTGGGAGGGTTCACAACATTTCTATTTGGACAGTTAGATCTTTCCTGGATGTTTGGTGTTAGGATGTGTTTGCATGTGTAGCGGTGGTAAAACCTGATACCACCCTAGTGATCTCATCATTAACTTAGATTCAACTTTAATTCTATTCTTTACTTTCTTGCACTTAGTTTATTTAAACTCAAATCAACCTTTGTTCTAAATATTAGCCTTACTTGAACTAGACTAGACTAGAAATGATTCTTAAAAATGTTGTCCCTTGGGATTCGATCCTTAACTATACTGTGATAAGACCCGTCTGCTTGTGGGTGGTATTATTGCACAAGGTTTGGTTAAAAACTCTGGGATTTCAACCACGAGTGAATTTGTTAGTACGATAATAGACCATGTTAAATTCCGACGCCGTTGACGGGGACAACAGAATCAGTTAGTTAAATCTAGTTCCATTAAGGCTAATCTAGGTTTTTTCTTTTCTTTTGATACTATCGATCATTGACTTGAATGCAGTTCTACTCCATCAATCTTACTTCTGAAAAATCTTTCTATCCCTGGTACCCTCAAAGACTAGTGCATGCACCGCTTGAATAGTTCCAGCCTTGCTGCTAGCTTTGACCCTGAGATAGAAAGAACCTTTCATCATCGGCGTAGAGAGAACCAAGCTAGGATGGCATAAGAGGAGGAAATTGCCCGAAGGGTATCTCAAGCCCTTAATGCATAAAAAGAAAGGCTTATACAAGAAGCCCGAGATGCAGTTCAAGAAGAAATCCAAGCAGCTCAAGCAGCAACTCAACAAGCTGAGTTACAAAAAGACCTTCGAGAATTCTCAATCCCTAAAGCTGCTGATGTTCACCACCCAGTACAACCTCCTCCCATCAATACTGCTAATTTTGAGATCCGGGCACATTAGATCACCCTACTTCAAAACATCCCATTCTATGGTAAGCAAGGAGAAGATAGTCAGGAACATCTTTTGAGGTTTATTGATCTATGTGCTATGACAAAGAAAAATGGAGTATCCGACAATGCCATCTGACTATGTCTCTTCAAATATTCTCTTGCTGATAGTGCTATGAGTTGGTATAATTCCTTGCAATGCAAACCCATCACCACCTAGGAACAACTTCAAAATGTCTTCCTGGAGAAGTTCTATCCTCCTTCTCTCACCTATGAAATCAGGGGACGTATAACCCAATTCACTCAGGTCCCTGGAGAATCCTTTGATGAAGCATGGCAAAGATACAAAGAGCTTCTACGCAAGTGTCCACATCATGGTATTCCTAAGAATCAGCTCATTGAGATCTTCTATAGGGGTGTGGATGACGACATCAAGAGGTTCTTAGACTCCTCATCTGGAGGAAATTTAATGCGTCAGAGTTATGACAGTGCATGGAAGGTTGTCACCCTTGGAGCTGAAAATCAAGCTAACTGGGGTAGATTAGTAGGAAAAGGAGTGTTGAAGGTAGCTATGGCAGAAACTATTCCTGAGTACAAGTCTATCGCTGAATCCCTAAAGCTCTTAGTTGCCAAGCAAGACCATCTCAAATCGTCTCTTACTACCTATGAAAGAAAACACTCACCCCCTCAACAACAAGAACAGATCAAGTCAGCTTCACTATTTTGTGAAGCATGTAAAGGAACTGATCACTCTACTTTGTCCTACAATGTTCTCTATGATGTTGTCCTAAGCAAAGTCAACAGACAAGGAGATAATGGCCTGATGGAAAGTCTGAATGCTGTCAACACTATCCCTGGTCAAGGATACTATAACCTAAATCAGAATAGGAACCATCCCAATTTTCAGTATGGAAATCCTCCAGGAGCGGTAAACTCACATCAATTTGGTTCAAACAACCAATAACAAAATTTCTGGAATCAAGGGAACTTTTGGGGTAACTTCCAGAATAGGAACTACAATAATTTCTAGAACAACCCTCAGTTCCAAAACCCCAATCAAGTCCCTTACCAGAATCAACAAAAAGGGCAACACGATAGACCCATCTCTCCTGATGATAAACTATCAGCCATTGAGAAGATGTTACTGTCGCAACAAACATTGATAGCTAACCAACAAGCACACCAGAAGGCCATTGAATCTCAACTAGCTCAACTTGCAGCTAGCCTCAAGCCACCTACTGGAGCTTTAGCTGGGCAACCAGAAGACAATCTGAGGCACGTGGAACAACTTAAAGCTGTGACAACTCATTCAAGCTTAATCTTACCAAAACCCACGACTCCTGTCACTGTGATAAATGTTCAAGGTGCTGAGCATAGTGTAGGTTCCACTCATAATGATAAGACCGAAAAGGCAAGTTCTGAGGAACCTATTATTGCTGATGTAGAAAACTTGCCTGAGCCAGTTGTTCCAGTGTAAAAACCTCGGGTACCATTTCCAAATCGATAGAATTTTACCCAGCTGGATACTAGGTTCAACAAATTCAAGGAAATCATGAAAAAGTTGTATGTCAATGTCTCGCTCTTAGATGCCATGGTTGAGATGCCCCAATGGTCAAACTTCTTCAAACTCCTACTCAGTTGGAAGTACAAAACTGAAGAATATTAGATGGTGAAACTAGCAAGAGCATCATCAGATATAGTAATGAATATGATGCCTCACAAACATAATGATCCAGGCTCTTTTGGAATTTCCTGCTCAATAAGCGATTCCATCAACCGACCAGGTCTAGCTGATCTTGGAGCTAGCATTTCTATCATTCCTCTTAGCCTATGCAACAAACTGGGCCTCACCAATTTCTTACCCACTAGAATGTCCATTGAGCTTGCTAACTGCTCAATGATCAAGCTAGTTAGCATAATAGAAGACATCCCTGTAAGGCTTGGGAATCTATATGTCCTGTGTGATTTTGTAGTTATAGACATCAAGGAGAATCCACGCTGCCCCCTCTTTTTTGGAAGACCTTTCCTCTCAACCGCTAGATCTCTGATCGATGTTGAAGCTGGAGTCTTGACTCTAAGGGTGGGAAACCAATCTTTTGATTTCCATGCATCCAAAAGCACTAAGGAGCACACTAAAGAAGAAGAAGCATATTTTGTTGACTATGTTAATCAGTTCACTCAGATGCAACAGAAATTCCTTTCTTCAAAATCTGATGTTCCCTCAGAAAAATGCCATGATGAAGAGAAGACTGAGAGTGAACCAGTCTATGTAGAGACAAAAGAAATGTCATCAACTATAGAGGAGACACCTCTCAACCCTGTTGTTACATATACCGAACCTTCTGCTGGTGTCCATGTGCCTCCTCATCTAGAAACAACCATCCTCTGGAATGCACCAGTATCCCAACCGATAGAGACTACTGATTTCATCTTCCCTCCACAACAAGATTGGGACTATAGTTTCTACCGAGAACATCCCCCAGATCCATATCTGATTGACATCAATGACCAACATTGCTACAATGAAGGGATAGTGCATCAACAAATGAACTTTTCTTCTGAGCCTCAATAGCAGTACTTTATCAATGAAGCCGTTTAGATCCCCTACAACTATTCTCCACCTTGGATTGAGCAATAGATAACAATTCAACATAACTCAAGCTGTTTCCCTATGTGTTCTGACAATGCTCGCTCTGTATGGGGAAGAATACAAGAGGCCAGAATCATATCAAAGATTAATGAATGGTTGATAAAGAAACCACCAAAAGAACATGTCAATCTAGCTCAAGCTCCACTTAGAGCCCCACCATGGTGATGATATCAGCATGTCGAGCCTTCGACATAAAACAAAGGCACTTGTCGGGAGGCAACTTGATCAATAATTTTGTTTTTACTTTTAATTTTGAATTAGAAAATTTCAATAATTTTGTTTTTACTTTTTAAGAAAATTTTTCTTTGAATAAAAATCACATTGTGAAATTCTATCTTAAGTTCTAATTAGTCTTCATTTTTGAGATTTTTAGATGGAGGACGCACGCCGATTGGAACACAACCACATCTGGTGGACCAACCGGCACAAATTTTCCCCTCCATCTCGGATTTAGAGTTTGCTTGAGACGAGCAAATTTCTAAGTTCGGGGTGGAGGGTGGGTGGTATGTACTTTAACTTCCACTCGCTCCTATGTGTTTCAGACTTATGATCTCATCTTTGCATTTTTGATCAAAATTTTCAAAAATTTCAAGTTTTCAAAGAAATTGTATAGAATCTTGAAGAAGTTTTGACACTTTTTGTTTCAATATAAGCCATTACCTAGCTGGCTAGTTTCTCCTTCTAAGCATTTTGAATCATTACACCCTCCTTATTCGAAGAAAATCCTTAAGAGGACCTCTTTTTGAAACTTGCCTATTGATTGAAATCATCTTGTGAAGCTTATGAATCCTAATATCATGATCCTTCTGCAAAAATCGCAAGTGTCTGTCAAACGGATAGGGATCAAACACATTATGCTTCCTAACTGAGTAGTGGAACAATAACATGGAATCTCCACCAGATCCACATCAAGTCATTATTTGAGCAGAGTATGATAAGGAGAACAACCCGGTGCACTAAATTGTAAATCAAGTTGCATTCTGATTTGAACTCTCTTCTATGCTTCTTCTACCATCTTCTTACCCCTCCATCCATAAAAAAGAAACAAAAATAGCCAATATAGTGCCAAACTCTAAGTTCGGGGTGACACACCCTCTTTTTTTATTCTCTTCTTCCATATCCCTCGCTATGTAATAGGGGCGTGCCACCAAGAAAAGATGCCAATGTGCACACAAAAAAATGCAATCTTGAGTCAAATAGAGGAGAGATTCGCACAAAAAAATGCAATTAATGAAATTACAAACATATAATAAAAATCTCGAGTCGAATAGAGGAGAGATTTATTTCTTCCTTCCATACCCCCTCCCCCTTCACTCCCTTTTCCACCTACTGGCACAATGAATGCCTACTTTCCCAATATCTTGAAAAAACACCAGTGTCAGATCAGGTGCACAGTTGTTGTTCTGTGGGTATCTCTGGACTCTTATGAAACTCTTAGAAATGCTTGTTGTTGGAAAAAGTGAGGAGGAAGTGATGTTGGAAAACAAACTCAGGAACAAAGATATGGTAAGACGTGTTCGGTGATCTCAGGAAGATGAGATGCTTAGTCATACTATGCAGAAAGGAAACAAATCATGATGTGAAGATGTGGCAGTCACACGAATTAAATTCATTAATATGGCAACTATTTCAGATTTTATGTTACTCAAGGACGAGCAATATTTAAGTTCGGGGTGTTTTTATGAATGCATATTCATCATGATTTCAGTCACCATCTTTGGCCCATTTTTGCTTAAACACTCTAACTTTCATCTCCTAGATCTTACAATATGCAATTCTACTTAATTGGTTGAATTATCAAGTTTATTGACTAAGGTCTATATTGATTTCATGCAGGTCACGATTATGTCATCTGGGCCCACCTTCACTCAAGACCCAATCCTCTACCCTAAATCCATCTTCATCAACATCACCCTTCTACCTTCACCACCCTCACCTCCACTCTCAACCATCCGATAAAAAATCAATGCTTCCTCACGATTTGACCATTCGGTTTGCCCAAGTGGTCTTGGTCTCTCGGTTTGATCTGCCCTAATGGTCTCAAGACCATGAGAACCCCTCACGGTCTCAAGACCGTGAGAACCCTCACGGTCTCCAGACTGAGAGAACCCTCACGGTCTCAAGACAGTGAGAATCCTCCACGATCCCAACACCGTGAAGTCGGCAAGCTGTTTCAAGACCACATGAAGATGCCTTATCGTTCTCCACCTGCAACCAACGATCATCGTTTCAAGACTGCATGGAGGAGCATCGCCCTACACCTGATCGTCATCAACACTCTACCGTCAGGCCGCACTAGCTCCAGTGCTCGACCCCTAACAGTGGCCCAATCACCATCATCTTCGACAAATAACAGGCATCACTTACCTCACCCCCGCGCCACCTGCTCCTCCATGTGCCTCGCCCTAGTGCTTTCAAGATCAATAGGTATGCAACTATCAGCGATCTGCTTATTCTGCACCGCACACACCCATGAATCCTACAACGATCACCATGCGGGCCCCTGTTGACCTCCGCGCTCGACGCAAGAAACCCTCACGGTCTTGAGACCGTGAGGTGAAGCTCAGCCTCAAACTATGAGGAGCACCTTATGTCCCAGACCACTCAGAGCACCTGCCACCACCATCACGTCTACACCCCTTGCCACCTTCCTCTTCCTCCTCGCCTAAGCACGACCTGCATCCTTCAATGAACCTACTACCATGACCATCCAAACCACAAGGATGGTCGTGGTCTCAAGACCGCATGAGGATGATCGATTTGCAGACTGAGAATATGGAACCCTCGAGACCGCGCTAGCCCTAGCAGTCTTCAAAACTGGTTGAGGAAACGAACAACAAGGGCACAAGGCCAAGAATTGGAAACTGTGAGAGGATTGGACGTCGAAACTGTGAAGACTCCAAACCGTGAAGGAAGCCTCGTGGTTTGAAACCGTGAAGAATGCTCACCTCTCCTAAACCATGAAAAGAGACTCACGATCCCAAACCATGAGGAAATAAGGGGAGTCCAAATCATTCAAAACTGGACCGATTCCTATAAATAGGACCAAAAGGATCCTCACTTGGCATCGGATCCTGGACACTGCCAGGTTGTGCAACTATGCACTTGACCCCTGACTCCTCCGATCAAAACATCAATCCACTACTGGGATGCACCTAGTGTTCTCGACCCTTGGGCAAATCCTCCGCCTACGTATCTCCACATCCTCCACTCCACCACCAAGCTGTGTGCCTCCACGCTCGACCCTTAGAGG
Organism: Alisma plantago-aquatica; assembly: GCA_963693085.1. Lineage (NCBI taxonomy): Eukaryota > Viridiplantae > Streptophyta > Magnoliopsida > Alismatales > Alismataceae > Alisma > Alisma plantago-aquatica. The sequence goes on along the minus strand of OY856413.1, from coordinate 314,853,978 downwards.
AGGACAATCTCCACAGCCAAGCCTTGCGGCGAGCTTGTGCATCCTCCTGTCATCTACTCCACCTACGCATCCACAATCTGCTCCTCCTACTGCGAGCAAGGAGGACGAGACAAGAAGGAAGGTGGAGAGAGAAAGACTGCCTAGTCTATCTTGGTGTCCCTCGCTCCTCATCCAGATCTACTTTGACACGACGTAGAAGACCACATCATCTTCACTGAGCTGTGACACTCTTCTGCATCATGCTCATGGCATAATCTTGCCTATCTCTTATTCTTTTTGCTCCTCACATCATGAGTGAGTAGTTTCATTTCACTGGGGTGCGGGGACTAGCCCCACTGCCCATGTTTTCATGTCTTTTCATTTAAACATTCCATGGCAATGTATATGAATTTTCATTTCATTGTTAATTGTCAATGTTTGCTTGGAGATTGATCACCTGCTTGCTTTTATGTTGTTCTTTCCTATGTTGCAAGAACTTCAATATGTAGGATATAATGCTGATTAACACGGTTGACTCCCTGACTAGAAATAGAATGGGATTCCCTGAGTTCGTAAGTGAATGATCCATGAGGGGACGAGCCATCTAGCCCACGGTGACACTTCTGTGTGCCTAAACATCCTAACGGAGGGCCACCACTTCAGTTGGATATCTATATCTTTGGAACTGTAAGTGAATGATCCGGATGGCGATGAGAAATCTGATGCCTAAGGTGATGCTTACGCAAACCTAAACATCCCTCCGGGAGGGTTCACAGTAGTTCTATTTGGACAGTTAGATCTTTGGTGTTAGGATGTATTTGCATGTGTAGCGGTGGTGAAACACGATACCACCCTAGTGATCTCATCATTAACTTAGATTCAACTTTAATTTTGTTCTTTACTTTCTTGCACTTAGTTTAGTTAAACTCAAATCAACCTTTGTTCTAAATATTAGCCTTACTTGAACTAGACTAGACTAGAAACGATTCTTAAAAACATTGTCCCTTGGGATTCGATCCTTAACTATACTGCGATAAGACCCGTCCACTTGCGGGTGGTATTATTGCACAAGGTTTTGGTTAAAAACTTTGGGATTTCAACCTTGAGTAAATTTGTTAGTGCAATAATAGACCATGTCAGTTTGTGAGGCTTGGACGCCTTTGTTTTTATATTGTTCTAGTGTTATGTTATCTCACATGCATGTAGGTTGATGATTATGGGGTGTCATAATTCATTATATGTGCTAGTATGACACCATTTTATTTGTTTGGTTATGGAACATATCTCTTTTGTTGTTGTTCTTTATTTTATGCCTGATTGGGTAGTCCTTTACTTTTATATGGGAAGCATTCTCTACTTGATAACCTTTTATTCCTTAATTGCTCAATTTTCTTTTAGTATGAACATACTAGCTTTTTGCTGATGTTCTCTTTTCCTTTCCTTTTGTGGGGTACGCTTCCAACCCCAGGTGTAGGACAAGGAGAGGGAAATCAAGGTGGACCTAAACCACTACAAGTGTAGCTGACCTCGTGGGAGACAATGCTTGAAGTTGTTTGGTGATCCTCAGCTAGTCCTATGTTTAGTTAGTCTTTTCTTTTATATCACACAGTGTCGTGAAAGTCTAGTAATGACAACAAACTTTGTAATTGTTAGATACATCTTTATATTCCGCTACTACTTTGGTGTTATGATACATTCATGTTGAATAAATTTGTTATCATCCATTTAGAGAAAATAAAATTTTTATGTTGGTGTTTGGTTTTGGATGTTGCCTTTTTATTTTAGTAGGGAGTGGTTCCCCTCTGGGATCCCACTCCTTACATCATGGTATCAGAGCCAATGGTTTTTAGTTATCTAACTATTTCAATCTTGTCTCCCTAAGGGTGTTTACCTTTTTCCATAGGTTTTTTATACCTAGTACCCTTACCTTGTGTAGCTAAAACCTCATGGCGGGAGATAACTCAACTATCGACAACCTATCTGGATATGAGACACCCCATAACCCTAGGTTTGGGATGCTAAGGATGGATCCACCCTTTATCCCTCAAGTGATTCATGGAAATCCTCTAACTGGAAGTGGACCATTAGTAGGTCAGGAAACTCCAGCCTCAACTTCTTCTAGTACTGGCATAGTCATTTCACTTGAGCAAGAGTTGGCCATGTTTTCACAACTTTTTGCCGCAATAATGGCAAGGAAGATGAACAACCCACATGTGCCTGAAAAGCCTAAAGAGTATTCCATAATGGAATTCATGAAGATGCAACCACCCTCCTTCAAGGGTGAAAGTGAAATAGAGATGGTCGACAAAGTTGATGATTGGCTGCTAGCCATGGAGAGGACTTTTGATGGTATGGAATGTCCTCCACACCATAAGGTTAGATTTTATTCATATGTTTTGGAAGGACCCACTTGAGTTTGGTGGAACGGGATAGAAAGGACTCGTGATAGCTCTACCATGAGGTGGGAGCAATGTTTTTGTTCTTTACCGTGGGAAGTACATCTGCACTGCTACCCTAAAGAAGAAAGAAGTTCTTTTGTCTAAAGCAAGGCTCATTGTCTATTTCTTCTTATGTGCAAAAGTTCCTGTTGCTTGAGAGATATGCTTCTGGACTTAGTGAAGAACGTAGAGCTGACCTATATCTGCAAGGACTGAACTACAACATGGGTCATGCTCTTATCCCATAAGTTCCTTTAACCTTTTAGTAGATGGTTGATTAATTTTTTGGCTATAGAGTCTTACACATGGTTTCAACCTAGGGAGTTTGAAAAGAAGATGAAGCCCTTAGGAGATGAATAGAAAAGGGGCAAGTGTGCTAAGTGCAATGGTTATCATCCTCCAGGAAAGTGTTCTCAAGATAGACCTCATCATGGCACTCCAGTGATATATCATTATTGCAATAAACATGTACACATTCGATCTAAGATCCCCAAGCTTCATAGTGGACCTACACCAGCTCAACAACAACAACAACCTCACATGCCTCATCAGAATAATGGTAGAACACCTATGGCAAGGCGAGCTGGAAAAGTCTTTGCTTTGGATGGTCAAGAAGTATATCATGATGATCGTGTTCAAGGTAACCCTTAGTCCCATAGTTAGACTTTCAAGCTATGTTTTCTTTTTGCATGGTACCTTATGGATGAATATAACTAAGTTACCTTTGTACCTATATATTTTCTTGACTTATTAGGATGTAACTTTTTAAGGGGTGGTAAATAGTTGTTTGTTAGATTTTGGACATTTAGATTTTGAGGATGAAATCCCTTTAAGGGGTGCTATGCTATAAAATACCAAAACCTAGAACCTAATCCTATACCAAGGTTAAGAGTTTGGATACCTTAGTCTTTGGGCTTAGCCAAACAAGGGTAAAAGATATACACATTGGTGGATAATTGAAACCTTAATATGTTAACGCATAAATAAATCATCCTAACATGTAGACATATTAACAAAAGATGACGTAATAGTTTCATATTAATCATGGGATCAATAAAGTAATACATATAATAAGTTACATGTGATAGTATTGATTAATATGCATAGGAGAACTATGGAGTAAATGTTACAATATCCAAATAATATAGAATTGATAAACTAATAGAGATAAAAGATAAATATATTTGATTTTGTGATAAATGTAACCTATAACCTTTTGGTTGCAATATGAATAATAATAATAATAATAATAATAATGAAAGAATATGTTGACTAATGGATCACAAATGTCAATTATGTAAAACTCATATAGAGAGACAAATTGGTTAAAAATAACCTCAAAATCATTTTCTTTGGATGTGTTTTGGCTTGGAGTCTAAGTTTCACAAATTTAGGATAATAATAATCACACCTATTTTACTTAAAAAAGAAAAGGTATTTTCCCCAAAAAATAAGAAATAAAATTCTAAATGACTCCAAATGTGGAAAAAAATCTTAGATTTGTAATCTACACATCAAAAATATGCTTTGGGTGAATTGTCACTCAATTTGAAGAATATTTGATTAAAAGATGAATTTAGGAAAGAGAAAGTGTGTAGAACCTTTAAAATATTAAATAAATGTACAAACAACTTCAACATATACAATTGATAACAAATTCATATCCAACATATCTAATATGACTTGTGAGTGAAGTTTCATAAAACTTGGAGAATCCTAGAGCCATTGATGCATGAGGAAAGAGAAATTGAGATTTGCTAATTTAATGAATAATTTTTTTTTTAAAAGGGGAATCAAATTGCATAATCAGAATCTACATAGCTTAATTGGCCTCTATATAAAATCTCATCCAATTTGGAGATTGTTTGTGCCCTTTTGAGAAGAGAGAGAAAATGAAAAATTAATGTGGATACACTTTATTCGAATCTATATAGAAATCCATTTATGTGTCTTGCAGGCTTTCTTTTTCTATTTTTTCACGAGATTTATCCTCAACCGTTCGATCATGGATCTAACAATGTGGGGGTTGTCTTCTACCTCGTGCTTGTTTAGGAAACAACATGTAGTTGTTTTTGGGATTTCTCCCTCCTAACTTGATAGTTCTTCGAGATCTTTTCTCTGTTGGATTGCTTGTCCAATTCCGCATACATTGATCCCTTACTCATGCCCAAGAACTCTATAAATAGGAAATGCCCAAATTGGCTTTCCCCATCAATTTTTTTACACAAGCATCCTTGGAAACCCGTCCTCACGTGAGATCATAGAAACCATCGCCTGTCACCTTGCAACTCTCCTTCGTCCCTAATTGGAGTGTTTCTTCCCCAAAAACCCTGGACCTTGTCACTTTTCTTCTCTATCATCTTCTATGTAATTGACACTACAGTTAGCTTCTTGGGACCTCCAATACTATTTTCCTTATTTCTTTTTTCCTGGGCTCACCCTGGGTCTAGGTATCCTATAGGTGCAGTTATATTCTTGTCGGCGGTCTGGGTTTTGGCTTCTCAGTGACCCTATGATCACGGGGACTGAGTAGTTATCTTTGTTGAGTTTTGGTGTTTGATTTTGCGGCCTTGGGTTGTTGGATGGTTTTTCTTTTTGGGAAATTGATCATAACCTATGAAACTGGTCATGGCAGGAGTTCTCTTTTGGGGCTCTGGTCACGACAGTTGCCTGTTCATCGGCTCATTGCCTTCGTGGTGCTTTGGCGAAGATGTTGGGATCGTTTCTTGGTTATTTTGCGGTCTTGAAATGTCATTGTTCCTTCGGCTGATGCTTCTCAACATCCATCACACGAGGACTAGTTCAAGGAGAAGAATCACTAGTCTCTTTTCCCCTATATGCCCTCCTATTTTCTTCTTGGATTTTGTTTTTCTCTGAGGAACATTTTTGTAACTTCACATAATTTTGTTTCTTGTTTTTGTTCCTATGGTTTGGTGATGTGTTTGAGTGGCCGGCCGAGTTGGCCAGCTCTAATTGGGCCAACTCATACCGCGCAACCCACTCTCCCTCTCTCTTTTCCTCTCCCAACTCTTTTACTAACATGGAATTTCTTGCTTGGCTATATTTTATAAAATTCATAACTAATTATTTACGGATTAGAAAATACAAATAAATAGTCAATAAATTCAGAAAAATAAGATCTATCTAATGGTACTGGTTTTTTCACCTTAATCCAATGTTTTATAAAGGGTGTTTTTCACTTGATTAATCTAAGTAGATAATAACTTGAAAATTTATAGCTATTAATTTATAAGTCAGAAAAATATAACAAAATATGTTTTGAACTTGGAAAAAGATAATCTAGAACATGATGAGGTTTTAATAACCTAATTCACTAATATTAAAAAGGTGATTTTTAGGGTTTTGAATAATTAATGTAAACCTAACCCTAGTTCTACATATAGGCATCATAGGTGTTTTGGAGGCCTAGGCTTGGATCTAGGATTGACTTTGAAGTGTTTAGTTTCTTAAGTAAGGCATGATTGCATCCTACATTATTCCTATATTGAGAAATTTCTAATTCTTCTCTCTAAATGTATGTTTGCATCCCCTATTATTCCTTTTGAGTAATTAGCATATTTTCTTCTTCTCTTGGTCCGATGTACATTAGCCTACACCATATCTTGTTCTTCTAGAAACTATGCTTCATTTGAAGTATCTTATTTGTTACTGATCTTGTGATCATATTTGGAAGTTCTCTTGGTCTTTTCTTATGCTTTGTTCATGATGGAACTCTATATGATGTCATATGATATCTTTTTCCACTTGTCTGGTGGGTGTTTTTGTTGACCATTAGTACGATGGCAACTTTTGTATAATCTGACTATACTTTCTACTTGCCTGTACATTAGCATGTTGTGTGATTTAGTAGCACTAGAGTAGTGAGATTACATTGGTTTTTGGGCAGTATGCCCCTGTTATTATTGGGATGGAGGTGGTGGTTCCCCATACCTGGGTTTCAAGTTTGTGAGGCTTGGCCCAACTTTTATATATATTAGGAGTTGGCAGTATGTCATCTCTACCTGGTTTCAAGTTTGTGAGGCTTGGCTGCCTTTGTTTTTATATTGTTCTAGTGTTATGCTTATCACACATGCATGCAGGTTGATGGTTATGGGGAGTGTTCCCTAATTCTTTATATGTTCTAGTATGGCACAATTTTATTTATTTGGTTATGGCAAGTATCTCTTTTGTTGTTGTTCTTTGTTTTATTCCCGAATGGGTAGTCCTTTAGTTTTATATGGGAAGCATTCTTTACTTGATAACCTTTTATTCCATAATTTCTCAACTTTATTTTAGTATGCACATACCGGCGTTTTATTGATGTTCTCTTTTCCTTTCCTTTTGAGAGGTATGCTTCCAACCCCAGGTGTTGACCAAGGAGAGGGAAATCAAGGTGGATCTGGACCACAACAAGTGTAGTTGACCTTGTGAGAGACATTGCTTGAAGTTGTTAGGTGATCCTCAACTACTCATATGTTTAGTTAGTCTTTCCCTTTATATCACCCTGCATGGCAAAAGTCTAGTAATGACAACCAGCTTTGTAATGGTTAGATACATATTTATATTCTGCTGCTACGTTGGTGTTATGATACATTAATTTTGAATAAATTGGTTATAATCCCTTTTGAGAAAAGAAAAATTTAATTTTGATGTTTGGTTTAGGATGTTACATTTTTATTTTAGTTGGGAGTGGTTCCCCTCTAGAATCCCACTCCTTACAACATGGTATCAGAACTAGTGGATGTCAGTTATCTAATGATTTCAATCTTGTCTCGCTTAGGATGTTTACCTTTTTCCATAGATTATTTATGCCTAGTACCCTTGCCTTGTGCAAGAAAATCCTCATGGCAGGAGATAACTCTACTATAGACAACATGTCCGGCTATGAGACACCCCAAAACCCTACATTTGGGATTCCAAGGATGGATCTACCCTTTATCCCTGAAGTGACTCAAGGCACTCCTATGACTAGAAGTGGACCATCTATCGGTCAAGAAACCCCAGCCTTAGCTTCTGCTAGTACTGTCATAATCATCTCACCTGAGTAAGAGTTGGTCATGTTTTGACAACTTTTTTCCACGACTATGGCAGGTAAGATGAACAACCCACATGTGCCTAAAAATCCTAAGGAGTATTCCATAATGGAATTCATGAAGATGCAACCACCCTCCTTCAAGGTTGAAGGTGAAATAGAGATGGTCAACAATGTTGATGATTGGGTGCTAGCTATGGAGAGGACTTTTGATTGTATGGCATGTCCTCCACACCAAAAGGTTAGATTTGCTTCATATGTTTTGGAAGGACCCTCTCGAGTTTGGTGGAACGGGATAGCAAGGACTCGTGATATCTCTACCTAGACCTGGGAGAAGTTTTTGGTGCTTTTTCGTGGGAAGTACATCTGCACTGCTACCTTAAAGAAGAAAGAAGCTGAGTTATACAGTCTAAAGAAAGCTAATTGATTGTTTCTTATTATGTGCAAAAGTTCTTGTTTCTTGAGAGATATGCTTCTGGACTTAGTGAAGAATGTAGAGCTGACCTATATCTACAAGGATTCAACTACAATGTGGGTCGTGCTCTTATCCTACAAGTGCCTTATCAGAATAATGGTAACAATAATGGTAGAAACCTGTGGAAAGGCGAGCTGGAAGAGTCTTTTCTTTGGATGGTCAAGAAGTTTATTATGATGATCATGTTGAAGGTAACCCTTAGTCCCATAGTTAGACTTTCAAGTTATGTTCCCTTTTTGCATGGTACCTTGTGGATGAATGTAAGGAAGTTACCTTTGTACCTTTAGATTTTCTTGACTTAGTAGGATGTAACTTTTTAAGGGGTGGTAAATATTTGTTTGTTAGATTTTGTACATTTAGATTTTGAGGATGAATTCCCTTTAAGGGGTGGTATGTTGTAATATACTGAAACCTAGAACGTAATTAATCCTATTCGAATGTTAAGAGGTTAGAGAGCTTAGTCTTCAGGCTTAGCCAAACAAGGGTAAAAGATATACATATTAGTGGATAATTGAAACCTTAATATATTATTGCATAAATAAATCATCCTAACATATAGACATATAAACAAAAGATGAAATAATACTTTCATATTAATCATGAGTTCAATAAAGAAATACATAGAATAAGTTACATATGATGATATTGATTAATATGCATAGGAGAACTATGTAGTAAATGTTACAATATCCAAATAATATAGAATTGATAAACTAAAGGAGATAAAAGATAAATATATTTGATTTCATGAAAATTGTAACCCATAAACTTTTGGTTGCAATATGAATGATAATAATAATAATAATAATAATAATAATAATAATATATGCTGACTAATGGACCACAAATGTCAGTTATGTAAAACTCGTAGAGAGAGACAAATTGGTTAAAAATAACCTCAAAATCATTTTCTTTGTATGTGTTTTGGCTTGGAGTTCAAGTTTCACAAATTTAGGATGATAATAATCACACCTATTTTATTTAGAAAAGATAAGGTGTTTTTCCTTCAAAATATGAAATAAAATACTTAATGTTCCCAAAAGTGGAAAATAATCCAAGATTTGTAATATAAACATTAAAATATGCCTTTGGATGAATTTTTAGTCAATTTGGTAAATATTCGATTAAAAGATGAATTCAGGAGAGAGAAAGTGTGTAGAAACTTCAAAATATTAAATAAATGTGCAAACAACTTCAACATGTAAAATTGATAGCAAATCTGTATCAAAATTATCTATTGTGACTAGTGGGTGAATTTCATCAAATTTGGATAATCCTAGAGCATTAATGCATGAGGAAAGAGAAAATGAGATTTGCTAATTTAATGAATAAAAAGTCTTCAAAAGGGCAATTTGATTGCATAATCAGAATCTACATGCCTTAATCAGCCTCTGTGCAAAATCTCATCCAATTTGGATTTTATTTGTACCCTTTTCAGAAGAGAGAGAACATGAAAAAAGAATGTGGATACACTTTATTAGAAATATAATAAAAATCCATTTATGTGTCACACAGGCTTTCTTTTTCTTTTTTTCACAAGATTTATCCTCAGTCGTTCGATATTGGATCTGACGGTATGGGGGTTGTCTTCTACCCCACGCTTGTTTTGGAAATAGACGGTAATTTGTTTTTGGGATTTCTCCCTCCTCACTCGACGATTCATCGAGATCGTTTCTCTGTTGGATTGCTTGTCCAATTCTACACACATTGATCCCTTGCTCGTTCCTTAGAGCTCTATAAATAGGAAACACCCAAATTGGCTTTCCCCATCGATTTCCACAGACAAGCATCCTTTACAACCCGTACTCATGCGAGAGCATAGAAACCATCCCCTATCACCTTACAACTCTCCTCCATCCCCAATTGGAGCACTACTTTCCCAAAAACCCTGGACCTAGTCATTTTTTTCTCTAGTGAATATGATGTCATTTTGTCCTACTCCATCATATCTTGTGCAATTGGCACTGTGGTAAGCTACTTGGGACCTCCAATACTATTTTCGTTGTTGCTTTTTTTCCTTGGTTCTCCCTGGGTTGAGGTATCCTATAGGTGCGGTTATGTTCTCACCAATGGTCTGGGTTTTCTCTACTCGGTGACCCTACAATCATAGGGACTGATTAGTTATCTTCATTTAGTTCCGATGTTTGATTTTGCAGCCTTGGACTGTTAAATGGTCATCATTTTCTAGGAAATCGATCATAACCTCTGACCTGGACATGGCGGGGGTTCGCTTTCGGGGCTCTGGTCATTGCAGTTGCCTTTTCATGGGCTCGTTGCCTTCGTGGTGCTTTGGCAAAGATGTTGGGACCCTTTCTTGGTTGTTTTGCAGTCTTGAAACATCGCTATTCCTTCGCCTAATGCTGCTCAACATCAATGGAGTGAGAACTTTTTTGAGGAGAAGAATAGATGGTGTATTTTCCCCTATCTTCCCTCCTATTTTCTTCTTGGTTTTTGTTTTCCACCGAGCGACATTTTTGTAACTTCACATAATTTTGTTTCTTGTTTTTACGCCTGCAGTTTTATAATGTGTTTATGTGGCCAACCAAATTGGCCATCCCTGATTGGGCCAACTTGGACCGCATGGCTAACTCTCCCTCTCTCTTTTCCTCTCCCAATGCTTTTACTAAAGTGGAATTTCCTAATTGGCGGTATTTTATAAATTTCATAACTAATTATTTACTGATCAAACAAATACAAATAAATAGCCAATAAATTCAGAAAAATAAGTTCTACCTAATGGTACTGGTTTTATCACCTAAATATAATGCTTTATAAAGGGTGTTTTTCAATGGATTAATCGAAGTAGATAATAACTTACAAAATTTATAACTTATAATTTATAAGTCAGAAAAATATAAAAATATATGTTTTGAACTCAGAAAAAGATAATCTAAAACATGACATGGTTTTGATAACCTAATTCACTAATATTAAAAAGGCAATTTTTAGGGTTTTGAATAATTAATGTAAATCGAACCCTAATTCTAAATATATGCATCATAGGCTTTTGTTTGCCTAGACTTGGATCTAGGACTGACTTTGAAGTGTTTAGATTCTTAACATATGATTGCATCCCATGTTATTTCTATATTGATCAATTTCTAATTCTTCTCTCTAAATGTATGTTTGCATACCGTGTCATTCCTTTTGAGAAATTAGCCTATTTTCTTCTTTCTCTTGGCCCTTTGGACATTAGCCTAGACCATATCTTGTTCTTTTGGAAAATATTCTTCATGTGAAGTATCTTATTTGTTACTGATCTTGTGACCATATTTGGACATTGTCTTGGTCTTTTCTTATACTTTGGTCATGATGGAACTCTATATGATGACATACGATATCTTTTTCCACTTGTATGGTGGGTGTTTTTGTTGACCATTAGTACGATGGCAACTTTTGCATAATCTGACTGTACTTTCTACTTGGCTCTACATTAACATGTTATGTGATTAAGTAGCACTAGAGTAGTGTGATTGCATTGGTTTTTGGGCAGTATGCCCCTATTATTATTGGGATGAAGGCGGTGTTGCCCCATACCCAGGTTACACATTTGTGAGGCTTGGCCCAACTTTTATATATATTAGGAGTTGGGAGTATGTCATATCTATCAGGTTTTAAGTTTGTGATGCTTGGTCGCCTTTGTTTGTATATTGTTCTTGTGTTATGCTTAACTCACATGCATGCAAGTTGATGATTATGGGGTGTGTTCCCTAATTCTTTATATGTGCTAGTATGGCACAATTTTATTTGTTTGGTTATGGAAAGTATCTCTTTTTTTGTTGTTCTTTCTTTTATGCCTAATTGGGTAGTCCTTTACTTTTATATGGGAAGCATTCTCTACTTGATAATGGTTATTCCATAATTGCTGAACTTTATTTTAGAATGTACATACCACCTTTTTTCTAATGAAATCTTTTCCTTTCCTTTTGTTGGGTACGCTTGCAAACCCAGGTGTTGGACAAGGAGAGGGCAATCAAGGTGGACCTGGACCACAACAAGTGTACCTGAGCTTGTGGGAGACATTGCTTGAAGTTGTTTGTTGATCCTCAACTAGTCCTATGTTTAGTTAGTCTTTCCTTTTATATCACCCTGTGTGGTGAAAGTCTAATAATGACAACCAATTTTGTAATGGTTAGATACATCTTTATATTCCTCCACTACTACTTTGTTGTTATAATACATTCATGTTGAATAAATTGGTTATCGTCCCTTTTGAGAAAAGAAAAATTTTATATTGGTGTTTGGTTTGGTATGTTGTCTTTTTATTTTAGTAGGGAGTTCCCCTCTGGGTCCCACTACTTACCGCATGGTACCATATCCAGTGCCTGTTAATAGTATATAATTGCATCATAACACTCAACCTCATGAACTTAGTATAACCCTTATATAATGGTTTTCAACATCATGGATACTGTTTGCAAATAAATAAGGTGGATCAATGACATTGTCCTGAAAACTACGTAGCATCTCATCAACCATATCATCCTGAATCGGTTCATCTTAAATTGGTTCATCATTGACATTATCATCATTATCTATATCTTGTATGCCACAACTATTAATATCAACATTTTCTGATCCATAATTAAATTTCTCTCCATGCCAATACCATTCATTATAACCTTGTATGATCCCATTGCATATGACATGATTCTTAATTTCCTCAACAATATTAACTTTTAAATTGTTACCACAATTTCTACATGGACAATAGAACCTATATGTAGGTAGTTTCCTATGTTCCTCAGCAACTTTGATAAATTCATCAAGACCTTTAGCAAACTCTAGATTGCAACAGTTCTTGATAGACATCTAACTTCAATCTATTTTCTAGATCACATTAAAATTAATTATAAAACTGAGCATTTAATATTGATACTATAAATTATAAGTTTTTATTGATAGGAAGTTAATTTTTTTTTTATACTAAAGTGTACCACTTATCCCATTTTTGAATATTTAATCTCCCTAGTAACTGTATAATGTATGTTTAGTTTTCAAGAAAATATCAACAACATTTCCCCTAAGTTCTCCAAGTACATCGATGTAAATGGAAAATAACCACCCACATATGTACCCAGAGAACAAATGAGGAAATACTACTAAAATTTTCTTCAAAACTAAACATACAAATACACTTACATCCTAAATGAGATTGAATATTCAAAAAAATAGTCCCAGACCGGGGACTATCCAAAATTTACTCCTACTGAGTGAATTTTGAACGGGTTTCTAAGTTAATATATAAATGTATTATTGTCATATTTATATATTAAGTTAAACATTATGCATCGATGATCTCATATATAAACCCTAAAGTGTCAATTTGGCACTACACAATGTCTACCCTCATATTTCTAGAATGTATACAATGATTACATATGTGATTGCTAATAAAATGTAGATATGAAAGAATACATGTTTATATTATTGGTTGGGTTACTAGTCAAATAAAATAGAAAAACAATGTAACTGACCTAAGCCACCGAGATGAAAATGAGAGTAGACTTTGGGCAGTGGAAGCTGCATAGGTGGCAAAGAGAAAGAGGATGACCACTAAGTGCCGGAGCTACTGTGAGCAAAGATATTTTTGTATTACTAGATGAAGATGAGAATAAGGCAGAATGAAGCTTAGTGGAACCCACTGGAATAAAATACTACTATAAAAAGGTTTGTTTCCATTCAAGTTAACTTAACTATTAATAAAGGAAAGAACAAAAACAGAGATCATAATAATTGAAGAATCAAGTTTTATTAGAGATACTTGAGGATAGGTTTTCACTACCATATCATGCCATGAAGTAACAACAAAATCCAATAAACAAGAATAATCATAGAGGAAGGTCTGAGTTCTACACTCCTCCTATCATCATAGAACTATTCTAACCTTTTACAGTACCACCATGCATATATGCAAAATAAAACCAAAAATAACCCTGAGATCTCCAATACTTCCTAAATACTTTGATGGTCATCGAAATGAGATTGTGATGCCACCTCGTTACTTCAATCCATACCTTCCTAGTGTATATAATAAGCATAAATCATAGACAATAGATGGCCAGTCAAGCATATTGGTAAAATAAACATCAGATGCATCATAGATCAGTGACTAAGCTAGAATTAAGTACACTATTCATTGTTCAACAAGTCATACCATGGAAATTACTCCCCCATGCCTTACTCATTCATGGATGGAGAAAGAAGGTACAAACAATATCAAATATAGTCGAACATAATAAGATAAAGATGAGCTTGTATTGATAGGAAAAGAAGTAGGGTGGGCCTAGAACTCCGATCAACAAGTCAAGACTTCATCCTTGTTGGGTGCATGCTCTCCAGGAACTGTCATCTGAGGTGGACAGAAGAAATGGCTGAAGATCTCCGCTGCAACTATCTTACAAGAAGGAATATGAAGGAAAATTGTTGCTACCCCTGCCCTGACCCCAGCACCCATTGCCACCCCACCCACCGCTGTCTCTCCAGCCCCGTCCACTACAGTCCCCACCCGCTCCACCCCCAGTCACTGCCGCCTCTCCTTTCCAACTGAGAATGGGCTGCCTGTCCCATTCGACCTTTCCGAGTAGGGTTTCAGAGGCTCCCGAAAGTAGCCACGCAATTTATGGGCAAATAAGAAGTACCTTGAGACCTTCAATTGGCGGCGGCGGCCACAACACATCACCAGTAGTGTCTCGGAGTCAACGACTGGAGGCGTGACAATGATGGCTCGTCGAAATGGGTATGGTAGCGGGGCTCCTCGGACATGATGATAGAGAACATGCCTTTGGTATCTAAGTGCTTTTCTCACCCAACCTTTGAAAATGAAAATTGCTGGTTAAAAAGCCCGACCTCTACGATCAGTTATTGCACAAAACTGACCCAACAGGGCCTCACAACTCTACAAGGATGTTTTTTTTAAAAAAAACTGACTCTGTAGGTACAACCCTATAAGGTCGGTTGAAAGGCAAAAACTGACCCAATAGAGGCCGGTGCTGGCACGGACACTACAAGGACATTTATATATAAAAAAAATGACCTAAGAAGTCGACCCAACAAGGTAAGTGGTGCCCGAATTTTTTTTGTAGATTGCTAGGTTGGTTATTTGGAACAAACTAAACCTATAGCTCGACATGTTGTGGAGGCGTGAATGCAAAATGGAGCCACTTTTTTCTGTGAGAAACTTGTTAGGTCAGGTTTTTGATAAAACCGACCTTGAACCTCAACTGATACCTAGATTTTTTATTAGGTTGATTTTTCTAGTAAAAGTGACACTTTTGGCAGCGATGTTATTGGCCAAAAATGTAGTAGTGGTTGGTTATCTAACTATTTCAATCTTGATTCCCTTAGGGTGTTTACCTTTTTCCATAGGTTACTTATACCTAGTACCCTTGCCTTATGCAGGAAAAACCTCATGGCGTGAAATAACTTGACTGTCGAAAACTTGTCTGGTTTTGAGACACCCCAAAACCCTAGGTTTGGGATGCCAAGGATGGATCCACCCTTTATCCCTCCAATAAATCAAGACACTCCTTCAAATGTAAGTGGACCATCATTAGGTCAGGAAACCCCAGCCTCAACTTCTGCTAGTATTGGTGTAGTCATCTCACCTGAGCAAGAGTTGGCCATGTTTTGACAACTTTTCACCGCAACTATGGAAGGGAAGATGAATAACCCACCTATGCCTGAAAAGCCTAAGGAGTATTCCATAATGGAATTCATGAAGTTGAAACCACCCTCCTTTAATGGTGAAGGTGAAATAGAGATGGTTGACAAAGTTGATGATGAGGTGCTAACATGGGTCATGATCTTATCCCACAAGTGCCTTTGACCTTTCAACAGATGGTTGATAAAGCTTTGGTTGTGGAGTCTTACCCATGGTTTCAACCTAGGGAGTTTGACAAGAAGAGGAAGCCCTCAGGAGATGAATAGAAAAGGGACAAGTGTGCTAAGTGCAATGGTTACCATCCTCCAGGAAAGTGTTCTCAGGATACACCTCGGCATGGCACTCCAGTGATATGTCATTATTGCAATGAACCTGGACACATTCGACCTAAGTGCCCCAAGCTTCATAGTGGACCTACACCACCTCAACAACAACAACAACCTCACATGCCTCATCAGAATAATGGTAACAATAATGGTAGAAGACCTATTGAAATACATGATGGAAGAGTCTTTGCTTTTGATAGTCAAGAAGTTTATGATGATGATCATGTTGAAGGTAACCCTTAGTCCCATAGTTAGACTTTCAAGTTATGTTCCCTTTTTGCATGGTACCTTGTGGATGAATGTAAGGAAGTTACCTTTGTACCTATAGATTTTCTTGACTTATTAGGATGTAACCTTTTAAGGGGTGGTAAATAGTTGTTTGTTAGATTTTGGACGTTTATATTTCGAGGAAAAAATCCCTTTAAAGGGTGGTATGTTGTAACATACCGAAACCTAGAACCTAATCTTATTACAAGGTTAAATGGTTAGAGACCTTAGTCTTTGGGCTTAGCCAAACAAGGGTAAAAGATATATACATTGGTGTATCATTGAATCCTTAATATGTTAATGCATAAATAAATCATCCTAACATGTAGACATATAAATAAAAGATGACATAATACTTTCATATTAATCATGAGATCAATAAAGGGATACATAGAATAAGTTACATGTGATAATATTGATTAATATGCATAGGAGATGTATGGACGAAATGTTACAATATTAAAATAATATATAATTGATAAACTAAAGGAGATAAAAGATTAATATATTTGATTTCGTGCAAAATGTAACCAATAACCTTTTGGTTGCAATATGAATAATAATAATAATAATAATTAAATAATATGTTGAGTAATGGACCACAAATGTCAATTATGTAAAACTCATAGAGAGAGACAAATTGGTTAAAAATAACCTCAAAATCACTTTTTTGGATGTGTTTTGGCTTGGAGTCCAAGTTTCACAAATTTGGGATAATAATAATCACACGTATTTTATTTAGAAAAGAAAATGTGTTTTTCTGTTTTCTTTTCACTTAGGGTTTAGCAGCAGCGGAGGCCGTGGCCATGGAGGTAGAGGAGGAGGAAGAGGAAGGGATGGTCATAGATCTAGTTCTCCTCACTATGGGGAAGAACATTGTGACCCCTCTGTAAATACTAATGACAACCCAGAACAACCTAATGAGCGCTCATACAAGGATGTGATGACAGGGCACAAGGTGTCGTCCTTGCTCCCTCTTGTCTCTCCGGACGCTCTCACTGAGAAATATATTCATGTGTACCGTAGTGGTGCCCTTCCGGCTATCACTATCAACCCATCTTCCTTGCTGCCCCTTTTGGAGCCTTGGAAACACGCAATCATCGTCAAGTTGATTGGAGGCAACATAGGGTTTCAAACCCTTATCAATCGACTCTCAGTCCTGTGGTCTCTGACTAATTCTTTCAGAGCCATTAACCTAGATATGGGATACTATATCATCCAATTGGCGAACGAAGCAGACTATGTGAAGGCCATGACAGGCGGCCCCTGGATAGTTTTTGGAAACTATCTCTCCGTCCAATCATGGTCTACGTATTTCCACCCATCCAACCCTATTCCAAGTAAACTAGTAGTATGGATTTGGATCAAGGACCTTCCAGTCTTCCTATTCCAAAACCAACTGCTCTCGTGCATCGACAACTTGGTAGGGAAAACTATAAAAATTGATAACACAACGATCATCGGTGACCGCGGGAAATTCGCACGTCTGGGAATTGAAGTTGACACATCCAAGCCCCTACTGCCAGCAGTCTTGCTCAATGGTCAGCACTACAGGCTAGAGTATGAGAACCTGCCCATTGTCTGCATGTCATGCGGTCGTCTAGGACACGTGGAGAAGGAGTGCTCCCACTCTAAACCCTTCATCCCCAATGAGACTGCATCCACCTCTACGACAATGATCCTTACACCCTACATTTATACTGAAGCTATACATGCTCCCAAACCACAATGGCGTCAAGGAAAGAAGGTAGACCCTAGTTCTGCACAATAGATCAATTCCATGACGGGTCATGCCAAGGGTCCTAAGCAGGCTGCATCGACCCCCAAGGCAGCACCAGAAGCAATAAATGATGGTGAGACCTCTGACTGGGAGGTAGTAGTGAAAAAAAAGAATAAAAAGAAGGGTAAGACACACCCAAAGTAGAAGCCACAATCACACACTTCCTCGGGGGACAAGAACTCCCAGGATAACTCTCAAATGGACACCTTAGTCACCTTGATTGATGACGAAGTCTCTGAGGGTAGGAACTTGACTCCCAACAACGGGGAAGCATTCATATTTGGTGGTACGAAGCAACACAATAAGTCGGATGTATTCTCAAATAAATTCAACTGGGGTAATTCAACAAAAGGAAGCAATGGTGTCCTCTTAAGAAATCATAAGATAGTGTATCAACACGTACACACTAGCCCTGACAGGGTGCACAAGAAGGGTAAAGTACCATGGAAGATAACCAGCAGGACTCAGCAGGTGCCAAGAAGAACCTCGACTTCACCGAGCAGAGTCAAGCTATGGACGAAGGGGTAGCATCCCCCATGAAAAGGAAATTCTAGGCAGGCAGATGAAGGTCAGGCCAAGGGTCTGCTAGCCGTCATCTAAACCCCCCTCTTATCATTTTATCTATGTCAAGTATTATCTACTGGAACGTTCAATGAGCTCGCTCCAAGAACAAAATTCGACTTTTGAAAGAATACAAAATAAAATACCGCTTGCAAATCCTTGTCCTCTTGGAAACAAGGTGTAGTGGTACATCATCTATTAATGTCATTAAGAAGCTTAGTTTTCCCTCTTGCCACCGAGTCGAAGCTCTTGGCTTCTCTGGTGGAATTTGGATCCTTTGGGATGATGCTAGGTGTCATGTTGAGATCATCATGAACCATAGGTAGCTCATTCACTGTAAAATTAACCGATCATGGTTTGCTACTTTCATCTACGCAAGCCCCACCCCCTCCAAATGGAAGCTTCTCTGGCCTCACCTACTAGAGCTTTCAACTAACACTAATGGCCCCTGGGCTGTCCTTGGAGACTTTAGTACTATGTTTGACATCTCTGAGCAAAGAGGTGGCGAATACTTTGACAGAGCCAACAGCCGACTTTTCAACGAGACACTGCAAAGCACATGTCTGGCTGACATCAAGATGAATGGCTTCTTCTACACCTTCAAGCGCCTTCAGCCCTTGGAAAAACTTGACAAAGTCATAGCCAACAACCTTTGGCTAGCTGTTTAAGGGGGATTCCAATCCTTGGTCTTGCCAAGTCTTAACTCCGACCATAATCCCATCTTCCTCTCAAGCTCCATCAACAACGAAGCTAAACCAGCCGTGTTCAGAACTAAGGCCAGCTAGAAGCTCTGGACCGACTTCAACCAGTCAGTAATGCCCACATGGGATAGCTCAAAATCCTTCCTTGAGGCTTTACCCCCTTTCAAAGATGCTATGCTCAAATGGTAGAAGGACTCCAAGCAAAAGAATCACAAAGAAAAATCATCCATCACCTCCAAGCTGGAACGCTGCCAAGTAATTGATAGCGTCAATCCTAATATATCTAATGACCTACTCTCTGCTAGCTTTCAAGAACAACACGACAACATCTTGCTCGCTGAAGAACTTGATTGACAACAAAAAGCCCACATTCAGTGGCTGAAGAGTGGAGACAGAAATACAAAATACTTTCACTCCTATGTGAAGGCAAGATGACATGCCACAAGAATCAACAGGTTGAAGAATAATCGTGGTGACTGGGTCAAGTCCCCTTCTGGCCTCAAGAAGCTCATCCTCAACCACTTTCATCAGATGTTGGTGCATCACGATGGAGGGAATTGTTCTAACACCAATATCACTGCTTATATAGGCTCTTTCTAGGAACTCCCCCCGCAAGTGCTCAACCTTATTGCCGTCACTCCTGGCCACGATGAAATCAAGAAGACTATGTTCTTAATGGCCCCCTCCAAGGCACCTGGCCCTGATGGGGTTCACAATGAGTTTATTTAGAATCAATGGCACAAGCTTGGCTCTTCTAACGTTCAAACTGTTCAACAAGCATTCAACACTGGTTTTATCGACAACAAAGTGGTTGAATCTTATATGATCCTCATTCCTAAGGTTAGGCAGCCCCAAAGATGCTCGAAGCTCTATCCTATCTCCCTCAACAATTCATGCTTCAAGCTGATCTCAAAGGTTCTTGTGGAATGAATAAAACCATTCCTCACTGCATGGATCTCGAATAATCAATCCAGCTTCATACTTGGTAGGAGGATAAGTGATAACATCCTCCTAGTTCAAGAGGTTATTCACTCCATGAAGCAAAAGACTAGCGGCAAGCGTTGGGTCACCATCAAGCTAGATCTCTCCAAGGCATCCGACCACATGAACTGGTGCTTCATTGAGGATACTCGAAAGAAGACAAGTCTCCCTTCTATTATAGTAAACCTCATTATGAATATTATCTCTAGTGGAAACACCTCTATCCTATGGGAAGGTGCACCCTTGCCGACGTTCAAGTCAGTCAGGGGTGTCAACCAGGGTGACCCTCTAAGCCCTTATGTCTTTGTTCTGTACATGGAACGCCTATCCCAGGCCATCAATGAAGCTATTAACAACAGTCTATGGAAGCCAATTAGACTGACTAAACATGGAACACCTTTGTCCCATGTGTTCTTCACAGACGATATTCTATTAATGGCTGAAGCAAGCATGAAGAAAGCAAATACTATTCTTGAAGTCATTAACCAATTCAACATTATCTTTGGATAGGCAATTTCAAAAGAGAAGTCACACTGTTTCTTCTCAGCAAACAACTCTAGATCTGAAAAGCGAGCATTCTCTCAAGCCATTGGGATTGCCCACACCAGCGACCTTGGCAGGTACCTTGGAGTTCCGATCCTCCATCACCGAATCAATAAAAGCACTCACCAACATCTAGTTACCAGCATCAAAGAGTGAATGTCGAGCTGGGCTGCCTGACACCTCTCCACGGAAGGAAGAATAACATTAGCAAAAGCAACACTACAAGAAATTCTGGCCTACACCATGCAAACTGTAAAGCTGTCCCCTTCTCTTTGTGATGACATTAACCGACATATTAAAGACTTCATCTGGTCAGGGGGAAGAAACTATCACTTGTATCCTAGAAAAAGGTAACGAGACATAGTGTTGATGGCGGACTAGCCATCAAGAATGAACGAGATCAAAATGCTGCCTTAATGCTGAAGAATGTATGGTCTTTCTTAAATAACCACTCAACTCTCTGGGTTAAAATCCTCATAGAAAAGTACATGAAGAATAATCGTGTTGTCAAAAAACCATGTTCCTCGGTCTGGGCCTTTATCAAATGCAACATGAATACAATCACCAGTTTGTGCCATAAAAGCATTGTCTTAGGCTTAGACACCTACATATGGATGGATAAATGGTTGAATGGAACCTCTGTCCTAGTGCTCAACCCATCCTGGGTAATCCAACCTAAACTGCATGATTTGAAAGTCAGCTCTCTCCGGATTGATAATGGTGAGTGGGACTATACGTTCATATCCAATTATATGCCACCAGAACCTTACATGATTATTCTACATATCCCTCCGCCTTCTGGTGACACCAGTTTAAATGTTTGGATCTGGCCCCCCGATCCTATGGGCAACCTGACAGCCAGAGGTTCCTATACCTGGCTCAAAGAGGATGACCAATGCACTACTCCTAGTGCTTGGAAATCCATTTGGAGATTCAAAATCCTTGAACGATTAAAGCTCTTTCTTTGGCTGCTTCAACATCGAGATTTGCTTACATATACTGAGAAAAAGAGACGACATCTAGATGTGGATATCTTATGTCCTCTCTGTAACAACCAGGACGATACACTACTCCATTGCTTACATGATTGCAACTATTGTAGAGGCATTTGGAGGAAGCTTAATGATCCATCCGACTCCTTCCTGCTAGATGAGGAAGAATGGATCAATTGGCTCATCTCTCCCACCAATCCCAATGTGGATTCCACTATATTGTATGTAGTGGCTTGTTGGCACATATGGAACAGTCGTAACAAACAAATTCATGAAAATCATCATCCAAAAGAAAATGATCAGGTTGCGTTCATCAAGGACAGAACGAGAGCAATCTTGAAATGCATGGATCCCAGTCCACATCAGTTATCTCTACCAAGCAAAAGCTTTACACACCCTGGCCCCTTTGAACATTTGTTATTCGTTGATGCCTCCTTCTACATTATGACATTGGACGCTGGTATTGGTATTCACATCGTTGATCACTCTGGCCGGTTTCTACATGGCAAAGGCATCTTCCTCAAAGCCTCATCGATGTTACATGCTGAATTCATTGCCATTACCTTTGCAACTTCTATCTGTATGGCTAAGAATATGCATAATACTATTATCGCTTCTGACTCCAGCCTATCGATGTAGCTGGTACATGAGTCATAGTACAACTCACTGAGGCTCCAGCAACTTTGGATAAAATTTCATGTCGCAAAGGCAACATTACATCAGCTCCTGGTGATGCACATCCCAAGAGATCTGAATCAAGCTGCTGACAAAACTGCAAAACTCACTTTATCTTCATGCAACTCCTTTTCCTTTCATTGTAATACGCCACTATGGCCCTTAGATAGTCTTGATGTCAATTTACCTAACTTTTGGCCTGCTTTAGAGCGCATGATGAATACATAAGCTCTAGTCCCTACAAAAAAAGGTGTTTTCCCTTCAAAATATGAAATAAAATACTTAATCACTCCAAAAGTGGAAAATATTCTTGGATTTATAATCCACACATTAAAATATGCCTTTCGGTGAATTGTCATTCAATTTGGAGAATATTTGATTAAAAGATGGATTCAGGAGAGACAAAGTGTGTAGAACTTTCAAAATATTGAATAAATATACAAACCACTTCAACATGTAAAATTTATAGCAAATTCGTATCCAACATATCTAATGTGACTTGTGGGTGAAGTTTCATCAAATTTGGAGAATCCTAGAGACATTAATGCATAAGGAAAGAGAAAATGTGATTTTATAATTTAATGAATAAAACATCTTTTAAAATGAGAATCTAATTGCATAATCAGAATCTACATGTCTTAATTGGTCTCTATGCAAAATCTCATCCAATTTGGAGTTTTTTTTATCCTTTTCGGAAGAGAGAGAAAATGAAAACTTAATGTGGATACACTTTATTCGAATCAGAGTAGAAATCCATTTATGTGTCACGTAGGCATTCTTTTTCTTTTTTTCATAAGATTTATCCTCAGTTGTTTGATCTTTGATCTAACTGTCTGGGGGTTGTCTTCTAACCGACGTTGGTTTTAGAAACAACATGTAATTTGTTTATGGGATTTCTCCCTCCTCACTCGACGGTTCTTCAAGATCTTTTCTCTGTTGGATTCCTTGTCAAATTCCACACACATTGATCCCTTTCTTGTTCCCTAGAAATCTATAAATAGGAAATCCCCAAATTGGATTTCCCCATTGATTTCCACAAATACAACCCGTCCTCACACGAGAGCACAGAAACCATCCCCAATTGGAGCGTTTCTTCCCCAAAAACCCTGGACCTAGTCACTTTTCTTCTCCGGTGACTTTGGTGTCATTTTGTCCCTCTCCGCCGTCTCCTATGCAATTGGCACCACTGTAAGCTTCTTCGGACCTCAAATTTTTCCTTATTTCTTTTTTCCTTGGTTTGCCTTGGGTCGAGGTATCATATACGTGTGGTTATGTTCTCACCGGCGGTCTAGGTTTTCTCTACTCAGTGACCCTGCGATCACAGAGACTGAGTAATTATCTTCATTTAGTTCTGTTGTTTGATTTTGCATCATTGGATTGCTGAATGGTTTTTGTTTTCACGCAATTGATCATAATCTCTGACCTGGTCATGGTGGGGATTCACTTTTGGGGCTCTGGTCATGGAAGTTGCCTGTTCATAGACTCGTTTCCTTCGTGGTGCTTTGGCGAAGATGTTGGGATTGTTTATTGGTTGTTTTGCATTCTTGAAATGCCATTGTTCCTTTGCCTGATGCTACTCAATGTTAATGGTGTGACGGTTATTTAGAGGAGAAGAATAGCTGGTGTCATATCCCTTTCAACCCTTCTATTCTTCTTGGTTTTTGTTTTTCATCGAGGGGCATTTTTGTAACTTCACATAATTTTGTTTCTTGTTTTTGCACCTATTGTTTGCTGATGTATTTGAGTGGTCGGCCGAGATGGACAACTCTGATTGGGGCAACTCGGACCGCGTGGCCCACTATTCCTCTCTCTTTTCCTCTTCCAACGCTTTTACTAATGTGGAATTTCCTAATTGGTTGTATTTTATAAAATTCATAACTAATTATTTATTGATCAGAAAAAATCAAATAAATAGTCAATACATTTAGAAAAATAAGATCTTTCTATTGGTACTGACTTTATCACCTAAATTCAATGTTTTATAAAGGGTGTTTTTCAATGGATTAATCTAAGTAGATATTAACTTGCAAATTTTGTAACTAATAATTTATAAGTCATAAAAATATAATAAAATATGTTTTGAACTTAGAAAAAGATAATCTAAAACATGGCATGGTTTTGATAAACTAATTCACTAATATTAAAAAGGAAATATTTAGGGTTTTGAGTAATTAATGTAAACCTAACCCTAAGTCTACATATATGCATCATAGGTGTTTTGGAGGCCTAGGATTGGATCTAGGACTGATTTTGGAGTGTAAGGTATGATTGCATACCACATTATTTCTATATTGAGAAATTTCTAATTCTTCTCTCTAAATGTATGTTTGCATCCCCTATTATTCCTTTTGAGCAATTAGCCTATATTCTTCTTTCTCTTGGTCATATAGACATTAGCCTACACCTTATCTTGTTCTTTTGGAAAATATGCTTCATGTGAAGTATCTTATTTGTTACTGATCTTGTGATCATATTTGGACATTCTCTTGGTCTTTTCTTATGCTTTGTTCATTATGGAACTCTATATGATTACATATGATATCTTTTGCCACTTGTATGGTGGGTGTTTTTGTTGACCATTAGTACGATGGCTATTTTTTTAAAACCTGACTATACTTTCTACTTGCCTCTAAATTAACATGTTGTGTGATTTAGCATCACTAGAGTAGTGTAATTACATTGGTTTTTTGGGTAGTATGCCCCTATTATTATTGGGACGGAGGTGGTGGTGCTCCATACCTAGGTTTCAAGTTTGTGAGACTTGGCCCAACTTTTATATGTATTGGGAGTTGGCAATATGTCATCTCTACCAAGTTTCAAGTTTGTGAGGCTTTTCCACCTTTGTTTTTATATTGTTCTAGTGTTATTGTTATCTCACATGCATGTATGTTGATAATTATGGGGTGTGTGCCCTAATTCTTTATATGTGCTAGTAGTAGCACAATTTTATTTGTTTGGTTATGGAAAGTATCTCTTTTGTTGTTGTTCTTTCTTTTATGCCTGATAAACTTTTATCCAATTATTGCTCAACTTTATTTTAGTATGCACATACCAGCTTTTTGATTATGTTCTCTTTTCCTTTCCTTTTGTTGGGTACACTTACACCCCCAAGTGTTGGACAAGGAGAGGGCAATCAAGGTGGACCTAGACCACAACAGGTGTAGTTGACCTTGTGGGAGACGTTGCTTGAAGTTGTTAGGTGATCCTCAGCTAGTCCTATGTTTAGTTAGTCTTTTATTTTATATCACCCTATGTGGTGAAATTCTAGTAATGACAACTATCTTTTTAATGGCTAGATACATCTTTATATTATTCTGCTACTTTGGTGTTATGATACATTCATGTTGAATATATTGGATATCATCCCTTTTGAGAAAGACAATTTTTATGTAGGTGTTTGGTTTGGGATTTTGCCTTTCTATTTTAGTAGGGAATGGTTCCCCTCTGGGATCCCACTCCTTATAGAACCTATAGGGTTATACAGATAGGAACTCATCTAGAAGAGGAGTTTGATTTTGAATGACAATTTTATTGATTACTGAAGTGTTTAGGTATTCAATTCACGCAACATATTGATTGATTGGCTGACTGAGTTGCCAAACGACCATTTAACTAAGTGAGATGGACGTTTGGGTAGCCCGACAGGCATCTCAAGAATCGAGACAACCGTTTGGGTTGTCAGGGTAATCTAAGTTCGAATTGTCTTAGTTCTTCACTTGAACCGACTAGTTGAATGCGATTGAACTGACCAACTCATCTCAGACTTACCAGATGGTCATCTGGGTGAGTGAGAAGGGCATCTCGCATGGGTGAGATGGCTCGGTTGTGCCGAATGAAGGTTTGAGATGTTTCCTAAATAGTTTCAGTTGCACATAACTTATTGAGCAAGGAATTAATATGTAATATTAATTGGAAATGAATTGTTGATTTTGAAACTGATTAGAAACTAACCAAATAACCATCTAGACTAAGACAGATGACCGCCTGGGATGTCATTGGTTGTGAAGTTTCTAAAATTGTTGTGAAAAATTGATATCTTCCGGTCCTTTCCACTCCCACATCAAATGGGAACCCTGGCATAAACCCCACATGTGAAAGGAGGGGTATTGGTTCTTCCCAAGTCACAACACAGACAACTGAGAACCAGTTCCTCTGACAACTATTATCATATCTGGTTTTGGTAACCAAGAGAGCCCAAGAAAGTCCTACCCAATAGGAAGGGATAGGAATGGGAGAGAAACTGTTGGTGATGGTTG
Source organism: Alisma plantago-aquatica (assembly GCA_963693085.1). NCBI lineage: Eukaryota > Viridiplantae > Streptophyta > Magnoliopsida > Alismatales > Alismataceae > Alisma > Alisma plantago-aquatica. The sequence goes on along the minus strand of OY856413.1, from coordinate 314,827,309 downwards.
TCAGTGGGAGAGCTGGTTGGTGACTAGTACACCAACGGGAGGGACAATTCCTTTCTGTCTATTCTTGGTGAACGACATGAGTTCTAGTTGGTCTGTGTGGACTACTCTAGAGGCAGGAGTCCTTTGGTTGCTTCTCAAAGAACAACTGTGGCAAGACCAATCAGAGACACTACAGAGGTTGCACAGACAGTTGTTTGTGGTGAAGACCAGGAGCTGTACATCCGCCGTCCAAGAGAAACTCATCAACAGTTGCAAAGAAGTGAGTTTTTTCACTAGACTTGCTCCAGGAGTAGGTATAACTCGTTAAAACCATCCTTCCTATTTCATACTAGTTGACGCAATCTTTCTATTATGGGAATACATATAGATAAATTTTTTTCTGTTGCTATACTCTGTTCCCGTATTTCCCAAAAGTTTCCCTATTAGAGTAGACCTTGAATTGTGAATAAGTGACCTAAATCTTAATATGCTCATATAAAGTGAATGAAACCTCAAAATGACATGAAACTCTAACCACACCTCTGTGATGGACTCTAAATCAATAAAACATCATTTGATATGTAATCAATAAAGTTGTAACTTAACTTGGCCAAAACTCCAAAATGAATCTAGTAAGGGTTAATGATGAAAATCTAATGCATGTATACAATATTATTCTTATCAGGTGTTTTTGTGGCTATATGGTCCAAGATGAGTTAGGTTATGAATATATGAATCATGTACGAGATTTAATAAGTATATGACTATGGATTTCTTGCTTGAATTGTGATACATATGTATGCTTTTTTACTTGCTCAAATATTTCCATGTAGTACTATAGTATTGTACTTGATGTTTGTCTCATGTTGTTGTATTATAACTTGCAAACATAATATATAAACTCCATTATACAAACCTTGTGCACTTTCATGTATTCTTAGGGTAAGGACATAAGGATGGGCATCCTACTTGAGTTGTCAAGATAGGGCAAACCATGTCGATAAAAGGGTTAGAGCTTGGCGATGGCATTGAGGCCCCTTACTTAGAAAAGGGTTGGATAATCTTGAGCACCCATACAGACTCTTCTAATAGGAAGTTAGTAAAAAAAGCCTTATGATATTGATGTTGTCGGTGTAATTGGAGTAAAATGATATAAACCACGGGCTCATTAGAAAATTGTTCACTGTAATTTTCCAAATTGATACATGAGGGTTATCAATTTAAACAAAATAATAAGAATGATAATTAATTAAAGACCTTATTAATTTCACCCAAATTTAATCAAATCAAATATAATCAAAAATGAGTTTTTGACAAAATTGCAGATTCTTTTGTACAATCAAATGGCAACAAACATAAATCACTTTTATTTGTGATCGGTCCTTGAGAAGGACAAACTAATTGGGAACAACTTCCATGTATGGTTCAGGATGCTGAGAATTGTTCTCATGTAGGACTGAAAGCTCCATGTCATAGGAAACACCAGAACTAGAGGAACCACCTCAGAATGCTCCAAGGGCTGACAGGGATCCTTATAAGAAGCATACTGAAGACATCATGGATGTCAAATGTCTGATGCTATGCTCCATGAGGTATGAGTTGCAGAGGAAGCATGAGAACATGGGGGTAATTGAGATGGTCACACATCTCATAAGCATGTACCAAGATCAAGTAAGATAGGAGAGACTTGATGTCTCCAAGTGTTATGACCCACTCTGTGATAAATCAGTAAGCACCTTGGTTAGTTCTAAGCACCCTGTTAAACAACATGGTTAATCAATATAAGCTACGTGATGAATCAATAGTTGAGATTGAATCATCTGAGGTAATTAATGATTATAGCAATGATGCTCATTAAGTTAATTAACTTGAATAAGTACTCCAGGTGTAATTGGTGCCTTGACCAGTGGTGACAAGATGATAATTGTGATTTCTCACTTCGAGGTTGTAGTGAATTCCATTATCAAAGTTTTACAAAAGAAATCATTCAAAAAGGACCTTCGAGACAAAACGTATGCTATTTTTAGTTTTCTTGGACCTATAGTGTAATTTTTCCAGTTTTTGGCTTTTTATTCTTTCTTTTCTTTTCTTTCCTTCCCACCCTTATCTCTTTCACGCGAACAGCCGCTTGAGCAGGCACCGACCTGCTCTCGATTTCAGTAGTAGATGGGGCGATTTTGGGCGATCCGGGGAGCCCTAGCTCCGATCTAGCCTAGCACCCTACTCCTCTTCTTCTTCCTCTTTCCTTCCTTTCTCCATCTTTCCTCCTTCCCCCGCCCTAGCAAGTACTCCACCTAGCAGCAGCAATTGCTGCGTGAAGGAGCAGCGAGGAGAAGCTCGATCGGCTGCTATAGGGGAGGTTTGATGCGGCGACTATTATCCCTTAGCCATGCTTAGTTGCGCTCGGCCCCGACCACCCTTGTTCTTCTTCTTCTTTTTATTTCCGTTAGCAACCTGCAACCCACCCTGCCGTTTGGGTGACCGGCAGCCAAGCTGCAGTTGCAGCAGCAGCAAGAGCGCAGCAGCAAGGGTGCCTCCTAGGGTGCGCCTAGCAGCAAGAACTGCCACCTTTAGATCCGACCTTGAGGTCCCGGTGAGTTTCGGTAACCCCCAGCCGCGTTTGAGATCTAAGCTCGGTTCTCCGCCAACCTGTTTGACCGTGAAGCAGCTTGACGCTACAGGACCATGAAAGAAATTGAAATACCAAAGGTAGAAGGAAACCAAATTTCGCCCAGAAATAGGCCCTGAGCACATTTCTAGACGAATCCGGACAGTACAAATCACGGTGAGTAGGAGTTCATTTAGTTATCATCATTTAACTCCTTCGTTGGAAAATTTCGGTAAACTGTGCATTTTTCGCTGATACTTGGCTTTTGGACAATATTTGGCGTTACTCGAATTTTATTTCATAAACTGCTTCCTTATGCCGTTATATGATTTAGTTTAGCATCTGATCAGTGTGGATTGAATCAGTGAATTTATATGGTTCATCAGAACCTATATTGTTCAGTGTGAACGTTGAAATTAGAAATACACGCCTGAAAATGGTACGGGTTGGGTATAAAGTCAGACAGTATAGATTTTAGTAAATTAGCAGATGCATGATATAAGGATAGGGTGTTGCCATGTGATAAGTGAATGAGGTAACTGAAACCCTAAGGATAGGGTGTACAATGAATCAAGTATTTTGATATCAAAATTCTCAATATGAGATGTGGTGATGCTTAACTGATTGAATTGAATGTTTCTTGTGCATTTAACTTTACATGCTTATTCTCTTTGAGTTGGTATATATATACTACAGGGTTTCTTATTTTCACAATACATATCTCGTGAATTGCAGGTGATAAGATATGACATTCCCTAGAAAGGGATGTTACTGAGATCATGCATATATGTATGAAATGTTAGAATGAGAATACTTGTTGGGCAGACATGATATATGTTGAATACATGAGTTATGATGTTTCTTATGATATGATATGGCAGGCCGTGTGAGCCTTGTGCGAAATGTTAAATGAGTTATGATTTCTGTTTAAAATGTACCTATAATGTTAATGTTAGACTTAGGTGCCCTGAACATCGTAGAACCCCTTTTAGAGGTCTGCTTCTTAGGGGTGAAACTCGTGTTGCAACAATAACCGTGCAGAGTCACGGTGGCACGAGGACAGAGAGGCAGTGTTCAACAATAATCTGTGCGGAGTCACGGTGGCACTGTAGAAAATAGGGGTTATTCAACATTAATCTGTGTGGAGTCACGGTGGTAACCCAGTGAGACTCTCCGCCTGTGTACTCAGGTTAGAGGAGGAGTCTAGAACACTCGAAGTTAGTGCATTAAGGCCAGAGAGCCTGTGGTCCTGTAGCAGAACAGGGCTGGCAGTCAGACTTAGCATTTCCCGGGTGTGTCGCTAAGTCTTGTACGGTGTGGCCTTAGTGCACTGCGAGTCTGTATGAAGAGTACACTGCATAGATCAGGGCATAAGCTAAAATATGATCATATAGGTTCACATAGTTCCTTATAAATGAAAGAGTTAAGGAAGACTAGATCATAGCCTTCTAGTAGTTATTCTTTGTATGCAATATTTACATTCTTTGTTATTTCAATTATATTGTTTTAGAACTGCTCAGTGTTGTATTTCTTATATATTAATCTGAATAATAAACTTAACGAGTTGTTTAGTGATAGTTAAATGAAAAACTATTCACTGAGCGAGTAGGCTCACTCCTCTACTCAAACATTTTCAGGTCAGTGACAGTTCCAGGAATCTGAAGGATCTTACCACCCTAGTCAGTAGAAGGTATATGTAGTTAGTTAGATAGTGGTCTCTTAATCCTTTCCCCTCGGTCCTTGGGACATGGTGTGGGAGAGAGAGAGTATGTATGGAGAATGAGTAAAAGATGTAAATTATCTGTTATGTTTTACTTTCTGTTAAACAATGTTACATGTTGTAAACTCTGTTTATGTTCTCTAGCCAGTTTAATTGAAATGCTTCCGCAATAGTTTATTATGTTTTAGTTTACAGCAATAATCCGGATATCATTACGAGGTTTAAAAAAAAAGAAAAAGTTCTCAGTGATTTGTTTATGTGATAATCCCTCTGTCGCGCCCTAATCTCGTGATTAGTGGTTAGTGTGAGATCGGGGTGTGACATCTTGGTATCAGAGCATAGGTTGAGTATATGAATACCCTAAGTCAAGGTCAGGGGATGATAAGAGACCAATAGGATTAGGACTTAGGTTTCTTCCTTCTAACTGCAATTTTCTAACAGGAAGTATTCTGTTATACTATTGCAGATGGCAGGAAGAGGATGTGGTCACGAGAACCAAGTAGAGAGCTTAGGCTGAGTCATCAGGGATCATTAGGATCAAAAGATAAAGTTATAAGTGAGGAAAATAAGAAGTGATATGTCTTTAGCTCTGGGAGATATGAGTGTATAGATACCCTAGCCAGGTGTCTGAATACTTAGATTGACCAGTATCAAGCTACTCTGTCTATTCTTCTCTGGATGCCCTGGCCAGGTATGCAGAGGAAGGATAGGCTAGAGACAAACCCTAGAAATCTTAAGGTTAAGAAATCGGAAATTAATACAGGAGTAAGAGATTAAACATAGGATGTGATGCAACTCTTGCCTTATATTGCTTATTTGATTGGAAATCACTAGAAATGCTCTTATATGTATGAATTTAGATTTTCAGTTTGTAGAATAAATATGATTCTTTTATATTTTTTTTTGAGTCTTAAGGAGACCCCGCTCCCCCTCCTCCTCAAACAGGTGCCAGAGCCCGGTATGATTCTTTTATATTGATTGAGTGTCATGAAGTGATTTATTTATTGTTTATATTCTTTGTATTAAGTAGACCAGAAGTTATGTTTAAATGAGTCTGCCCTAAGTGGATATTCTTTCCACATGTTTGAGATTAATAGGAGTTGGTTAATCCTGAGTAGCTCTTGGCTTCAGGACTACAGGTTCGGCCTGGTCTGGCTGGCAGGATGCGTTACTGAGATCTAATGACTCCTATTAACATTATAATAAGAGTAGACTCTGGATAATTTAGACTCACATCATAGTAAGAATGTACATACACTAAGATGTTGAGATATAAGAGAAAGATTAGAACACCTAAGAATTTGTTGGAACTGATATCGGAGACCCAACATTGGGACCTCATATGAGCAATCCTTAATTAGAAATAAAGGAACACAATAAGGGTCAGATTAAATTTAATGATTAGGTGAGAAATACCCTTAATGGTACTAATCAATAATGCATAACAAATGCATGGATCCAATACATGATTAGTAAACCCTGGTTGAGGGTGTATCCTTGTGAAACCCTAGTGGAGGGTGTATCATTGTGAACCCTGGTTGAGGGTGTATCCTTGTGAAACCCTAGTTGAAGGTGTATCATTGCGATTGTTTATAGGCAACTTTATAATAAAGTTATGCCTTAAAACTAAGATAAGTCCATATCATGTGAGATAGCTGGACAATTCTAATGTGTGGCCTATGAATTATATGCTAGGGGTGAGTATTCTGTTATGGAATGCATTAAGAGGGGAAATACCTTAATTCAAGATAAAGTTGGTTAACTCAAGAGGGTCTGAATTAATGAGAAATGGGGAACCCTAACCCTAATTTGGGGAAAAGGAAATGATAAGCCCTATTTGATAGTGAACCCTAATTCCTGGTTAAGGAATGATGGTATTACTACTGTATCACATGATGTGATAAATATCTTGTATGACTGTTATCATGCCTAATAACCATGCAAGTATGATGAGATGATGAATATAGCCAAGTTTGGGCTGTGACATTTATATAATAAATGTTGATTGGCTTTTTGTGTGTTGATGTTGTTGTTGCTTAATAAAAGTAATAATGTGTACGGATTTTATGAACCATGTGAATAAGTTGTTGCCTAGTGAGAGGTGACAAGATATGAATGGCCTTGTGAGCCATGTGAATAAGTTGTTGCCTAGTGAGAGGTGACAAGATATGAATGGCCTTGTGAGCCATGTGTGATGCTTGGGTAACAAGTATCATGTTTATTTGTAGCATTTGTGTTAATAAGTTATGCTAGAGAACTTGGTTGATGTTACATTTCTATTATATATCTATAGTTCGTTGATGATTATTCATATCTGTTGTATTCATTACAAGTAGATGGATGAACTTATGAGATCTAAAGTTTGATTTCAAACTAAGGAAGCAAAGTCACATCACAATAATGCTATGTTACTAATAAGGACCAAACCCTAGAATGTTTAGAGTTGTAGTAGTTCAAGGGATGTCACTAGTGATTTGACCTTGAATACTAGCATCTCTATAAAACAAAATCATGAGATTTGCACTATGAAAAGTAAAGTAGTAGTGATAGTAATCCAGGGTTTAAAGGTAGTTAATCTGAAAGGTAGATAAACAATATGAAAATGATTCAGAGAAAAGAGTAAGATATAAATTTTAAATGTAACAAATGTGTTTGAAACAAAAGGAGAAATACAATATAAGTGAAGTGCAATATGAAATAAATTCTTACAGTAATAATAAGAATGAGGAATAATCTACTCTTACCTTGTGTGTTTCAATTTTTTTTTTGGGATGTTTATTCTATATGATCAAAATGAGAAGGATAAGTAACAAGAGGTAAGTAGCATAGAATGAGGAGAATTACTCGTTACATGATCTGGAATTAGTTGTTGTAGTTCATGCTCATAAGACATGACGTTACTATCTTTATGGTGAGGTGTGTCAGGTGTTTATAGATCATAAGAGCTTGAAATATATCTTCACCCAATTGAAAACTACTAGAGGGGGGTGAATAGAGTTTTATAGATAATTTTAACAATTAATTACTCAAGCAACCACAAAGAGAATATTGGACAAGGAGACACAAGGGTTTAGAGTGGTTCCTACCTTAGCAAATACTAAGGTAGTCAGTCCACTACCCGGTTGCTTACCCAACTGGGATTTGAAAATAAATTTATTTTATTACCTCTCAAGGAATTACATAAAATACAATCTCTTTTCCCTAAACCCTTCAAGCAGCCTTCACCTAGAAGTAATCGCCCAACTCGAAGCAGCCTTCCCTTGAAGTAGATGCACCAACTCCCGTTGCACCAGCCTTCTGAAGTAGCTTCCCGTGCGATAGCCTTCTTGAAGTAGCTTGAAGTCCCCTTATCCTCCGAGAAGTCAACCCTCTCCAATCCGCAGCCTCCAACCCTAGGAGTAGCAAGGAGAGTACAAAGAATAAATAGGAACAAGAAAGAAATAGAGAAATTACAACTTATCCTTTAAGCCCGAGGCTTGATATGCCTAGATCAAGCGTAAGATCTCCTAGCCAAGTATGTGAACTTGTAATTGCTGTGGGTAGGAGAATCTAGCCTATAGGACACGAGATTGAGCTAAGGAGAATGTAGGCCAATGATCACAGTGCTCAAATTGCTTGCAAAAGATTGCTCAAGTATGCTCAAGTGTATTCTCAAGTGTAACAAGTGAATTCTAGTGTCCTATGGCTTGTCCTATTTATAGGAATGGCCTAAGTATGCTTAAGGACGTTCTAGACAACTTCTAGGGGTTTCTAAGTGCTTAACTAGCCGTTAGGTACAAAGTTGTTGCTTTAACAAAGGCTAATTAATTTATTCTGCAGTTGCTGTCAGAGACCATCTCGGTCGACAAATGGTCGACCGAGACACCTACTCGGTCGAAGTTTTGTCGACCGACAGGCTCTCTGGAACAAGTGATTTGCAACGTCTTTCTTCAACTACCAACTAACTTGTCTGTTGTGTCTAACGGCTACTTTGGATCTTTCTCGGTCGAGAAGATGGTCGACCGAGAGTGTCTCGGTCGAGGAGTTCGTCGACCGAGAATGATCCTGTTTCAAGGTTTCAATTTAAGCACTAATTATATGTGTGAGTGTGCAACGGTGATTCTATTCAAATGGGATGACATGTCTAACTATGGTGTTTGGCTAGGGAAAATCTAACGCTTGATTTACATGCAAATCTAAGTACTTGTACATTATATATTTGTACAAGTTTTACAACATTGATTACATTGCATGAAAATAAAACTAAGTAAGCTCTTGGATTTTCCCTTGCTACTTTGTCATCCTGCACACTCAAGTAGCTCGTTAGATTAATAAGAATGAAATGTTTGTCATAATCAAAACAAAGGGAATTTGAGATGTCCATTTAGCCAACAATCTCCCCCTTTTTGAAGATGACAAACATTTCAAAAATAAATATAAAACATATGAATTTCATACCTTTAGATTTCCTTATGTATCTTTTCCTCTTGTTTATAAAATGTGTGCTTATTATTCCCAATGAATTATGGAACATGAAATCTAGTTCATTTGGGAATGTAGCAACTTTCAATGTAAAGCCAAGAGTATATTTATGAAGCTCATTGATTGAGTTTTTCATAAATACTAAGTTATAGTTTTATATATCTCTCCCCCTTTGTCATTTCAAAAAGATAACCGTTTTAATAAAAACTCCCCCTTAATTAGATAACTGTTTTGATAAAAACTCCCCCTTAATTAGATATTCCGTCAAATCGAAAAAAGATGTCCATTGAAAAGCCAAAATGAAACAAGTAAACGGATTCATTTTAAGAACCGCAGATATCAAAGAAAACATCTTCCAAAGGAGTAATAAGCAATTGCTTCCTAATGTTGTTGAATTGATCTAGTGGAAGCGGTTTTGTAAAAATATCAGCCAATTGATTTTCCGTATCAACATGATGGAGGGAAACATGATTCTTTGAGATGTGATCCCTTAAGAAGTGATGACGGATTTCAATGTGTTTTGCCCTGCTGTGTAAAATAGGATTATGTGCTAAATTTATGGCGCTCGTGTTGTCACAAAAAATAGGTGTAGATGAAAGATTAAAACCATAATCGCTTAATACCTGTTGCATATAAAGCACTTGAGCACAACAAGACCCGGCTGCCATATATTCAGCTTCAGTTGTAGATAGGGCAACCGTATTTTGTTTCTTGCTAAACCAAGATACTAAGGCTCTCCCTAATAAGAAACATCCACCACTAGTACTTTTGCGATCAAGTCGACAACCAGCATAATCCGCATCAGTATATGCTTTAAAATCCAGGGATTGTCCTTTTGGATACCATAAACCAAGACAAGTAGTACCAGCGAGATATCTAAGAATTCTTTTAACCGCTAGAAAATGAGATTGCATAGGTTGGGATTGAAATCGAGCACAAAGACCAACGGAAAACATAATGTCCGGTCGAGAAGTAGTTAAGTATAGCAAACTACCAATCATGGCTCTATATAAGGAATCATCAATAGGTTCCCCATTTTCATCCTTATCAATTTTGATAGAGGTAGCCATAGGAGTAGTAGCATGTTTGCATTGATCCATCCCAAAACATTTTAAAAGTTCTTTAGTATATTTTTCTTGGCTTATGAAAATTCCTGCAGGTGTTTGCTTAATTTGAAAACCAAGAAAGAATGTTAGTTCACCCATGAGACTCATTTCAAATTCTTTTTGCATAATGGCACTGAATTGTGTGCATAATGAATCATTAGAAGCTCCAAAAATAATGTCATCAACATAAATTTGCACAACTAGGAAATCAGATGCATATGTTTTGAAAAATAAAGTAGAATCTGAATTTCCAATAGAAAAACCATTATCAAAAAGATATATCTTTAGCCGTTCATACCAATTCCTAGGTGCTTGTTTTAGACCATAAAGTGCCTTTTTAAGTTTATAAACATGGTCACCTTTTTCTGGTATTTCAAAGCCAGGTGGTTGAGCAACATAAACTTCTTCTTGTATGATGCCATATAGAAATGCACTTTTGACATCCATTTGATATAGCTTAATGTTTTTATGGGTAGCAATAGCTAGTAACATCCTAATAGCTTCAAGTCTAGCTACGGGTGCATATGTTTCATCAAAATCTATTCCTTCTTGTTGATTATATCCTTGTGCTACTAACCGAGCTTTATTCCTTATTACTTCTCCTGCCTCATTGAGCTTGTTCCTAAATACCCATTTAGTTCCTATGATAGTTTTATCTTGTGGTTTAGGAACTAAATCCCATACATCATTTTTAGTGAATTGATTTAACTCCTCTTGCATGGAAATTATCCAGTAATCATCCTTAAGAGCTTCGGATATTTTCTTAGGTTCAATGATAGAAACAAAAGCCATGTTTGCAACATCTTTGAAGGATGACCGAGTTTTGACTTTATCATTTGGATCTCCAATAATTAGTTCTTGGGGATGATCCTTGATAAGCCTAGGTGTGGGTTGTGTTTCAACTTGGGGATCGGATATAGGAATTTTCTCACTATCATTTGAAATGGTTATATTGTCGAATTGATTGGTGAGATCAATGATATCTACATTTTCAGACTTTGATTCTTCATGAAAAGAAACATGAATGGATTCCTCAACTTTTCTAGAGATAGTGTTATATACTCTAAAGGCTTTGCTAGAAGTGGAATATCCCAAGAAGAATGCTTTGTGTGATTTAGAATCAAACTTGTCTCTATCATCTTTGGTATTTAAAATGTAACATGTGGAGCCAAAAGTATGAAAACAGTCAATTCTAGGTTTCTTAGAGTGTAATATTTCATATGGAGTTTTCTTCAAATGAGAGTGAACAGTTACTCTATTAAGCACATAACAAGCAGTGTTTACAGCTTCAGCCCAAAAGGTTTTAGGTGTGTTGTGTTCAAGCATCGTGGTCCTAGCCATTTCCTGTAGAGATCGATTTTTTCATTCAACTATACCATTTTGTTGTGGGGTACGTGGAGCAGAAAAATTATGAGTATACCCTTGAGATGTACAAAAGGTCTCAAATGTATGATTCTCAAATTCGCCACCATGATCACTTCTAATGGTACATATTTTATGTTGTAAAAGATTTTCAATCTTGGAACAAAATTGCATAAATACATGAATAGTATCATCTTTAGTTGCAATAAAATGTACCCATGTATATCTACTATAATCATCAACAATAACAAAACAGTATCGTTTACCACCAATAGATTGTGTCCTCATTTGTCCAAATAAGTCCATATGAATTAATTCTAAGGATCTACTAGTGCTAAGTACATGTTTTGATTTAAAAGATGTTTTGGTTTGCTTTCCCATTGTGCAGGGTTCACAATTTTCAACTTGATCAAAAGACAAAGTAGGTAATCCACGAACAAGATCATATTTCACTAAGTTTTTAATAGCATGGGAACTAGCATGTCCTAGCTTTTTATGCCATAGTTGTAAGGTATTTTCATTTGCAAGCAAGCATTTACCTACTACTGATTTCATAGAGTTTGGTTTAAGGATATAAAGATTTCCAACTCTATTTCCTTCATAAACGACATTTGTAGTGTTTTCTATCAATAGTTTGCAGCAAGTTTTGTTAAATAACACATCATAACCACTATCACATAGTTGACTTACACTTATTAGATTATGATGCAATCCATCAACAAGTAGAACATTTTTAATTTCAAGATTTGTTCCAACATTACCTATTCCAACGATTTTTCCCTTACCATTGTCTCCAAAGGTGACCGTTCCACTTTTCTTTTCTTCAAAAGTTTGAAATGCGTCCTTGTTCCCGGTCATGTGTTTGGAACAGCCACTGTCAACTACCCATTCCTGCATTAGAATGTAGATTTTGGTACCCATGTGATGGTCCGATATGGTTAGAAACCTTTTAAGTGCTTATATATAAAAGTTCTGATACAGAAAACCAGTCGGTTGACAATTGTTCGACCGATATCTGTCTCGGTCGACAATTTGTCGATCGGGCAGGTTACTGTATCACAAGCAAAAACACAGAAAATTTCTCGGTTGACCAATTTTCGACCGAAATAGGTGCTGTAAAATTTTTTATTTGTTAAAGACATCCAGTCGGTCGACAATACTTCGACCGACCCAGAGCTCGGTCGACAATACTTCGACCGACATATTTTCTGTTTCAACAAATGCAGAAAAATAATAACAATAAGCATAGCACCTTTTGTTGAGATAAGACAATATAGATAGCAAAATTAAGCATTTGGTCATATCTCAACTACATTCCATTCTTCTAAGTTTGGGGTTTTGGGATCCAAACTAAGTCGGACTCCTTAGTCTTGTAGGGGCATGAAAAACAATAATGTCCAAGACGTAAGCAGAAATGACAAGTAATAGAGTCAATTTCATTTCTCTTTCTAGTCATTGTGTTCTTGGGTACAAACATAGTTTGGGTCTTTTTGGGTTGGTTTTTCTTTGGAACATATCCCAAACCTTTTCTTCCATTGAAAACATTACCAACTTTCAATATGTTATCAAGAATATCTTTTCTTCTTAACTTATAAAGTTCTCTTTGCAACATAGCAATGCCATTCATCTTCTTATGTATATCTTTTCTTGCTTGGTCTAAATCAGAAAATAATGAATCCTTTTCTTTTACAATATTATCATAGTCCGAATGGTTGCACAAGATAGGTTGAGTTTGATAATCTTGTAGTTTAGCTAGCAAATCAGTCTTTTCTTTTGATAGAAGATCAACATTGGTTTCCAAATTGAGTAGCTTTCTAGTGCAATCATCTAAAGATGTTTTTAAAGATACATTTTCAAGATCAATGTTGTTCTTTTCATAAGAAAGTTCATCTATTTTGGCAATGAGCTCATTATTTGATTTTATAGCCTTCTTTAGTTTCTTCTTGGCATCAACATACTTATCATGAGTTTCTTGTAAACTAGTAACTAACTCTTCTTTAGAAAGATCAACTAAGCTTACCTCTTGAGAGTCTTCATTTTCTTCTCTTTCCATTAGACATTCCACCTCTTCTCCGCTTTCACTGTCACTTGACTCATCCCAGGCAGCTTTATAGGCTTTTTCTTCTTTCTTCTTATGTGAGCTTTTCTTTCCCTTCTTTGCTTTGGGGCATTCATTTTTGAAATGCCCTTTCTTCCCACATTCAAAGCACCTGGGAGTTGAGGAACTAGAAATTTTGTTAGATTTAAACCTTTTGTACTTCTTACCGTTGACGATTAAGGCTTCTTCTTCTTCTTCACTTGACTCTTCACTTTCTTGTGTGACAACTTTTGAGGCTTTGAGAGCCACATCCTTCTTCTTCCCACTTTGGTGTTCACGTTCTCTTCTTTCTTCCTCTTCTAGATCTGCTTCATGAGCTTCTAAATTACCAATGAGTTGTTCCATTTTGATGCGAGTGAGGTCGTTTGCTTCTGCAATGGCTGTCACCTTTGGCTTGTATTTTGGAGGAAGTGATCGAAGAATTTTTGATACTTGATCTTCCTCAAGAACAGGTTTTCCTAAGGCACTCAAACCATTAACAATAGTAGAGAATTTTGAATACATTTCACTAATAGTTTCATTAGGATCCATACGAAAATGTTCAAGCTTTGTTTTAAGCAGGCTAATTTTGGAATTTTTTAACTTGGGCTGTACCCTCATAAGTGATAGACAATCTATGCCAAATATCATACGCTGTATCACAATTTGAAATTCTATTAAATTCTCCTACAGAAATAGAACAATATAAAATGCTTACGGCTTTTGTGTTCATTTGGGCCTGTTTTACCGTGTTTGCATCCCATTCCGCAAAGTCATTTTGAGGGAATTGATAAGGAGTAGATACCATTCTCCATAGATCCCAGTTGACGCCTTGGAAGTAAAACTGCATCCTTCTCTTCCAGTATTGGTAGTTTGTTCCATCGAACGCCGGTGGCCTAGCAACAAGAGTCCCTTCAATGTTGAGGTTGTTGAGCATTCCATCACCCATTTCTTCAAGACCTTGTTAGGGTTCCTTGAAGCCTCGCTCTGATACCAATTGAAAACTACTAGAGGGGGGGTGAATAGAGTTTTATAGATAATTTTAACAATTAATTACTCAAGCAACCACAAAGAGAATATTGGACAAGGAGACACAAGGGTTTAGAGTGGTTCCTACCTTAGCAAATACTAAGGTAGTCAGTCCACTACCCGATTGCTTACCCAACCGGGATTTGAAAATAAATTTATTTTATTACCTCTCAAGGAATTACATAAAATACAATCTCTTTTCCCTAAACCCTTCAAGCAGCCTTCACCTAGAAGTAATCGCCCAACTCGAAGCAGCCTTCCCTTGAAGTAGATGCACCAACTCCCGTTGCACCAGCCTTCTGAAGTAGCTTCCCGTGCGATAGCCTTCTTGAAGTAGCTTGAAGTCCCCTTCTCCTCCGAGAAGTCAACCCTCTCCAATCCGCAGCCTCCAACCCTAGGAGTAGCAAGGAGAGTACAAAGAATAAATAGGAACAAGAAAGAAATAGAGAAATTACAACTTATCCTTTAAGCCCGAGGCTTGATATGCCTAGATCAAGCGTAAGATCTCCTAGCCAAGTATGTGAACTTGTAATTGCTGTGGGTAGGAGAATCTAGCCTATAGGACACGAGATTGAGCTAAGGAGAATGTAGGCCAATGATCACAGTGCTCAAATTGCTTGCAAAAGATTGCTCAAGTATGCTCAAGTGTATTCTCAAGTGTAACAAGTGAATTCTAGTGTCCTATGGCTTGTCCTATTTATAGGAATGGCCTAAGTATGCTTAAGGACGTTCTAGACAACTTCTAGGGGTTTCTAAGTGCTTAACTAGCCGTTAGGTACAAAGTTGTTGCTTTAACAACGGCTAATTAATTTATTCTGCAGTTGCTGTCAGAGACCATCTCGGTCGACAAATGGTCGACCGAGACACCTACTCGGTCGAAGTTTTGTCGACCGACAGGCTCTCTGGAACAAGTGATTTGCAACATCTTTCTTCAACTACCAACTAACTTGTCTGTTGTGTCTAACGGCTACTTTGGATCTTTCTCGGTCGAGAAGATGGTCGACCGAGAGTGTCTCGGTCGAGGAGTTCGTCGACCGAGAATGATCCTGTTTCAAGGTTTCAATTTAAGCACTAATTATATGTGTGAGTGTGCAACGGTGATTCTATTCAAATGGGATGACATGTATAACTATGGTGTTTGGCTAGGGAAAATCTAACGCTTGATTTACATGCAAATCTAAGTACTTGTACATTATATATTTGTACAAGTTTTACAACATTGATTACATTGCATGAAAATAAAACTAAGTAAGCTCTTGGATTTTCCCTTGCTACTTTGTCATCCTGCACACTCAAGTAGCTCGTTAGATTAATAAGAATGAAATGTTTGTCATAATCAAAACAAAGGGAATTTTAGATGTACATTTAGCCAACAGATCTGAATCTTAGACAGTGGAGATGGCTAGAATTGATCAAGGATTATGAAGTGACAATATATTATCATCCTGGTAAGTCGAATGCGATAGCTGATGCCCTCAGTAGGAAGTTAAGTTCAAAAAATGATGCATTCTCTATGGCATGATTCAAGAGAGACCTGCTAGTAGAAATGCGGAAGTTGAACATAGACTTAGGGGTGATAGAGTAGAGCGGTTTGACTGCACAGATGCAAGTCAAGCCTACTTTTTATGATCAAATTAAGGAACTTCAGCAGAATGACAGTGAGTTACGACTGATTATGCATGACATGACAGGGGAAAAAGACCAGAGTTTAGGTTTCAGATGAGGTTGTGTTGTATCAGCATGACATGTTATGTGTACCTTGAGACAGTGATTTGAAAGAAAAGATTCTTGTGGAAGTGCATGCATCGATGTATGCTATGCATCCAGGCAACACTAAGATGTATATGGATATCAAGGAGTTGTATTGGTGGCCTGGTGTGGAAAGAATGTAGTTGAGTATGTGGTTAGGTGCAATGTGTGTCAGCAGGTTAAGACTGAGCACCAAAAACCCACAGGTACTTTGCAATCTTTTCCTATACTAGAATGGAAATGGGAACATATCACAATAGATTTTGTGATAGGGTTGCCCAGGACACCTAGAGGTTGTGACTCGATATGAGTGATGGTGGATAGACTAATTAAGTCTGCTCACTATCTTCATATTAAGTCAACCTTTGATGTCCCAAAGTTGGTTAAGATATATATGGATGAGATACTCAGGTTGCATGGTACCCCAATTTCAATTATATCTGATAGAGATCCTAAATTCACATCCAGATTTTGGAATCAGTTGCATCGTGCTTCGGGCACAAAGTTGAGATTCTGTACAACTTTCCATGCACAGACTAACGGTCAGTCAGAAAGGGTCATTCAGATTCTTGAGGACATGCTGAGAGCAGTAGAAAGCTGCATAGGATAGGAAGAAGAGTTATGTTGAGATGAGACGTTGACCTCTTAGAGTTTGAGGTTGGTGATGAAGTGTATCTGAGGGATTCACCATGGAAAGCAGTGTTGAGATTTGACAAGAGAGGTAAACTGACTCCTAGGTTTATGGGCCCACATCCTGTCATTGAGAGGATTAGACCTATAGCCTATAAGTTGGATTTGCCATCTGAGTTGGCTAATCTAGATTATGTATTTCATGTATCGATGTTAAAGAAGTATTATCCTGGCACAAAGAAGATAATAGACCCAGAACCTGCACAACTCAGACAAGTTGTGTCATATGTTGAGGGACCTGTACAGATAATTGATCGGAGGATCAAGAAGTTTAAGAATCACGAGATACCGCTAGTGAAAGTTCTATGGAGGAATCATAACCTAGAGGAATCTACGAGGGAGCTTGAATCTGAGATGCGTAACAAGTTTCCTTTTCTCTTTTAGGAATTTCAGGACAAAATTCTTATAAGGGAGGGAGATTGTTATGACCCACTCTATGATAAATCAGTAAGCACCTTAGTTAGTGCTAAGCACCCTGTTAAACAACATGGTTAATCAATATAAGCTACGTGATGAATCAATAGTTGAGATTGAATCATCTGAGGTAATTAATGATTATAGCAATGATGCTCATTAAGTTAATTAACTTGAATAAGTACTCCAGGTGTAATTGGTGCCTTGACCAGTGGTGACAAGATGATAATTGTGATTTCTCACTTCGAGGTTGTAGTGAATTCCGTTATCAAAGTTTTACAAAAGAAATCATTCAAAAAGGACTTTTGAGACAAAACTTATGCTATTTTTAGTTTTCTTGGACCTATAGTGTAATTTTTCCAGTTTTTGGCTTTTTATTCTTTCTTTTCTTTTCTTTCCTTCCCACCCTTATCTCTTTCACACGAACAGCCGCTTGAGCAGGCACCGACCTGCTCTCGATTTCAGTAGCAGAAGGGGCGATTTTGGGCGATCCAGGGAGCCCTAGCTCCGATCTAGCCTAGCACCCTACTCCTCTTCTTCTTCCTCTTTCCTTCCTTTCTCCATCTTTCCTCCTTCCCCCGCCCTAGCAAGTACTCCACCTAGCAGCAGCAATTGCTGTGTGAAGGAGCAGCGAGGAGAAGCTCGATCGGCTGCTATAGGGGAGGTTTGATGCGGCGACCATTATCCCTTAGCCATGCTTAGTTGCGCTCGGCCCCGACCACCCTTGTTCTTCTTCTTCTTCTTTTTATTTCCGTTAGCAACCTGCAACCCACCCTGTCGTTTGGGCGACCGGCAGCCAAGCTGCAGTTGCAGCAGCAGCAAGAGCGCAGCAGCAAGGGTGCCTCCTAGGGTGCGCCTAGCAGCAAGAACTGCCACCTTTAGATATGACCTTGAGGTCCCAGTGAGTTTCCGTAACCCCCAACCGCGTTTGAGATCTTAGCTAGTTCTCCGCCAATCTGTTTGACCGTGAAGCAGCTTGACGCTACAGGACCATGAAATTGAAATACCAAAGGTAGAAGGAAACCAAATTTCGCCCAGAAATAGGCCCTGAGCACATTTCTAGATGAATCCGGACAGTCCAAATCACGGTGAGTAGGAGTTCATTTAGTTATCATCATTTTACTCCTTCGTTGGAAAATTTCGGTAAACTGTGCATTTTTCGCTCATACTTGGCTTTTGGACAGTATTTGGCGTTACTCGAATTTTATTTCATAAACTGCTTCCTTATGCCGTTATATGATTTAGTTTAGCATCTGATCAGTGTGGATTGAATCAGTGAATTTATATGGTTCATCAAAACCTATATTGTTCAGTGTGAACATTGAAATTAGAAATACACGCATGAAAATGGTACGGGTTGGGTATAAAGTCAGACAGTATAGATTTTAGTAAATTAGTAGATGCATGATATAAGGATAGGGTGTTGCCATGTGATAAGTGAATGAGGTAACTAAAACCCTAAGGATAGGGTGTACAATGAATCAAGTATTTTGATATCAAAATTCTCAATATGAGATGTGGTGATGCTTAACTGATTGAATTGTATGTTTCTTGTGCATTTAACTTTACATGCTTATTCTCTTTGAGTTGGTATATATATACTACAGGGTTTCTTATTTTCACAATACATATCTCGTGAATTGCAAGTGATAAGATATGACATGCCCTAGAAAGGGATGTTACTGAGATCATGCATATATGTATGAAATGTTAGAATGAGAATACTTGTTGGGAAGACATGATATATGTTGAATACATGAGTTATGATGTTTCTTATGATATGATATGGCAGGCCGTGTGAGCCTTGTGCGAAATGTTAAATGAGTTATGATTTCTGTTTAAAATGTACCTATAATGTTAATGTTAGACTTAGGTGCCCTGAACATCGTAGAACCCCTTTGAGAGGTCTGCTTCTTAGGGGTGAAACTCGTGTTGCAACAATAACCGTGCGGAGTCACGGTGGCACGAGGACAGAGAGGCAGTGTTCAACAATAATCCGTGCGGAGTCACGGTGGCACTGTAGAAAATAGGGGTTATTCAACATTAATTCGTGTGGAGTCACAGTGGTAACCCAGTGAGACTCTCCGCCTGTGTACTTAGGTTAGAGGAGGAGTCTAGAGCACTCAGAGTTAGTGCATTAAGGCCGGAGAGCCTGTGGTCCTGTAGCAGAATAGGGCTGGCAGTCAGACTTAGCATTTCCCGGGTGTGTCGCTAAGTCTTGTACGGTGTGGCCTTAGTGCACTGCGAGTCTGTATGCAGAGTACACTGCATAGATCAGGGCATAAGCTAAAATATGATCATATAGGTTCACATAGTTCCTTATAAATGAAAGAGTTAAGGAAGACTAGAGCATAGCCTTCTAGTAGTTATTCTTTGGATGCAATATTTACATTCTTTGTTGTTTCAATTATATTGTTTTAGAACTGCTCAGTGTTGTATTTCTTATATATTAATCTGAATAATAAACTTAACGAGTTGTTTAGTGATAGTTAAATGAAAAACTATTCACTGAGCGAGTAGGCTCACTCCTCTACTCAAACATTTTCAGGTCAGCGACAGTTCCAGGAATCTGAAGGATCTTACCACCCTAGTCATTAGAAGGTATATGTAGTTAGTTAGATAGTGGTCTCTTAATCCTTTCCCCTCGGTCCTTGGGACATGGTGTGGGAGAGAGAGAGTATGTATGGCGAATGAGTAAAAGATGTAAATTATCTGTTATGTTTTACTTTCTGTTAAACAATGTTACATGTTGTAAACTCTGTTTATGTTCTCTAGCCAGTTTAATTGAAATGCTTCCGCAATAGTTTATTATGTTTTAGTTTACAGCAATAATCCGGATATCATTACGAGGTTTTAAAAAAAAGTTCTCAGTGATTTGTTTATGTGATAATCCCTCCGTCGCGCCCTAATCTCGTGATTAGTGGTTAGTGTGAGATCGGGGTGTGACACCAAGGCACTATTCAAACGTACCATTGCATTAGGTGACCCAGTAGGTCTTCATGTACTCAAGATTATTAGGTATGTGAAGAACCTAGCTAGACTGGGATTCCCTTAGGCAAAGAGTTGGCCACTAATGTGATTCTATAGTCCCTAGCAGAGTCATATAGTTAATTTGTCATGAACTACAACATAAGAAACTTTGACAAGCCTTTGACAGAGTTGTTGGGTATGTTGATAACAACTGAGACACAGATTAAGAAAGACAAACCCAAGTCTATGATGATGATCAACAAGACAAAGGGGAAGTCTAAAGGAAAATACAAAGCTAGCTAGAATCCCAAGTCTTTAGATATCAAGGCAAAAGGTGGAGTAAAGAAACAAAGAGGCAATTGTCATTATTGTGACCAGCCTAAACATTGGGAGAGAAATTGCCCACTCTGGTTAGAGGAACTAAAGAAGAAGAAAGATAGAATTGAGGCCTCCACTTCAGGTATAAATAGTAAGTAAGATAAATTTGATTACTTCTTCATTTGGTATGTGATACGAAACTGAGATCTGACATACTGATGTGAAGGATCTGAAAAGAAGTAAAAGCCCTCATAGAAGGACAAAGATGGACAAGGAGGAGAAAGTGTTGTGAAAGCCATAGTCTACATTTACATGTAATAGAGTTATTAGAACTGCTATATCATTATACCATTAGAATATAAATATTTTTTATGCATCTTGTATGGACAAGGATGATTATAAATAAAAATTTATTAGTGCTTCTATTTCAAATATATGATCTTGTATGGCATTGGCCCTAAAACATCTTGCAATATTTATGCGAAATGAACCAAAGATGAATGTTTATAATATTTATACCAAAGGATTATAATTGATAACTGAAGACAATCATTAGCATTAGTCACCTTGGACGTATATATAAGAAATGCATACCTAGGTTACATATTAAGTTGATCTAGATTCCCTTGGTTATAGAACCTAAGGAAACATGCAAATCTTATTTACACACAAATATGACATGACATCCTTCACTAGATGTAGTGAGAGGATAAGCTTTTATTAGACCTCATACATATGATGTATGAAGATCTTATGAATGAAAGTATTAAGAAACTTTGATGAGATCAAATGCTGGAATACTTTTACATCAATATCCTGAGAACCTTTTGGAAAAGACTATGATAATGTATCACAAGTCAAATCCATCTAAGCATGATGATGTGTAAGAATGAAGGAATAATACCATGATGAATCATGATATAATTATCAAGTAATCTAATTTTCTTATACCTGCATAAATATATACCTATCACTAAATCATGTACCATATAAATGGTTCATAAGACATCATATATAATATACATTAGGAATGTACCAATATGTCTAAAGGGTTGAAACCTATATTGAGAAATTAGTTTCTTGAGAAGGTTTATACACAAACCATGATTGTTGATTGTTATTGTTAATCCCTGTCCAACAACAAAAATTGTTTTGTTGATAGGATAATTGAGTTCCTAAAGAATCAGTTGGAGTTACAGTAGAACTCGAAGTGTTCAAGATCAACAAATGAGGTACAATGAGAACTATGAGAATCACAAGTGTTGTAGAATCTCAGGTTCATCTTTTAACATAGAACAAAATAGTTCTAGTAGAACATATATGAGATTGGAGGATTGTGAATCCAACAATTCAGATGGGTTGGTCATAAAGGATGAGCCAACTAATCAACTAGAAACTATTTTTGAGTAATATAACATCCATGTAAGCTAACAATGTAGGACCTTGATAGAGCCACCTAAAGGGGTAATGCCTAAATGGTGAAGTTGGGTCTCGTGGCTAAGACCTATATGGATAACATAAAAGGACATATTGGTTGAAGAAGGTTCTTCAAATCAGTTCAAGTTGTTGAACACAATAGAGATTCATTTACCAATTGTCAAGCTTGTTGTTGTAGTTAAAATAGACTATGAGATTTTGCATATGAAGATAGAAACTAGATTCCTTCAGGTAATGTATTAGAGGATGTGTATGTAACACAAATTAAAAGGTTTCATAACTTCAAGAATATAAATGAAGTCCATAAGCTACAAAGTTCAATATGGGATTGAAACAAGCATCTCAGAGATAGGATCTTTTGACTTGAGAAGATAGTCAAGGAGTTTGACTTAAATCAAGATAAAAGAAGAGATATGTGTTTACAAAATATTTAGTGGGATCATATCTGAATATGCCACATATGATGAGGAATACCATCTTAATATTATCAATATTGAGAACTGGCATGATAATATCTTCAACGATTAAAGATAAGGTGAAACATCTTATGAGATAAGGATCAAGATCTATGAGATAACTTTTGAATGTTTCACAATGGAATTTTAAGCAAAGTACAATAGCTATGTGTTGAAGGAGTTCAATATGAATGGATTCAATAAGAGATAATTCAGTTTAGTCTCTCATGAACTATATGTTCCAATTCTTGTGAAGAATGGAAATAAAATGATTTAGATTCCATAGGATGGGACAACAATGGATCTATCATGAATGCTAGAAATGTACTTATCCCATATAGTCTTGTATGCATTGGACAT
Source organism: Alisma plantago-aquatica (assembly GCA_963693085.1). Lineage (NCBI taxonomy): Eukaryota > Viridiplantae > Streptophyta > Magnoliopsida > Alismatales > Alismataceae > Alisma > Alisma plantago-aquatica. The sequence goes on along the minus strand of OY856413.1, from coordinate 314,804,574 downwards.
AACAAGATGATATTAAACTACAATAAGGGTTATTAGAAAGTCATTAAAGATATCCATTAGTACTTCAGAAGTGAATAAGGATAGATTGCTGGTCAATAATGATAGCAATAAAAGGAAGAGTTGGATGTAAAGGGTTACATCGATGTAAGCTTCCATAATGACAAAAATGATTGCAATAAAATATTTTTGATTCAAAAGGACAAGTGATGATTAGTTGGAAAGGTTCCTAACTAATATTCATTAATTCTATTCTACAATAGAAGCTGAGTATACTTGTGTTGTGAACACAGAGTGATACTATATGGATCTAGAAGTTCATATGATGAACTTATAGATGTTCCAACCATTGATGACTCAGTAGTGATACTATGACAACGATGGAGTTAAATGTTAGGCAAGGAATATCAGATACCATATTAGGGAAATTTTGTCTCATATGAGAAATCATACAATGAAGATACAAGGAAACATGCAATATATACTGATTTATAGCAAATAATTTCTACTCATTATTTTAGCACTAGAGCAGTAGATGAAAGTTGGACATGTTTGGATCATTCAAAATGAGATTCGAGGATGATTGACTCGAAGTGCATGTGATAGTCTGTTGGTATGGTATGCCCATAGAGCCAATCATGTGATGATTGACATGACATATATCTTTCAGGATTGGATTAATACATATAAAGGAAAGCTTCCAATTCATTGTGTTTGATTCAGTTATGAGATAATGCGGAAACACTATGCATGTCTAGAGAATCATATAAATCAACGATGTATGTATTCAAGTTACTACCCATGTGGATGAGATCATAAGGATTTTAAGGGTACATATACCATATTCTTATTATGTCCCTAGTTGTTATTGTGGAAGGTTGATAGACAACAATGACACATAAGATCAGAGTGTGAGTTGGGTCATGACTACATCTCATTAGTCATGATATGGAAATATCAATCCAAGCACACAGATACATGTTAGGGAAGAGTGTATCAGACATACCCACCTTGAGAGTGACACATGGAAACCATCATATGGTAAGTCATAGTCAGCTCTCATAATGAAGGTGGTGATTGTGATTCTTATACCTAAAATTACTACACTTGTCACATGTCACTGGGCATTCTTTGACATCATCAAATGCAGTCTTGAAACATGGTTTTGTTATAACAATGATGATTGGGTGACTTTGACACATGGGGATAGACTATGAGTGATAGATATGATATTTTCCCCTCCTACTAGAGTATGATATCCTAGACACTTGATAAGCGAGACTAAGAAATACATGAGCATGCACATATGAATCAATATATGATATTGACATCACATTATCTCAGACAGTGTGCTCTTGGTTCAAGGAACATGGATTGAACATTGACAGGATGACCATCCATGCCTCGAGTTCATCCTAGATATCAGAGTCAAAGGAATTATACTATCACTACAACACCTTACACAGATTGTAGGTTGAAGTTGTTCTCTAACTTTCCATTCACTTGGGTAGCACTGATGTGCAACTAGGAACCACTCTCTTCTTGTGATGTCATAAGATAGTTATGTACATTTGATACCAACATGATATGGGACCTATAGGGTCACACACATAGGAACTCATCTAGAAGAGGAGTTTGATCTTGAATGACAATTGAATTGATTATTAAAGTGTTCAGGTATTGAATTCACGTAACAGATCGATTGATTAGATGACTGAGCTACAAAAAGACCATATCACTGAGTGAGATAGCCATTTGGGAAGCCAAAAGGACGTCTCAAGGGTTGAGACAGTCGTTAGGGTAATCGAAGTTCAAATTGGCTTAGTTCTTCTCTTGAACTGACTAGTTTAATGTGATTGAACCGATTGGCTCATCTCAAACTCACTAGACGATCATCTAGGTGAGTGAGACAAGCATCTCCCTAGGTGATATGGCTCGAGTGGGATGAATGAAAGTTCATAATGTTTCCTGAATAGTTTTGATTACACATAACTTATTGAGAAAGGAATTAATATGTAATATTATTTGGAAATGAATTGCCGATTTTGAAACTGATTGGGAAACTAACCAGACGACCGTTTAGACTATGCCAGACAACCGTCCAACATGCCATACGACTTTTTGGGCAGCCAGATGACTATATAGACTGTCGTAGGTTGTGAAGTTTCCATAATTGTTGCGACAATTTGAGATCTTACAGTCATTTCTACTCCCACATCAACTGGGAACCCTGGCCCAAACCCCACCTATAAAAGGAGGGGTACTGAGGGCTTCCCAAGATACAACAAATACAACTAAGAACTAGTTCCTCTGACAACTATTATCCTCTCTAGTTGTGGTAACCAAGAGAGCCCAAGCAAGTCCTACCTGACAGGGAGGGATAGCTACAGGAGAGAAACAATTGGTGATTGTTGTTGGTGGGAGGGCAGGTTGGTGACTAGTACACCAATGAGAGGGAAAACTCCTTCCTATCTATTCTTGGTGAACGACATGAGTTCTATTTGGTCTGTGTAGATTAATCTAGTAGAAGGATTCCTTTGGCAGCTGCTCAGAGAGCAAAGTTAACCTACAGCTTTGGCAAGACCATCGGGGTCACTGTAGAGGTTGCACAAACAACTATTCATGGTGAAAAGCAAAAGTTGCACAACCTCCATCCAAGAGAAACTCATCAATAGGTTTAAAGAAGTGAGTTTTGTTGCTCCACTTGCTCTAAGACCAGTTATAACTTGCTAAAACCATCCTTCCTATTTCATAGTAGTTGACATGATCTTGTTGTTATGGGAATACAAATATATAAAATTTTGTTTCTACTGCTATACTTTGTGCATGTATTTCCAAATAGTTTGCTCTATTAGAGTCTTTTGACCTTGAATTGACCTAAATCTTAATATGCTCATATAAAGTGAATGGAACCTCAAAATGACATGAAACTTGAACCCCACATCTATGATGGAATCTAAATCAATAAAACATAATTCGATATGTAATCAATAAACATGTAACTTAACTTGGCCAAAACCCTAAAATGAAGCTAGTTAGGGTTAATGATGAGAATCTAATGCATGTATACAATCTTCTTCTTAATCAGGTGTTCTTATGGCTAGATGGTCAAAGATGAGTAAGGTTACAAATATCTATATCAGGTATGTGATTTAATAATTATATGACTATGGATTTCTTGCTTGAAATGTGATACATATATATGCTTATTTACTTTCTAAAATATTTCTATATGGTACTCTAGTATTGTACTTGATGTTTGTCTCGTGCCATTATTTTATAACTTACAAACATAATATAGAAACTTCATTATACAAACCTTGTGCACCTGCCTATTGTCTTGGGGTAAGGATACAAGGTTGGACATCCTACTTGAGTTGTTAAGATAGGGCAGACCATCTCGATAAAAGGGTTAGTGTTTGATGGTGGCGTTGAGTCCCCTTATGTGGAAAAGGGTTAGATAATCTTGAGCACCATTACAGACTCTTCTAATAGGAAGTTAGTCGAAAAGGCCTTATGCTATATGATTTTGTTGGTGTAATTAGAGTAAAGTGATATAAAACACGAGCTCTCTATGATAAATACTTAACTTGTTTATTCTTATTCATCTACTTTTGCAACTCTTTTCAAATTATGCAAAACTTATTTATATGCATGTTTTAACTTCTACTCAACACCTCGTGTGTTGACCCACCTTGTTTTATGTATTTTATAGGTTCAGAGATGGATAGAGAGTTGATGACTTGGCGAGCTATGTCAGGTGTACTTGTTGTAAGATCCCTAGTGTACAAGAGAAGACTTGTAAAGTTATACTATTTAATATGTTATTGAAATCTTATAATAAGACAATGTTGGTTAATAATACTTGTTGAATTTTGAGATTGTGATTTGTGCTTTTATCTTTTTATCTATTCATGTATGCTAAGCTTTATGCTTCCACATTCATGCTTTGATTATACCATTCTAGGGATGGACGCCTAGTCCTATTGTCGTTGACTTTGTAGTCATTTGGAGTTAGAATTTGGGTGATAAATGGTTCCAAGATAGATTTTCTCTCCCAATTGTCTGTCTGTTGCTATCCCTCCCTTCTACGAGTAGGCCTCGCTCGGGTTCTCTATTGGTTACCACAAACAGAGAGGAAAACATTTTTTAGAGCTTATTGTTGTGTCTAGTAAACCCCCAGTATCCCTCTGTTTATAGGAGAGGCCAAGATCAAGGTTTCTAGTCGACCTAGGAGTCAAAGAGACGAAATTCACAAATTTTCTGGAAGCTACAATGGTGAACCAGTTGTCTCACTATCCAATCAGTCAGCTTAGAGGTGAACTGATTGGTTCATGTACTTTCTTGTTTTGAATCAAATTGGCATTCAATATTTGATTAATGCAAAATCATGACATTAACATGAATCTTTGATCCAATCAAAATGATTATTGAACTGGACAACCCAGATCATGAACCGGGTAATTTAACTCTTGAAACGATCGTTTCATATCATGAAATGGTCGTTTAATATGTGAAATGGTCGTTTCACTTGTCCAGCTCAGGCAATATTCAACTTGTCTTATTTCTCATTAACCATATACTCCAATCGATTAGTTCAACACTTGAACTGGTCTTTTTGGAGTCCAGTCAGTCAATTTTGAATCTCAATTGTTTAATACCATTCATGAATAAACTCTTATTCCAAGTTCATCCTATGTGTGTAACCCTATAGGTTCCAAATTACGTAAGAAGTGAATGTCCATAACCAACTTTTGACATCACAAGCAATGATTGGCATCTAGCAACACATCATTGCTACCCAAGTAGTTTTTAGAGTTGGAGAACAATTTGAACCTACAATTTGTGATCAGTGTTACCGTGATCATATAGTTCCTTTGTCTCTGATATTCGAATTGAACTCAAGGCATGGAATCGTCATCCTTTTAAAAATTCAATCCATGTTCCTTGAACTAGAGAAAATTGTCTGAGATGCATGTGAGTTCACATATCACATATTGAATCACATGAGTATGGACGTACATTTCTCAGTCTTGCTTATCAAGAGACATGGATATCAATCTCCTATAGGAGGGATAGATCCCATCTACATAACTCACACTCAATCCCCATGTGTCGCAATGCTCCTGAGCATCACCTTTATGGAAATTGTTATTCAAGGTCATATTGGATGACATCTAAATATAATGAAAAACATGTGATGAGTGTAGTGACTTCATGTCTAAGATCCACAATACTATCACTATGAGAGATGATTTTGACTATCATTATGTGGTGTTCATGTATCACTCTCATGGTGGGTCTATCTGATACATTGTTCTCTAACATGTATCTATGTGTTTGGTTTGATATCATATCATGAATGATGAGATTATGTCATCATCCAACACACACTCTAGTCTTATGTATTATTGTTGTCGATTTTTCTTCCACAGTAATATCCAACTATGGACATAACAAGAATGTATACCCTTATCATACATATGATCTCATTGTTCAGGTTCTCAACCTGAAGACATATGTCATCAAGTAACATCAATCTTCAGAGATATGTTATATATGTGTCTTCATCTCTTGATTGAAACAACCATAATAGATGGAATTACCTCTATCATTATCTAATCAGGTACTTAATGCCCCATTACAATCATCATATGATATGCTCTCTAGGCTTACATACCAATATACTCCCACTTGCACTTAGAGCCTATCACCCGCAAATCTTATTCCAAGTGATGTTAACATGCCCATCATATTTCTCCTACGCAGACACTTTTATAGTGGGTTAGCGACATTTGCTTCTAGTCGATATTTTTCAAGTTTCACATATGCTCAATGTATGACTTCTCGTATGAGATGGAATTGCCATAGTATGCTATTTGAGTTCCTTGCCTAACCAGTAGCTTCATTGTTGTCACAATATTTCTACAGTGTCGTCAACTATTGGAACCTCCCACAAGTTCATCTATATGAACTTTTGATCCATACAATATCCTTTATTGTGTTCATAATACCAAGATACTCATATTCTATTATTGAATTAAACAATTGTGTTTATCTCGAAACTTTTCCAGCTTTACAGTTCTCATTTTAAGATCAAACATAGATTTAGATTGTGATCAATAATTTTGTTTGTCATTTTGGAAGCTTGCATTGGTGTAACCCTTTACACCCAATTCTTCCTTACCATCATAACCAAGGAACTGATCCTTTTTGTGCTTCTCAAGTACTTAGGAAGATCCTTATGGAACTCCAGTGACTTTCACTAGGATATGATAGATATCCACTCATCATATCCAATAGATACGAGACAATCAAATGAGTATATATCTTTGCATACATGATAGATCCAATTGCAAACACATATGGCATCTTACTCATGTTTTTCTTATTCTTCATAAGAAATGGGATACTAGGCTCTTGAGAGACTGATTCCAAGGAACATGGACAAATCGTCTCTCATTGAATCTTGTATAATGAACCCATTCAACATTTTTCCAATATATGTGCTTTTTCTCAGGTCATCAAGCTCTCTAGATCTATCTCTATAAATCTTGATTCCTATCATATAGGCCGGTTTTCCTAAACCCTTCATAGAGAAGGTACTTTCCTTGCCAGATTTTAATACGTGTAGCATAAGGATGTTATTCCCCATCATTATGTGGAATATATATGCTCCCACTAATTTTTTGTAATACAGATTTCATCTTCATTATGATTCAACTCAAACTGTTTGACTATCTTGTCAGTTCAATGATTCTAGCTAGAAGATGCTTACTTCAATCCAAAGATTGACCTTTGTAGCTCATAGACTTTATTTGCATTATATGGATTTATAAATCTGTATTCTATATTACCTACACATCCTCATAATTATTCTCATTAATGAATGGGGATTTAACATCCACATGCCAAATCTCATATTCGTAATAAGATGCAATAGCAAGCATGATCTTGATGGATTTAACCATGGCAACTGGTGAAAAGATTTCATCAAAGTCAACAGCTTGAACTTGTTTGAAACTCTTTGTAACCTATCTATGCTTCCATGTTGGTCTTCTTCCCAAAGACCTAATTGCATCTTATGGGTATAACCCCTTCAGGTGGATCCAATAAGGTCATACCTTGTTGGTATACATGGACTCCATCTTTAATCTAATGGCTTCAATCCATTTCTCGTACTCTGGCTTCTCAATATTACTTAGGTAGGTTGTTTACTCATCATATATGACCAACTTACTATATTCTTGATCCATAAGATATCACAATCTTTCAAGCTCAAGGCATGTTCTACTAGACTTATGAGGTTTTGTGTTACATGAGGAACTCGAGATGCCACAAAAATTTGTCATTCTCATTGTTCCAACTATACCCCTTTAGGTTCAAAGTTTTCTTGTTTGTCTTGAACATTTCAAGTTCTACTTTTATCCCACTGATTCCTTTGGAATTAAATTCCTATTAAGGAATATAGCCATCTTGGAAACAAAATACTTTTGTTGTCGGATTGGAATATGAAATTAGTATAAAACAAAATAACATTTATCTAACTTGCGGACAAATCTTTTCAAGAAATTATTTTCTTTTATAAGATTTAAATCCTAATCTTTATAAAATACGTATCAGGACTCTTCCCACGCCATATCTCATGTAGTGTCTTTTGAACCATTTTAGATGGTACATTCTATTAGTGTAAAGCATGTGCCCAAAAATGAAAATGGAAGATTAGCTAGATTTTATTGATAATCGCACCATGTCTAACATGTTGTGATTCCTTCTTTATGATATACTATAATGATACATTATCATTATGTTTCAGGGGGAGTTCAACATGATACATTATCATGGTCTCCTAGAAGGTCCTCAAACTCTTGGTTCAAAGTATTTCACACATCAATCATATCGAAGTGTTTCTAATACTTCTACCAAGTTGGTTATGTACTTCAAACATGATCTCCTTGAACACTTCAAGAAGTCAGAATTATATTTCATTAAATACAAACTACTGAGATCATCAGTAAATATAATCAGGTATTATTAACCACCTCTAGTTTTATTATAAAAGGTCTATATACATCAGTATGTATGTACCCTAATACAATATTCACTCTCCCACTACATCTAATGTAGATGCTTTTGTCATATTTCCCAATGAATAAGACTTGCATGTCTCTATTGGTTCAATAACCAAAAGAGTCTAGATAGCCATCATTATGGATTCTATAAATGCATTTCCCATTTACGTGCTATAGATGACAATGATAGAGGTATTCATTGTTTGAGTCATCAAGTCATTCTATATATGTTTCATATACATTTGTCTCTTTAACTATCAAGTATAGATTATGAGACATCGGTATTTCCATAAAAGATCATATCTTTGAAGGCAAAATGTTACAACCCCAATTTTGGGTTCATTTGCTGAGAAATATAATTTCTCATATTAAAGATTTTTTAATGAATAAATGAAATAATATATTTTGAATAAATGTATTTCATAGCCTTGTTGTTTGATTTGTGGGCTTTATTGGCCATTGGGCCCAATAACAAGAATATTCAATTAATTAATGAATAACTGAGAATTTGAGATAAGAAAGGTGTGGAAACCTCTGGAAGGCAAATCCAAAGAGGATTTCGTGCCTCTTAGATTCCTTGGGTTCCAAGGAGTCCGAAGTTGCAAAGAAAAGGCGATAAGAAAAGAAAATAGCAATTAAGTATTTCCTTGTTAATAAAGAAATCGAAAACATTGATGAAATAGGGAAAATAGGTGAAAAGAGATATAATTGGATAATTCTTAATGGGATTTCGTATCCCAAGGATTCATGATGATAAAAGGAATACTAATGAGGAAAATAAAAGAGAAATAAGAGAGAAATCCTCAAAAAGAACTATTTTCATGAGAAATAAACAAGATAATGTGAAATAATGCATAATGATGCAACTAGAAGGATAATAAGTATCCAATAAAGAGAATTTCGAAATAATGGGATATCTTGGGATCCAAGGAGTCCCAATAAAAAGGAAAGAAAGAGAAAATACTAAAAAGGCAAAATAAAAGGATAATGGGAATACATAATTAATGGAATTATGTGGTTTGGTGAAGAAAGGAGTATTTCCTACTTAAGTTTGAATATAATTTCGAGGCCAAGTAATTAAAAGACAAGAATGAGCAAAATAAGGGAGAGGAATTTCGAATTCCTAATTATCCATGCAACAAATAATATCAAGGAAATAAAAGTTAATGAGAGAGAGAGAAAGAGTTGGTTGCTTCACAACCAAGGATAGCGTGTTTCCTTTCGAGTTGGGACTTGAGTCCTCATGAGGCACGCCTTAGGGACTCATACCCACCCCTATAAGAAGGATAGAACGCCTGCTTCGAGATCCAGAAGGATTCCATGCCATGCTAACTCTTTTTCTTCTCCTTTCCATCTAAACCCTAAACAAGAGGGTATGTCCGTGGTCTAGGGCAACACTGGGCTATGTTGTAGTCTTATTAGAAGTAGGGACCTTCCACGACAAACCTCGAAGGGCTAGCTACTTCTTCTGTGCCTTCGTCTACCCACAGTCCTTGCCGGAACCTGCAGCAGGTGCGGTTGCAACTCGGGGAAAACCTCACACAATTTCAGGCATCTTGGTCATTCTTTGCAGCATGGATGGCTGCGATAGTGTGGGGCGGAGGCAGGGGAGAAACCCTAGCAAGGCACAAGCCTCGAGGAGGTGGGAGATAGGCCGCGAAGCACTGCAGGCCAACAACTAGGGCGGCAGCCTGGGCTATTCGTGGGGAAGAAGAAGCCAAGGTAGCACTGGATGATTCTGCCCTCTGCTGGCCAAGGAAATCGACCACTTAACCCGGGGGCAGTTTAGACATTTCGAAATGTTTCAAGCCAAGTGGATTACGTCGCATGGCAAGGCCTACATGACAGCCTCGAATTGGTCCGAAGTAAGTATTTTTGCTAAAATCATATCTCCCTAACCGTAGCTTGGATAGGCACACAATATACATGAAACTTGCTCAGAAAATCGAGAGGAATCTAAATAAAATATAATTGGAGCCTGATTCCGGATGCAATTCGAAAAGTATATAGAGATACCATCTTCAATAGTTTAATCAATGAAAAACCCTAACCTTTGATGATTGATGAGTTAGAAAGGGTTAAACGAGTATATAAAGTTGATATTAGCCTGTTAATGATAAAAAGGATCATTAAGATTGGAAAAGGATGAATTTGCATGTAATTAGTTTAATTGCGAGTTTAATATGCATGAATAATACTTTAATGGGCCTTGAAACCCTAATGTTGGTAAAATCGACTCTTAATGGCTTTAATTGACTAATTTCATGATTAAAGTGGAATATGCTGAATCTAAGCTATTTCAAGCATTAAAATCCCTAATTTGTGGATAATGGACCTTAATATAGAAATTAGGGTTTCCGATTTCATCAAGGTAGAATTAATACTTAATAGAGTTCATATGGAATTAGACCTTAACAAATTATGAGTTGTTAATCCGAAAGAAACTAAAGGTGATAATTGAGTCTAATGACCTTGAACTAACTTAAAGGGTTAAAGAAGGTAATTTTGGTATCAAAAAGTAATGATCGACTTTAATTGGGCTTATGATTTTGAAATTAGGGTTTATGAATTAAGAGAGCAGTTAATATGATAAAAGCGTCATGAAAACAAAAACCTTAATAAAACCCTAATGTGGTCTAGAAAGCCTAAGATGGAATCCAAGTCTAGCTTTAGAATGTTCTGGATAAATTATAACACTTGGATGTCATGCATTAATTTCAGGATATTTGTTGATTTCTTGTTGATTGATTCTTTATCCTTATTGATTGAACAATCAAGTTGCTCTGGATCAGGTATGTGGTTAATTATGATTAACCGTTTTAGTTTTCCGATGGATCCCGAATGTTTAATCACATTGAATGCAACTAAACTGTTTGGATGTTCATATTGCAATTATAAAGTGACTATGATTATCACCATTTAATATAAATGTGTAAATCCCGCACCTACATGCCACCCTGATGGAAGATGCCATAAAGGTCAGGCCCAGGAGGGTAGACCAATGGGCACCTTGAGAGGTGACCTTATACACCAAGCTCGGGAATGAGAAGGTGATTGATGAGGCAAGACTAAGGGGCACCATGAGAGGTGAGTCCCAGGCACCAAGCTCGGGATTGAGAAGGTGGCCTTAAGTAAAATCCAGGGTTAGGGCAAAAGCGGTGGGGATTGTCACATGAAAGATGTAAATTGACTTGTTAATTACCTTGATTGCAATACTTAAATTGTTAGCCATATGTGCAAGATTTTGGTTGTCTCCACATACCAGTATATTTCGATATACTGACCGACATTTTGATTGTCGGCGTTTTAGGTACAAACGGAAAGAACAAACAGTAAAGTGGCATATGTGGAATTAAACAAAAAGTAACGTACACGGGAGGATTAGTAGATTAGTAATCTTCAGGGATAGAAGATTAGAAATCCCAGATTTCAAAAGGTAAACAAAGTTTCATTTTATACCAGTTTTCAGTTTAGTTGGTAAAGTTTATTAATTATTACTGATTATTTGTCGAACCTTTGATCCTGTTAATTGTATAATGACTCTGACCTTCGGGTCTCCCTTAATTGGGGGTTACCGGGAGGCGGGGTCATTACAATTGGTATCATTGCATAGGTTCCTCATCTAATCTTTAATAATTATTAAATTTTACAAATTTCATAGAACCCAAGGGAGTTATTAGAGGATTACCCGAAAGACAGAGGTGTCTAGAAAAGGATCACGACCGGGGGCTGGTAAGATTTTCCTCCGCACCGCTAGTCGGAATACGAGGACTCCCGGATCCGTGTGACTGCCTGGCCAAAGTCTTAAGGTATGAATCGAAATAAGATACCTTTTAGGATTCTCTCATCTCGTTCATCCTTTCTCAACTCAAATTCTGTTAAGGACCTTAAGGATTATGGTTTTCTCTCTTCTCCTCACCCTCTTGAGGTATGGGTAAGATTGATAAGGATTAAGGAATCCTCCACCAAATTAATAAAAAGCATGTAAATAAGATGTCATGGACATGAGCTTAATAGAGTAAGCGAAAAAGGAATAGATACATGCTTAGGCCGTATGACACGAGTTGTCATTGCCCTCAGGAGAGACGTGAGGATAGACCTCCTTGGCAGGAGGAAGAGTAGAGAGAGTTAGTCTTAGAGGTAGAGACCTAGTACATCCTTTGAGGATGATAGTAACCCTAACCCCCAAGTGAAGGTTAGAGAGAGAGATGACATGATGGGTTAGATGTCATGATTGACCAGGTGTTTGGTTGGTCATGCCTTTGGGATGCCATAAGAGGGTAGATGACCTAGTACCTTTGGCGACCCAACCCTGGAGGGGGTCGTGCATGCTATAGCAAAGGATAGCTCATTCGTGGATGAGTTTAGAGAACCTATAGTTACCCTATGGGCTTAGGCAAGTAGGGTATAGCTTGATAAAATCCTGGTTAAGAGATCATGATTGATGGATTATGAAAGGGGTATGGATGCTCTTGAGCCAAACATAAGTTGAGCATAGGCTTCAACCACAAAGGGGTATGCTTGTGAGCATGAGACTTCATGGAGAAGTGACCTCTAGTATGGTTGGAGGTGGATTTAGCTCTAGAAAGAGGAAACAGAACCCCAACAAGGCGGTTGGAAGCCTAAGACCCCGAAACTTGAGGAATAGTAGGGAGTCGGGAATGATGCGACCTAAGTGGATGCCTTATGCATGACCCCTGGAGGTTGATGATGTTTTGGTTAGCTTGAGAGTAACCAAACCCTAGAAAGAGGATGATGCTTCTGGTACCTATGGTATAAGTGATTACCTACTAGATGAGATAGAGAGTGCTTTAGACCCTGAGGAGGTTAAGACACCAGTTGTGAGGCTTTATACCTAGTAGTTGTCCGGGAAGAGGAATCAACTCTGAAGTGTTGCTTGAGTAGGAAGATCATGGGAGACATGACATACCTTGGACATGCTGGATTCCTGGTTAAGAGAATGAGCATGTGGTTGGACACCCGAAGGCGAACCCAGGGTTCCTAGGCCTAAGAAGGGAAGCAGTGTACCCAATTCTCATGTTGAGATTTGAGTCTCTATAGTTTCGAGCATGGTACTCCTCATGTGTAGAGGTAAAGGAAATCCCTTCAGGTAAGGGTATGTTTGATGAACCCCTCACGAATAAGTTGATCTGGTGATGAGGAAAGAGAACGAGTGTGACCTAGCATGGTTTTGTAGGTACGCTTGTGCCTTAGTAGTTGTTGGTTTAAGCATGCTCATACGGATGTAAACCCTAAGGATGGTTGTGACCTTGTTGTCACGGGTTGCAGTTTTCTCCCATCCTGGGAGAGGACCCTTTGGTAGGGTGTGTACCAGTTCTGTCAGTTTTGAGGTGACCGAAAGAGGTCTCATAGGATCTCGAGAAGCTAAGTGAAGAGTACATGGTATGAAAATGAACCTATAGGCCCATAGATAACCATCTCTAAGTGCATGGACGTGTTACCATGGGAGTGACCGGTATGGGGCCTGACCAAGGTAGGTAGGTTGCCATGACCCCTGTGAAGGGATGAAAGTCAGTCATGAATGCAGGAAGAGATGATGAAGGCTTGGGTAAGGTTCTAAGTCAGACATGTACTATAAGAGAATCTCAAGTCTATCCTAGGGTCAGGTAGGGATAAGACCGATGAAAGACAGAGTTGCCTAATTCCCTAGTTGCACATGACCATAGGGTCGGGAGGTAACAGCTATCATTGTCTGAGGGCCATGGGTTAGGAGATTGATCACCTTGATTAACTCATGGGACCTAAAGGGCAGATGAGTAGGGCACTCTCTGGATGCATAAGGGAAGAGGGATGACCCCAAAAGTGTCGGCACCCTATAGATGTAGAGGAGATGACCAAGGATTGTTTGGTGACCCAAGTAGGTTTTGGATCAGTTTTCCATGGATGTAATTATGATATCAGGAGGATATGTGGCACGTTTCAACTTAAATTTGAAGGTTACTGGCAAGGTGGGATGTACCATCTCTACTCTTGGAACAGGAAGAACTTCGTATTTGGACTGCAGCCAAATGCTTATTTCCTTTTGTTATGGGAGTGAGAGATAGGACAATACGCATGCCTTACACCAAGAATAAAAGATGTTGTGAGTTGGAATGTTGCTACGAGGAATGAGGATAGAGATGATAACATACCTTTGTGGAGAGAATAATACATGGATGGTTTACAAACACTAAGAGTATTAAGGAAATCATCTGGGAGGATGTTTTATCATGAGCTATGTGGAATTTGCAAGTGATACAAAGTTGAGTTTGATAATCAAGAGGATGTACCCCAAGTGCTCTGATGAAGACAAACTCAGAGTTAAAGACGAGATGATAAGTGGAATACATGAAGGTGTATGTCTTCGACATTAACTAACACCTAAGGATAAGGAGTGGTAATGAATGCTCTGGTTGAGATATAGCTACCTAGTTTAGCTGGAAGCTAGGAGAAGTTGAGGTTGTTTGTATAACCCTAAGTTTGGAAAGAAGATGTGTTTTGGCTAACACTCGAATGTAATAAGATATGTTGAACAAGTTAATGGATGTTCGGGTGGCCAGTTTAGTCCTTGATGTAGTAAAAGGATGGTGATAGAACCTCAGATACACTTCTTTGGATAGGAAGGTAATAAAACCCTTTTGAGAGTGGCTTAGGGTTTCTGAGGTATCAAGCTTGAGGAATCATAACAATACAGGAGGTCATGATATACCTTGATACTACAAAGATAGTAAGTGATGTTAGCATTCTGAATGATGAAATAAAGTTGCATGTAGCATGTGGCCATGCAAGCCAGGAGGTGAAGGATGAACACCAGTAACCCAGTGTATCAATATAGAGGATGAAAGAGTCCCGAGAGAGAATGGGAGTTCATTACTATGGATGTTGTGGTAAGACTCCCCTAGACCAAGGAAGGTCAAGATGCAATATGAGTTATGGTAGATCGCCTTACCTAGATGACATGAGAAAGAAGGAGTACTGTCAAGAGACAGGTTTTGTTGAACTACATAAGAGAAAGAGAGATGATTTAACTACGTCATGATACAAGTTCAAAAGTTCTTGGATTTGACCAAGGTTCACTTCCAAAAAGTGGAAGTAGGTACATGACAAGCTTGATGATAGTATAGTTTATCACCCCTAACTAATGGTTAGTATGATCCAGACTAGAGGGTCTGATGAGAGCAAGTGTGCTTGTTCAGGGTGATACTAAGAGATAGTTCTAACGATGTGATGTTAACCACCATAACCTTTATCGGGATGCAAGAAGTCTTATAGAGAGGATGAGTCAGTCACCACTTCATTAAGATGATGTTGGTGAAGGAGGCCTCGCGAAGGTTAGAAAAGATCCACAGTGGGTGCAGATGAAGTCGCTTTGATCGTGCAATGGCTGAGAGAGAGAGCCCAGTGGTGACATGAGTCACAAGCTGATGCAAAGCAGACTGACATGCAGTTCACTATGGGAGAATACGTGATGTGAAAATCTGACCCCTCTAAGCTAGAGTTGAGAAAGCTGAGTCCCCGATATATGGGTCCATTCGAGATGGATCAATGGAAATGGTTGTGTTTAGCCTTACCCCTAAGGATAACATGATGTATAATGTGCTACATGAGTCCGATCTAGAGCACTATGTGAGGTACCCAAGCCATATGTTAAGCCCTGAACCTATTCAGCTTTTGAGAGGCTGAAATGTCCTGAGTCACCTATGAGGGTACGATATACCAAGGTAAGAAAGAACTCAGATGGAAGAATATGAGATGAAGGTTCTTGGAAAGCACCATGGATAAGGTAAAGACACATGGTAGCCCTGATGGACATAAGTATGGATTATCCTGTTTGTTTGCTTGCTTGATGGAATTTTGAGGACAAAATTCTTATAAGAGGGGAAGGATGTTACAACCCTAATTTTGGGTTCATTTGCTGAGAAATATAATTTCTCATATTAAAGATTTTTTAATGAATAAATGAAATAATCTATTTTGAATAAATGGATTTCATAGCCTTGTTGTTTGATTTGTGGGCTTTATTGGCCATTGGGCCCAATAACAAGAATATTCAATTAATTAATGAATAACTGAGAATTTGAGATAAGAAAGGTGTGGAAACCTCTGGAAGGCAAATCCAAAGAGGATTTCGTGCCTCTTAGATTCCTTGGGTTCCAAGGAGTCCGAAGTTGCAAAGAAAAGGCAATAAGAAAAGAAAATAGCAATTAAGTATTTCCTTATTAATAAAGAAATTGAAAACATTGATGAAATAGGGAAAATAGGTGAAAAGAGATATAATTGGATAATTCTTAATGGGATTTCGTATCCCAAGGATTCATGATGATAAAAGGAATACTAATGAGGAAAATAAAAGAGAAATAAGAGAGAAATCCTCAAAAAGAACTATTTTCATGAGAAATAAACAAGATAATGTGAAATAATGCATAATGATGCAACTAGAAGGATAATAAGTATCCAATAAAGAGAATTTCGAAATAATGGGATATCTTGGGATCCAAGGAGTCCCAATAAAAAGGAAAGAAAGAGAAAATACTAAAAAGGCAAAATAAAAGGATAATGGGAATACATAATTAATGGAATTATGTGGTTTGGTGAAGAAAGGAGTATTTCCTACTTAAGTTTGAATATAATTTCGAGGCCAAGTAATTAAAAGACAAGAATGAGCAAAATAAGGGAGAGGAATTTCGAATTCCTAATTATCCATGCAACAAATAATATCAAGGAAATAAAAGTTAATGAGAGAGAGAGAGAGAGTTGGTTGCTTCACAACCAAGGATAGCGTGTTTCCTTTCGAGTTGGGACTTGAGTCCTCATGAGGCACGCCTTAGGGACTCATACCCACCCCTATAAGAAGGATAGAACGCCTGCTTCGAGATCCAGAAGGATTCCACGCCATGCTAACTCTTTTTCTTCTCCTTTCTGTCTAAACCCTAACCAAGAGGGTATGTCCGTGGTTTAGGGCAACACTGGGCTACGTTGTAGTCTTATTAGAAGTAGGGACCTTCCATGACAAACCTAGAAGGGCTAGCTACTTCTTCTGTGCCTTCGTCTACCCACAGTCCTTGCCGGAACTTGCAGCAGGTGCGGCTGCAACTCGGGGAAAACCTCACACAATTTCAGGCATCTTGGTCATTCTTTGCAGCATGGCTGGCTGCGATAGTGTGGGGCGGAGGCAGGGGAGAAACCCTAGCAAGGCACGAGCCTCGAGGAGGTGGGAGATAGGCCGCGAAGCACTGCAGGCCAGCAACTAGGGCGGCGGCCTGGGCTATTTGCGGGGAAGAAGAAGCCAAGGTAGCACTGGACGACTCTGCCCTCTGCTGGCCAAGGAAATCAACCACTTAACCCGGGGGCAGTTTAGACATTTCGAAATGTTTCAAGCCAAGCGGATTACGTCGCATGGCAAGGCCTACGTGGCAGCCTCCAATTGGTCTGAAGTAAGTAATTTTGCTAAAATCATATCTCCCTAACCGTAGCTTGGATAGGCACACAATATACATGAACTTTCTTAGAAAATCGAGAGGAATCTAAATAAAATATAATTGGATCCTGATTCCTTAGGCAATTCGAAAAGTATATAGAGATACTATCTTCAATAGTTTAATCAATGAAAAACCCTAATCTTTGATGATTGATGAGTTAGAAAGGGTTAAATGAGTATATAAAGTTGATATTAGCCTGTTAATGATAAAAAGGATCATTAAGATTGGAAAAGGATGAATTTTCATGTAATTAGTTTAATTGCGAGTTTAATATGCATGAATAATACTTTAATGGGCCTTGAAAGCCTAATGTTGGTAAAATCGACTCTTAATGGCTTTAATTGACTAATTTCATGATTAAAGTGGAATATGCTGAATCTAAGCTATTTCAAGCATTAAAATCCCTAATTTGTGGATAATGGACCTTAATATAGAAATTAGGGTTTCCGATTTCATCAAGGTAGAATTAATACTAAATAGAGTTCATATGGAATTAGACCTTGTTAATCCGAAAGGAACTAAAGGTGATAATTGAGTCTAATGACCTTGAAATAACTTAAAGGGTTAAAGAAGGTAATTTTGGTATCAAAAAGTAATGATCGACTTTAATTGGGCTTATGATGTTGAAATTAGGGTTTATGAATTAAGAGAGCAGTTAATATGATAAAAGCGTCATGAAAACAAAAACCTTAATAAAACCCTAATGTGGTCTAGAAAGCCTAAGATGGAATCCAAGTCTAGCTTTAGAATGTTCTGGATAAATTATAACACTTGGATGTCATGCATTAATTTCAGGATATTTGTTGATTGCTTGTTGATTGATTCTTTATCCTTATTTATTGAACAATCAAGTTTCTCTGGATCAGGTATGTGGTTAATTATGATTAACCGTTTTAGTTTTTCGATGGATTCCCGAATGTTTAATCGCATTGAATGCAACTAAACTGTTTGGATGTTCATATTGCAATTATAAAGTGACTATGATTATCACCATTTAATATAAATGTGTAAATCCCGCACCTACATGCCACCCTGATGGAAGATGCCATAAAGGTCAGGCCCAGGAGGGTAGACCAATGGGGACCTTGAGAGGTGACCCTATACACCAAGCTCAGGAATGAGAAGGTGATTGATGAGGCAAGACTAAGGGGCACCATGAGAGGTGACTCCCAGGCACCAAGCTCGGGATTGAGAAGGTGGCCTTAAGTCAAATCCAGGGTTAGGGCAAAAGCGGTGGGGATTGTCACATGAAAGATGTAAATTGACTTGTTAATTACCTTGATTGGAATACTTAAATTGTTAGCCATATGTGCAAGATTTTGGTTGTCTCCACATACCAGTATATTTCGATATACTGACTGACGTTTTGATTGTCGGCGTTTTAGGTACAAACGGAAAGAACAAACAGTAAAGTGGCATATGTGGAATTAAACGAAAAGTAACGTACACGGGAGGATTAGTAGATTAGTAATCTTCAGGTATAGAAGATTAGAAATCCCAGATTTCAAAAGGTAAACAAAGTTTCATTTTATACCAGTTTTCAGTTTAGTTGGTAAAGTTTATTAATTATTACTGATTATTTGTCGAACCTTTGATCCAGTTAATTGGATAATGACTCTGACCTTCGGGTCTCCCTTAATTGGGGGTTACCGGGAGGTGGGGTCGTTACACAAAACATCACATTATTCTTGTCCATACAAGATACATAATTTTTTTTCATTGATGTCAGGTACATAATAGGAATTCACTAATTCTATTACACGTCCATGAATGACATATGTCAATTGTAGTGGCAAAAACCCTTGCTCCATTCAGTTCTAGCTTATTTCTTCTTAGGTCATGAAGTATAGATCTCTATCTCCTTCTTGAGATCCTCTATATGAAGAGGATAGTTCCTTTACCAATGTGCAGGCAGGTGATGTTTGTGTCACTTCCCTTCATTAATTGTTTAAGTAAAAAGGACAAATTCCTTTTGCACTTACACATCTCCTTATCTTGAGTTCTGGAGAGTTGGACTTTAGCTTAGCCTCAGAACTCTTCTTGGCCTTTCTTTTGTCCTTGGACTATGTTCCATTGACCATCATCATGGGTTGTCTATCGTCATTTGTGCCTTGACATTAATCAACATGCCAAGCAATTTAGACAGTGGTTTGGCCAAGTTACTCAAGTGATAGCACTCGATAAACTACCTATATGATTCCGCCAACAAGTGTTGAATCATTTCCATGACCAACTCTTGACCTAAAAGAAATCCCAGTCTCTCTACATGCCCAATCATATTGAGCACATGGGACTCTACTGGATCTCCCTCTGTCAGTTTGCACTCAAACAATGCTTTGGAGACATTATACCTTTTGTGCTTTACATGATTCTTAAGATGTACTACCATCTCAAGAATATCCATGTGTTCATGATGTTCGTGCAACTCATACTTCATACATCTTAGCATAAGGTCTCTGATGTTTGTGGCATCATTGGCATGATTCAAGTAAGCATCCATTTCAGCCTCAAGCACATTTGGACTGGGTTCCTCTGGCTCTGGACTTTAAAGGACATTAAGCTTTTTCTCATTGGTGAGAACGCTTCTCAAAGTCCTAAACCAAATGTGGAAGTAAATCTCATTTAGTTTGTCCTATTCAATGACTAATTGCAATGATGACGTGTTTATGTTTGCTATTGGATTCTACAAAAAGAAATTTTGCAACTTTGTCAAAATATTTTTGGTTTGATTTGACAATATTGTCAATATTAATTATGCATTTAATTAATTATATATCCCACTATTTTATTCAAATTGATATCTCTCACTACCAATTTGAAAGACTGTAGCGTACAATCTTCTAGTGAGAAAGACCCAAAACAATTGAATTATTACCTGACCAACACCAGCATCTATAACCAATTATTAAGGTAAGAAACTTTTGCCAATTGCATCTTATGCAATTCTTGGATAGATGGTATGTACAACTCTTTTTCATAGTCAATCTGCATGCTTCTACGTGCTTAATCTCACTAAATTCACCTAGTTATGTCTGACCCAAATGCCAACACAATAGTAATGCACCCTGCTTGGCAGGACCACATGACTACCATCACACTTCCACAGGATAGACATCGCACTCAGTTTGGTGTGCCCACACATAGTCGATCAAACTTTTCATGTACATTTCTTATAGAAAGCATCTAAGACTTAATATTAGATTGAGGTACTTTATATATAATTACATATACATATCCAATCACCACATGCTTATAATACATATCATATACATGCTATATCCCACAAACAAAACATGTAATTATAAACGCAAGAAATGGTTATGGTCATACTACTATAATTCCTTAGAGCCATAAGGAATTACTACAACCTAACATCTACATCACATGTAGAAACATGTTGTTGGTGAATATACATCCTCGAACCAATCCGGGTTGATTGGTTCAACACTTGAACCAAACGGCTCCCCTCCTGGTCGCTTGGTTGGGCTCTTGAGATGATCATTCGGTCTCAGGTTAAAGAGATGTATGGACTCTTCCAGCTGATCAGTTGGGAAACCAGTCGATCGATTCATCTTGACGTCTTGCCTCCTCCATCCTTCAGTCGATTAGTTTGACTCATGAGCCGATCAGTTTGTCTGATGCAGAACGTCTTCTCACAAAAAAATATAAATTAACACCATCCTATTTTATGTTACATTGTAAAAGGGAAAATCTTGAGTTACATTCAAGGGGAAATAGGAAGAAGAGCATTAATTTACATTTGGAAAGGAGGAGAGAGGCTCGATATGAAAATTGAGATATATATAGGAATAAACAACCACAACCATGCACACACAGATCTAGGATTATTGGCCATAACCATGCTAACATCCACCATCAAAACCAAATTTAGGGCAACACGTGTAAATTGCATATATATATATATATATATATATATATATATTAGTTGGGATCATATGTGGTATTTAATTAGATATGCACATTAATCATTTTATATCCACATCATATGCAATAAGAATAAATATGATCATATCGATTTAAATCCAGATACATAGTAATTTGACATGGCTCTAATACCACTGTTGGGAAATCTGGGTGACAAATAAGGTAGTGTAAAAGAAATTTTTAATGTCTGATTCTCTAACTAGAAGATCGCATCAATAACAATATATCTAGGAAATAGGATAATAAGAGTTAAACCTAGTCCTGGAACAAGTGCAACGACAACTCTTGTTGCTATAGCGTGCTCCTTTCTTTAAGTTGCACATGGACAATGTCACCAGCGGCCTCCTAGTTGATCACCACAAACAATAGTTTAACTTTGTCCTCCTAGTAGCAGGAAACAACCTCCTCACATGTTAAGTAGTCCACACAGATCACCGAGAACTCCATGTTGCGCTAACAGATCAAACGGGAAGGAGTAATCCCTTCGAACATCAACTTCCTAGGGCTGATTCTCTCTCCCAATTGTCTCTCCCTTGCTATCCCTCCCTTTTACAAGTAGGACTTGCTTGGGCTCTCTATTGGTTACCACAACCAGATAGGAAAACAATTGTCAAAGCTTATTGTTGTGTGTGGGAAGCCCCCAATACCCCTCTATTTATAGTAGAGGCTAGGTTTTGGATTTCCGGTCAATTTGAGAATTGAAGAGACAAAATTCACAACTTTTCTAGAAGTTATGAATGGTGAAATAGTTGGTTCACTATCCAACCGGCTCAGAGGTGAACCGGTCAGTTCATCTTGAACCGGTCAGTTTATGTACTCTCATGTTCTAAATCAAATTAGCATTCAGTATTTGATTAATGACAATAATGACATCAACATCAATCCTTGATCCAATCGAATTGATCATTGAACCAGACAACCCAGATGATGAACCAGTCATTTCATTCATGAAATAATTGTTTCATATCATGAAATAGTCATTTCATATCATGAAATGGACGTTTCATATGTGAAATGGTTGTTTCACTTGTCCAGCTCAGGCAATATTCAACCTATCTTGTTTCCAATTAACTTGACACTCCAACCGATCGGTGCAACACTTGAACTGGTCAATTTAGAGTCTAGTCAGACAATTTTGAACCTCATTTGTTTAATATCATTCATGAATAAACTCTTATTCCAAGTGCATCCTATGTGTATGACTCTATAGGTCCCAAATTACATTGGCAAAGAATATCCATAACCAACTTATGACATCACAAGCAATGAGCAATATCTAGCAACACATCATTGCCGCCCAAGCAATTCAAGAACTTGGAGAACAACTTCAACCTATAATTTGTGATTAGTGTTACTATGATTGTATAGTTAATTTAACTCATATATTTGAATTGAACTCGAGCCATGTAATCGTCATCCTTTTCAAAGTTCAATTGATGTTCCTTGAACTAGATTAGACTGTCTGAGATGCGTGTGAGTTCACATGCCACATATTGAATCACATCAGTATGGCCATATATTTCTCAGTCTCATTTATCAAGATGCTTAGATATCAATCTCCTGTAGGACTTGACAAATCTCATCTACATCACTCACACTCAATCTCCTTTAAGACTTGACAAATCTCATCTACATCACTTACACTCAATCCCCATGTGTCACAATGTCTTGATCATCACCTTTATGGCAACCCTTATTCAAGGTCACGTTGGATGACATTTAGATTCAATGAACAACATGTTATGAGCGTAGTGACTTCATGTCTAAGAACCACAATCACCACTATCACTATGAGAGATGATTTTAACTACCATTCCATAGTATTCATGTATCACTCTCATGGTGGGTCTGTTCTCCAACATGTACCTATGTGTTTGGTTTGATATCACATATGACTGAGGAGATTTTGTCATCAACCAACACACACTCTAGTGATATATATTACTGTTGTCTATTTGCTTCTTTAGTAATATCCGACTAGGGACAAAACAAGAATGTATTTACTCTTATCATACATATGATCTCATTGTTTAGGTCCTCAACCTGAAGACATATGTCATCAAGTAACATCATTCCTTAGACGTCTATTATGTGTCATCATCTCATGATTGAGACAAGCATAATATATGAAATTACCTTTATTATTATCAAATCATGTATCAAATGCACCATTACAATTATTGTATGATTGGCACTCTAGGCATACATACGAACAATCATTTTATTAGTCCAACCACACATATCTAAATAAATTTATTTAGATTAGGCGTGCTAAAAGATATACTAATGATATCATGTTTGGTGTGTGAAATTGACAACATTAATATGGGTTTATATATACATTATTTATTATAAAGGACACACCACAAAAGTAACATAATAATATTATATATACAACCATCTAAATAGTAATCATATAAAATACAAGGTTGAATCTTATTGAATGTCCTTATAACAACATCAAATCAAGATATAGAGTACGAAGTTCCTTACAAATAGGTATGGAGGATTACCTTTATACACACAAACACATCTAATGTGCATTTTGACGTTATGGGAAAATTTTGAGCACTACTATGTTAATAAATCATAAATTCTTACTCTACAGTTATGTTAAAGTTTATATAATATGAATTATCTTATAGAAATGCACCCTTACACAAGTGAAACCACATTTACACAAGTCATTAAGAATGAAGATGTAATTTTTTTTCCGTCTCAAAATAATTTTTTTAAATACTTATAAAGCCTTCCAACATGTGATAAAAAACCATAAAGGTTTTCCCCTTGCATGTGTTAGACATAAAACATAGCGTATCATTAAACAATACGAAATATATTGGACCCAACACATCACATATATATAGAATGCTCTCTATAACTAATTTTCAAGAAACAAATATGTTCTCTACAATGGAAATACACAAATTTGCATTCATCATCACCCAATAAAACTATAAAGTATGCATGATGTTGATATTTTAGCATATACCATTCATGATATGCTTTTAGTACATTTTGGGTTATGCACTTATGGTTAATAAGGCATTTATAGTTTGTTAGAAGTTACTATAGAATTAAGACTCTCACATATAAGAAACCTAAGATGAAGAATAAATGAGTCATCACTTTTCTACCTTGAAACTCAAGTAAGAAGAGGCTATGTTTCTATTCAGAGATTAATATTTGGGGAAAAAAACAAGATAGGAAATTATGTTTTAAGATATTCCACATGCATTTCAATATCATGTTATGTAGGTCAACTGGAATAAGTTCTTCATGAACACGTTGGATTCAGTTCTTATGTTATGTCCATATAGAAATGATCGTTATCTAATTAACCATATTAGCATTTGACGATTTAAGAAAAAAATTCTCACCAATGGGAGTGTCCATGAGGTTAGAATAATTTTGTGTCTGGGTGATCGAAGGTTGCCAAAGGTTCAAGTTACCTTTATGAATGTTACGATATACTTTTTAATATTTTTGTTATATGCATTTGAATTTTACATAAGTCTATATATTTTTCTTGAAAAATATAAAATTTAAGAGATGTTAATATGTTTCTACTTTTAGATTAACCTATGGGTTAATTTCCAAGGTTATATTTTGTGAAGCAAGATCACTATACACAATGGGACGATAATTAACCCTAACTCCAAAAATATTACATTTGCCATCGACAAATTCTGATAATTACTTCTTCAAATGCAAGCAAACCAGTTCCCTATCCTCATCAATTTTGTTGAGAAAACCATACAATTACTTGTTCTATTTCTTGAAATCATGCTCATCACTTAAGATTCCAGCAAATACCTTGAGGTATTCTATATTTTGATGCACCAAATCTTAAATTTCTTCAAACCAATGGTCCAACATGCCTATTGAAAGCAATCATTTGTTGTCATCGACCTAACAAAAAAATTTACATGATGTTGAAGAAGCTATACTTGCATGGTTTCCTAACAAAATGATGGGCAAAATCACCTACAGATCTTGTAGAAAACCAAGATTGGACGTAGATCACATGGAAATTGTAGGATCCAAAGGGAAGTTTGTACAACTGAAAGATGCAAAATTTCTTTCCCCACAAGGATGCATCACAGACGATGATGAACTTTATATCTGGAACCAAATTGAGTAGCGTATCCAAGTAAAGAATAATTTTTACGTCAAGAAGCTTCAACGTAAAAATACTGCCTTAAACATCATTTTTCACTCTCTTATATCTTCCCTTCCCCCCTCAACATAAAACACCATTTCCCCTTTGGTCATGTAGCCTTTATGTTCTAGCCACCTGTTCATGCCCGTCGGTGACAATTAGTTTGCGTATTTTTTTGATGAGTTACGCTACACACAGTCCCCCTTCCACCCGGGTTCCCACCCATTTTTTGGGAAAATGCATCTGCAGCATTTGCAGTTGTCTTTGTATTAATACTCATGCAAAGTCCATGCAAAGTCCATGCAACAGTATGTCTCTCCACTCTTCTCTCCCGAGTATTAATACTCATGCAAAGTGTATTAATTCGTTTTTTCTCTTGTAATTATTCCCTCCCGTTCTAATCCACCCACCTGCATTCCTGTATTAGTACAGTACCTACGGAATCCAATAACAACATTGATCTGGAAGCATAAGTACAATACCTACGAAATCCAGTAGTAACATTTGTCATCTGGACATAAGCACAGTACCTACGGAATCCATGCAAAATAAGTACAGTACCCACTTGTTAATTCCAACTCAATTTTTTCAAACATAAGTACAATACTTACCAAATTATAAAACCAAGCATAAGTACAATACTTACCAAATTATAAAACCAAGCATAAGTACAATACTTAACAAATTACAAAATCAAGCATAATTGTATAACTGATCTAGAAGCATAAGTACAGTACCTACGGAATCCAATAACAACATTTTGCGCGTGGACATAATTTTTTACAAAAATGTAGTGCACATCTGGTCCATAATCAACTATAAAATGCATCTATAAGTATTGTACCCAATTATTAATTTTCAACCCAGTTTGTCAAATATAAGTACAGTACCTCTCAAATTCATTTGTGAATGTATATGTATTTATTGTAGGTACAGTACTTACGTAATCTGCAGTTGGGATAAATATGCAATAGAATTTTTTTGTAAGCTATAGTGGATTGATATATGTCATTTGCATGACTGTTGCATGGAGTAGGTGGCGAGATAATTATTTCATTCATCCTTTTTGCATGTAAAAGCATGCAAAATCGCTGCTGGAGATATCCACTTAAATGTGCATGCAGCAACAGAAGTTAGTGGGCGTGGCAGTGGGCTGGAGCAGCAGCTGGAGGAAACAGCAGTTGATGAGTCCCGAGGTCCGGGTATGTGGCCGGGTATATGGGGTGCTATGCGTAGAATTTTTTTTTTTTGATCTGGTTGACGATTAGGTTTTCAATGAGGTAGGTGGTAACATTGTGATAGCTTTGAATAAGTTTGTCTACTTTTCTGTAGATGGGTGAAAACCAAATATCAAATAATGAACTAAATTCAACTTGCTATAAAAAAGTGGTGATTGAGCGATCGGTGAAAAGGGCAACTGCTTACTATTAACATTAATCAACAATGTCTAAAGGACAAATTGGTGTTTACATGGAAGCATAATGGCGGTGACACAAGATTGTTAATAAGCAGGAAGTGATTTGTAGCAAATCTGTATTTAATAAGCCGGAACATGTTTTACATGTGTTACTCTAATATGCATGACAAACGAATAGTATCATACAATAAGGAGACCAAGATGTTTAGCAATATAACAGGCCATGAAATAATAATTGGTGCTTCGTATATAAATTATGAGCTCAGAAATGAGAGAGAAAGAAGATCTTAAACTTTCAAAAGCTAAGATACACAATTGTTAATAACAGGCTAGCTTGATAGGGAATTGCTGATGGGGAGTTGGGCGAGAGATAATGCAAAGTCTAGTTGGTCGAGTCCCTAGCGCATTGGTAACATACACAATTTACTAAAACATCCACTCCCGAACTGCATCAATGTACTCAGTGCTAATAATCACGCCCGTGGCCACACGAAAACGGACTCCAACACTGGTATTCCGAAGCACATTCGTCTGTATTACTCTTTCTAACCGCTCGTATGAAAATAACCCCAAACTGAAATCAAAATATATGATGAAACTATTTCTACTGACTCCCTTCACGTAAATAATTCTGACAAATCTGAATTAAAAATCAGAGATGAACACCACCGAAGCAAATTCCGTTGCAGCTGAGAGGTTGAAGTTCTCCAACACGAAAATATTGTAAGAGATGAATACCACGGAAGCAGAATCTGTTGTACACGAGTTTAAATTTGCTGGTCCGTGTGAATATGGAGTAGGCTACATTTTTGTTTATCTTTTAACATGTGTGCAGTGCAATTAAATTTATTGGTTAGGATTAAATAGATGTGACACATGATCTTGATCTGATAGGGAGTGTAGGTTAGTCTATGTTCACACAGAACTAGCAAATCCTAAATTGAATGTGTTGCAAGTGACGAACTAAAGTTTTCCAACACAACAATGAGAGAAAAGGGGGAGAGTTTACTGATGCCCACGATACTCAAAAGACGAACACAACCCTAATCAAAATTTAGTTTATTTCTATTATCAGAAGGAAGGAGGTGAGGATACCCGTGGATGTGTTAATGCGTCGCTTAACACACCAATCACTAAGATTATTAATCCTAGAGTATAAACCTTGTAACTTTCCGGTTAAGGATAGTATAGAAAGGGTCGATCCCACATGACAACTTTTTAAGATTGTTTCTTTTTATCCCAATTATTTTGAAGAACTTGTTATTTGTTTTTGGTATTTTTTAGATTTGGAACAGAAAATAAAAGTCAAGTTTTGGGGGTTGATGATTAACACTAAGGAAAGAAATACAAGAATGGAATGCACTTAACAAAAATGTAAATTTGCCATGTCACAAGGAAAATTAAGATTGTTGTTAGCACAAGAAAAAAAACTATTACCAATGAAAGGACTATAGAGAAAGTAAAAACAAGCGGTGATTAGATCGAGAAATGAGAATCGAGGCTTTAGGGGTTTTCACCACCTTAGCCTAGGCAAAAACAAACTAATCCTTTAAAAACGACGAATTCGATGAAGGCAAGTGAATTAATAAAAATCCACTAAAGATGGACTCCACATGAACCCATTGGTCCTGGTGCTCATGCTTCTTAGTACATCATCCTAAAAGAAGAAGATCCACTGTCGTTTCAAAACTTCTATGCGATTGAGTTTGTTGTTCTAAATCTGAACTTCCACGGTCATATCCCTCCAGATTAACTTTTGATCAAATCAATTAATTACTTTGATAGATCAATTAGTTATCAAACCCAAAAGTCATCTAGAATTGTTTTTTAAGGAAAAATCGATAAAGCCATGGCTAAGGGGTTATTCCCCTTACCTCGATAAAAAAACTACTCACTCATAGAGAAGGAGCAAAGAGAGACGGAGGGAGGAAGTGATCTAGCCATCTTCGAGTCTTACGACTACTGATCCTCGATTAGAGACAATGAAGATGGATGCCTCTTCCTACCTTGCTCGATTGCTCAAGAGAGGAGAGGAGTAGAAAAGAAAATACTAGATCTAAAACACAACGGAATAACAGAACAAAATTGCTAGGCTACTTTATTTCAGAATTAGAAGAATACAAGAAGATTGCTCCAGAATGCTAATACAAGAGAAAACCCGAGATGTCCAAGGAGGAGGAAGTGCCCCTCCTTTTATAGGAGAAGGAGGGAGGTATGCATTAGGTTTAGGGCAAAATAAATGGCCTCCGGCGGCTGCTAACTTTCTATATCTAGTCAATAGAGGAAACAATTGATTGCTTTGCATTCCTTTTATATTAATTTTCCACAATAGAAATTTCGAGCATATTTTTGGGCTAGTTAAAAATTCGGAAGCAGACCGAAAATATATTTTTCCTGTATATAATTGAATTATCTTTCCAACACATACTTGCACAATAAATTCCGCCTTGGGATGTAGGATTTATACCAATTTTGGTGAAAGGTATATACTGAAATCAGACTCTGCGGAAAAACATAAGGCTACTTTGGTTAATTGCACAGCCAAATAAATACCACAATTGTCGCAAAATATGCCTTTTTTATAGCCAATAAAATTCTCTTTTCATTCCATATGTTATCTTGAAATTCTGTCTTTAGACGCAAAAGATATGACGATTTTGGTGACGAGTATCTCAGACACTGCAGGAATATTTGAAAAGCCTCATATCTTCATCTTTTATTTTCTCGATTTAATTACTTAGATAATTCCTGAAATTTAAGAAAAATATCATAAGAATTCAGGAAAATTATATCAAGAAGATGAAATTTCTATTTATTTTGAATTAGCTAAAATTAACAAAAAATCCTAATTAATTATTCTAAATGAAGCAAAAATAAGAGATGAATATGCATTCATCAAAATACCCCAAACTTAAACTTTGCTCGTCCCGAGCAACATTAAAATCAAGAAATACTTTGAAGACATACTCTCAACCTATCATCCTCACTCTCCTAACAACCACTTGATTCCTTCCACCAAAATATGGCCAAGCGACCCTGACTTCCTGAATTCATGAAAAGTGACTTTTATATTTCCTACTTCACAAACTTGCATTTATTCAAGACCTGCAATAAAACATATTTTCATTTCACCTTTGCATTTGGTACTCCAATTTTTTTTAGTTTTACACAAGAACAAGGCTTATTTTGGATGGTTGGGGTTTTTGTAGTTTTCCCCTGGATAGAAAATTGAAGTGAAAGAGGTATGGAAGAAGGACAGTCTCTCCTCTATTCGACTCGAGACCTTTTTATTTAGTGGACATGCAATTACATTGATCGCATTTTTTCTTTGATTTTTGGTGATACACCCAATTGTGTGGGTATGGAAGAAGCGGAAGAGGGAGAAGGGGTGCCACCCCAAACTTAGCATTTTGGGCACTATTGGCTTTTTTCTTTTTGATGAATGGAAAGAT
Organism: Alisma plantago-aquatica; assembly: GCA_963693085.1. Classification (NCBI taxonomy): domain Eukaryota; kingdom Viridiplantae; phylum Streptophyta; class Magnoliopsida; order Alismatales; family Alismataceae; genus Alisma; species Alisma plantago-aquatica. The sequence goes on along the minus strand of OY856413.1, from coordinate 314,774,050 downwards.
TTGGAAGTAGTGGAAAAAGAGTAGAAGAGGTTGTTCTTGTGCAACTTTTTTTTCATCTTTTTTTTAAGAGTACCATGCATTAGTTCAACTATTACCGAATCAAGCGAAAAATCAAGAAAATTTATACAAGTTGTACATGATAAGAAAATATCACTCTTGAATCCTATCAGTCCTCTATGGCTTGCCATCTTTTCCAAGGAGTGATTATTATTTGAGGTCCTAAGTGACAGGAGGATTTCTAGTCATGAAAATTTCAAAATTTTAGTTGCAAGGCAGTTACATCATTAATGGGAGTATTTTGACAAATGATCATATCAAGGCCGACTAGATATGAGCTAATTTGCAACAAAAGAAATAAAAACATGGTCGACTAGATAATGGCCATGAACAAAGCAACTATATGCATAAAAAAATAGAAATGATGCAAGAATAAAAAGATAAGGGGGTGGAATAGAAACATACCACCCACCTCCACCCCGGACTCAGATTTTTGCTCGTCCCGAGCAAAATCGAAACCTGAGATGGAGGGAAGAGAAGAGTGAAGATTTCCAGGTGGCCCTGGTAGCTCAAAAAACGTCCAACTGAAGGGGGTATGTATGAGGGCTGAGACCTTTATCTGTGGAGCTTCATAGTGTACCCGATGATAATTTAGTCATGGAACATCAGTGGCGTGTTCATATTTTCTTTCACCTCGCATTCCCTCCAATAATATCCATAGATCTTCCTTCGATAGCAAGGGAAGTGTTGAAGACAGATGTGGATTGGGGGAGGTTGGCGGGTACCCGACCAGTAATGCCAGTAGAGCATGATGAACTGAGTCGGGTGGAGGATCTGGTTTAGGTTTACCACCATCATGATGACCTGCATATGGGAGAATTGATGCAAATACAAACGATTTAAAATCATTTACAAAAGTGTTTTGTTTCTCCTTAAAATTAATGCCATCAACATTGGGTTTGGTAAGTTTCATTGTTGATATAACATATGTCTCTAATGATTTTGTACAGGAGTTTCCCAAGTATTTAGGAGGGATGATGATGTCTTCCTTGCAAACAACATAAGGGGGTGTGTGGGCTTCTTCCAATGGTGGTATCTTCCCTTCTAGATCAGCCATGTGTGGGATGGAAATTGGTCGTGACAGCTTGGAAAGAATCATAAAGGGGGTTAGATGCTCATTGTCCAAAATAGACTTAAAAGAAGGGTATTGGTCAATGGTATCATTCAACTTTATGTTAAGGATGGGAGGAGTTGTTGGATCTTCAAAATGACTCTCCTTCTTTGACATTTCATATTCAAGTAAAAGAGTCTCTAAAGGAAAGATAGGGATACCAACGTCCTCATCACACACAAAATATGGCTCCATAGTTTGTGCTATTTCTTCAGGATCCGACACATATGACACAAAATAAGGATCATCATCATTGTTGTCATCAGGATGAACCATCTTGGGCTGCTCAAGCTCTATAGAGGGAGTTTGTGATTGATCCTCTAGTAAGGTGGCTAACATGGCTTGACTAGATTCAAGTTTTGCTTGTCCCTCTGCTACCATCTTTTCTAGGGCCTTAAGTCTCTCTTCCAGTTCAAGATTAATTTGCCTTTCACCATAGTATCTATACATCCCAAAATTTTGGTCATCCTCGCCACACTCCCCATAGTGTCCTTGGCCATAGTATTCCTCATATTATTTTAGGTGGCATTGCTCCTCATAATAATCTCCAGAAGATGGTGGATTGTAATTTCCATTGCGTCCATCTTGGTAGGAAGATTCAATATTATAAGGTGTCACCAAATCATGAGGAAACATATTTGAACAATCTATATTTTGGGTTTGGGCTTCTAGCAAGGCAGTTAAGAAGGCTTGACTGGCTTTTAGTTTTATTTCTCCTTCTACTGCTATCTTCTCTAGGGCCCTAAGGCTCTCTTCTTGTTGAGGATTATATTGGGTTTTATAAACATGTTCATAACCCCCAAGGCTTTGTTGGTTACACCCCACAAAATTTTGTTGATCATATCCCCCATTAGAATATGGATAGCAAGATTCCCCATAATGGTTCTCAGGAAAATGTGGATTCACATTGTACCCACTAGGATGAAATGGCTCACAATTAAAAGGGGTGCTATCATAAGCATGGGGTAGAGTCGGGCATGCAAGAGATGCATGGTTGTAAAAACCACAATAATAACATTGTGGGGGATATTGGGATGCCCCCTCCATTTGAAAAGTTTTTTTTACAATTCAAAAAAGAACTAAAGATTTGTATAAGACCATAAATTAAAAGGAAAAGCTAAGGGGTTATGACACAAGGTTAAAAATTACAAAACTAACATTTTTTTACAAACTAGGGTATTTGCAGAAAAAATAGACTGTCGGAATGGAAACTCGGCAGAAGGAGGAGTAGAACTTCCAGAATGTTACTCGGAAGGCATAAAAAAATTAAAAAAAAATTCAAAAGATTTTTGGGGGTTCGAGAAAACAATCCGTTGTCCCGGGCAATGGCGCCAGATTGTTAATGTGTCGCTTAACACACCAATCACTAAGATTGTTAATCCTAGAGTTTAAACCTTTAAACTTTCCGGTTAAGGCTAGTATAGAAAGGGTCGATCCCACATGACAACTTTTTAACATTGTTTCTTTTTATCCCAATTGTTTTGAAGAACTTGTTATTTGCTTTTGGTATTTTTTAGATTTAGAACAAAAAATAAAAGTCGAGTTTTGGGGGTTGATGATTAACACTAAGGAAAGAAATACAATAATGGAATGCACTTAACAAGAATGTAAATTTGCTATGTCACAAGGAAAATTAAGATTGTTGTTAGCACAATAAAAAAAACTATTATGAATAAAATGACTATAGAGAAAGCAAAAGCAAGCGGTGATTAGATCAAGAAATGAGAATCGAGGCTTTAAGGGTTTTCACCACCTTAGCCTAGGCAAAAACAAACTAATCCTTTAAAAATGACGGATTTGATGAAGGCAAGTGAATTAATAAAAATCCATTAAAAATGGACTCCACATGAACCCATTGGTCCTGGTGATCATGCTTCTTAGTACATCATCCTAAAAGAAGAAGATCCACGGTCGTTTCGAAACTTCTATGCGGTTGAGTTTGTTGTTCTAAATCTGAACTTCCACGGTCATATCCATCCAGATTAACTTTTGATCAAATCAATTAATTACTTTGATAGATCAATTAGTTATCAAACCCAAAAGCCATCTAGAATTATTTTTGAAGGAAAAGTCGATAAAGCCATGTCTAAGGGGTTATTCCCCTTGCCTCGATAAAAAACTACTCACTCATGGAGAAGGAGCAATGAGAGACGGAAGGAGGAAGTGATCTAACCATCTTCGAGTCTTACGACTACTGATCCTCCATTAGAGACAATGAAGATGGTTGACTCTTCCTACCTTTCTCGATTTCTCAAGAGAGGGGAGGAGGAGAAAAGAAAATACTAGATCTAAAATACAACGGAATAACAGAACCAAATTGCAAAGCTACTTTATTTCAGAACTAGAAGAATACAAGAAGATTGCTCCTGAATGCTAATACAAGAGAAACCCGAGATGCCCAAGGAGGAGGAAGTGTCCCTCCTTTTATAGGAGAAGGAGGGGGGTATACATTAGGTTTAGGGCAAAAGAAATGGCTGTCGGTGGCTGCTAACTTTCTAGATCTAGTCAATAGAGGAAACAATTGATTGCTTTGCATTCCTTTTACATTAATTTCCCGCAACAGCGATTTCGAGCATATTTTTGGGCTAGTCAAAAATTTGGAAGTGGCCCGAAAATATATTTTTCCTGTAGATAATTGAATTATCTTTCCAACGCATACTTGCACAATAAATTCCGACTTGGGATGTGGGAGTTATACTAATTTTGGTGAAAGGTATATACTGAAATCAGACTCTGCGGGAAAACGTAAGGCTACTTTCACTGGTTAATTGCACAGCCAAATAAACACCAAAATTGTCACAAAATATGTCTTTTTTATAGCCAATAAAATTCTCTTTTCATTCCATACTTTATCTTGAAATTCTGCCTTTAGACGCAAAAGATATGGCTATTTTGGTGAAGAGTATCTCAGGCACTGCGAGAATATTTGAAAAGTCTCATATCTTCATCTCTTATTTTCTCGATTTAATTACTTAGATAATTCCTAAAAATTAAGAAAAATATCATAAGAATTCAGGAAAATTATATCAAGAAGATGAAAGTGCTATTTATTTTGAATTAGCTAAAATTAACAAAAAAATCCTAATTAATTATTCTAAATGAAGCAAAAATAAGAGATGAATATGCATTCATCAGGATGTAACTTGGAAAGCAGGAACACAACTCATGTAATTAACAGTCCAGTTCTATTAAATTATATGAAGGACGAAAACAAGTTCTACCCTTTAGTATAGTAACTAGTTATTGCACGTGCTTTGCACGTCGTATTATTTATCACCGTGTTAGATTGTATTTGAATATGTAAGAATTATTTTCACAACATACATGATATAACTATCCATTTTAATGTCGAATATTGTAATGATTCTTAGTCATTTTTATTCTATTTTTCATTCTTTTATCCAATGATGTAAATAATTCTATGGTGTTGGCATCATTGTTGGATTCATTATCATATGTGTAGATCATGTGTGCTCCTATCTTTTACATTTTAAATATAAATATATGTCAATTCTAAATGCAAAATACCAATTTGATTTTGATTTATATCATTTTAAGATTTTTTTACAAGTATTTATTCAATCATTCTGCATCAAAATAACCAGAAATGTATCGTCACAATATATACATTTAATAGTTAACATATCTGAGTAACGGAATTGCAGTTTACTCATCTACAAAATCAAAATTATTTGTATATTATCATCAATTAGTGATTCTTAGAAGCAAAATAGTCTGGTATATATGTCGCATTTCTTAATATAATGAGGATGTCACCCATGGTGTCCATTCCTGAATGGTAACATGTGGGTAGAAATTATCTCAAAATTCATAAGGGGAAAACATATAGATAATAAACAAAGATGATGTGTTGATTACATTCATGTAGACCCCTCTCTTGTAGACTGAAATAGAACTTAAATATCTTCACACTATGGAGGGGCAATTAGCAGCATGAAAAATTTTGTATTCATATGAAGGTGTAATATTTCTAACATTAAAGCTTTGTGGCCCTTCACATTTCATACACATTATTACTTAACTTTTTCATTTAATTATGCAAAGTATTCTATTTTTTAATACTAAAACTAACATGTTATGTATCTTAATTGCCAAAAACTAATGAGAGAAAATGCACCCTCATAGAATGATATATGATACAATAATACTTATATTGTAAAAATATGATAGATTGGCTTTTTGTTGAGAATAAATTATACATTATCAAAATTTAATGCCTTCGCACCATGACCAGACAAAATAAAAATTATGTTGATTTCATCCAATGTTCTTTCTAAATTTATACCAAAACTTACCTTAAATGATTATTTTAAACCTCTGCCAAAACTATCACAAGCATGTTTTATTAAATCACATTCCTTATTTTTAATATATATAAGTAATATGAACCATTACCATTTTGACTTTCTCTCCATATTCATAATCTAGTAAGACAAGTCAGGGTACTCAAAAAATTAATTCTAAATATTATTGCAGATTCCCTCATTGAAAATTAAACAATAGAAAATAAAATTTGTAATGATTTTATGTTTTCATGGGTTATTCTGATGTACATAAATATGCTAAATGTTGATTTGATGGTAGAACTCTATACAAATGTACTTTTATATAGTAGTCAAGCATGAAAATCACTCATTCAATAAACTTATGAAACAAATTTGAAAATTATTTACCTAAATTAGTAAGGATACATCAATACAATGTATTAATTTATAATAAGATTATTCCTCATTTCTTCCATATTACTACTATTTCTTTGATTTTGTTAGTGTAAAAAGTTATTCCTCAACTAAATTATCATGGTGAGGTATTGCATAGTGTACATATGTTGTCACTTCAATAAAGTGGATTATTTACTTTCTTCAGTGAACTTTGATTATTATTATTATGTTATGGAAAGATGATAGTAACAGTTGTGCACATTTTTGGTTGGAGCAACGTTCCTATATAAGTTTTCATCCACTTTCTCGTGATAATAAGAGTTTTATTTGAAGACATTTACTGCGATGAGAATATTAGTGCATGACGTGTTAAATTTCCTTATCATGAATAGACTATCAAAACATGTCTTCATTAAATACATATATTAAGATTGAAGTATTTAATGGTGAAATACTGACCTATCTTTCCATTCCTTAAGTATTCAAATTTGTGTCATCCATGATATATCTTTCAAGGTCTATTTAACCTACCAACAAAAGGGTTTTCCATATTCTATTGGCCTACAATGGAACAACCATTTAATATATACAATGAATACTATTATGGATATACCCTTACCTAAAATGTCATGTTATTTGAACAAGAATTTATAATGGTTTTTAAAAAAATGCTTTATATATTGTCAAGTAAAATTCTAAGAGAAAATAATAATTATATGAGAAGATCTATGAGAAGTTTTTAAATATGAATAGTTCTTGAGTTTCGTCATTATAGCTAAATAATTGATTACAACATATAGTCTGTATTCAAGCTGTTTGTTTATATAGACTATATAGCTACATTCTCTAAAGACCTTCATGATTTTGTTGAACATGCAAAGAAATGTGAATCATGTTGAGTATTGTACCATAAACATCCTTAAAATTATATCCCTTGGTATTAATAGAACTCACTATAGTTAGTCATTGTCATACTGCACAAACACTAATTCAATATTACATTGTTCTATTTTCTAGATGATACTAATTCAATTACTGTAACATTAGGTCATCCACAAGTCAAACAAGAAAAATATAAAAATAATCTAATTTCCCTCTAATATAAATATACACATGCCAATGAAATACTTTTCTCACTTAAGAAAAGGCATGATATTTCATAATGGAAAGGTACTTTGTAAAGACATAATACAATAAGATTGATAGTTTATTTTAATAAACTAAAAAAGGAATTTTAGTTGTATGTTGAAAAACTTACAAAATAGTCAAATAAATAGTGTCCCAAGTGATTGTTCAAGGGTTACCCTAGTGATGGGTCCCTAGATCGAGTCTTTTTTATGCCCCTATAAATGACTTTATCATATCACATAGGTTGGCCCACTTTGTCATATAATTGTCCCTTATAGTGCGTGGGCAAATGTTCAATGGGTGAGAGTTAACTGTATTGGGTGTGTCTAAAGTGACTTTTCGTAGGAGAACCTATCTCCCTAATCCAAAAATAAAACAAAGAAGCTTATTAAAAAATATTCAAGTAAGAAGAAAATATCTCACCAAATATTTTTCTAGAAGCATTTTGGTTCCCTCATAGAGACCTACATTCATATATCCACGTACTATTTAGTCCGAACTCGTTAATAATTGGAAATTTACAAAAAGGGCTCACTATATAGGATTAGTACATATTTTCGAATACCATATTAGGGTAATAGTCTCACCTAAAACATAACTATATAATTATTCCATTTGATTAGAGTCAAAAGAGATATTAGGTCGCACATAGTCATTGTGTTAAGATAAATGCAAGTGACATTCATGTATATGAAATTATCGTTCTTTTCTTATGTTATATTTACATTTATGGGACCTACAACAAATTTAGAAAAAAAAGTTCTTGTTTGAATAAAGGATTTCAAAATATTATGATTATAGTTATCCTCCATGTGAAAACCTTTTAAGTAGGATTCAGTTTGGAATTATTTAGTATTATAATTTTCAAAGGAAATGAATTTTTTTATATCATAGAATTGTCAGAATTAACTAAATTAGATATTTTTAGCTTTTCTACACAATAATGGACCATAGTATAAAAATAATTTTTCTTGAATATTCCTTAATCAATAATTACTCAACTTTTTTTTATTTAATAACATTCATGATCCGTCGAACTGATGCTTTCATTTAACACCCTTAGGATATTCTAAGATGTCTACACATGACACTATCTAAATAGTAGAAGTAGATGAAACATGTTTTCATACATTAAGTTCCTTCAAATATATAACATAATTCATAAGTTGTATTTAGTTATTAGGGGTTTGTAATATTTTAGGAAATTCATTCCAGATCTTAAAGCTAATATTCCTTTTTGTGGATATTTCTCATGCGATCAAAAACCTTTGTGTATACCTCTAGTAAGGTTCTCAAATTCTCATACTAATTATTGTATGTTATAAAAACTACTTTAGTATAAATGAAGACACATAATTACACCTTCATTCTACATAGTTGAATTGAATTAAGATTGAATATTCAAAACATAAGAAAAACAAAAGCATGGTTTCAATGTGTAAGCAAAATGGTTCCAATTTTAGTTTCTGTTGGATCTTACTAAATTCTACCTTTTAGGCAACCATAAAGAGAACTATATCCATGGTCCAACTATCTAGATCAAATTTTGCATCCATATTTGAATTTGATTGAAATATGATGCTATTATAAAGAACATTTTCAAGGTTGTATTATTTTTAAATGATAACCAAAAGAAAAATGTGAGAGTCTATGTCGCAATGTACGGGGAAACATGAAACAAAAATATAAAGATTGTGTAAGGTTGTTTGAAACTTATACCTAAGATATTAGTTAGGATGACAATTACTTAAAATATGAAAACATAGGTAATGATTGGTTTAATACCAAAGATCAATAGAGATACCTTCTTGTGAATATTGGTGCATCTAAGAACTTCTTGATGTGATCGCTTTGGGCTTGGGAATTCATATTAAGAAAAACAACAAATAAAACAATGTGTGCGACGTCATTGCCATCAAGTATAAGATCATTTTACATTTGAAAGATTAAAAATACGGATGGTCTCAGGGTTTAATTTTGGCTGGGTGGGGTACAGTAGTGGCCGATCCCTGGACGGGTTTCTCATTATAAAAAAAAGAGAGTACTATTATACTAATGCCCAACAATGATGGAATATAAATGCCATATTGTATTGCGTTATATAAAATGTTTATTTTTATAGTCATGACCAAAAAGAATATTCATTAATGTCAACAGTGTCTTCAGGCTACCGATTTTCTAAAATAAATCTATTGTTCTCGCTCACATGGATTGATAACTTGCTAGACATCTAGTTGGTAACTACATTAACCGCAAGTAAATGATCATCTTTAATGGTATATAAACTTGTTTCCCAGTTATATGTTGTCGCTAGGAAAGCATAACAACTACAAAATAGTTCAGTAAGAAGAAGAAGGTAGAGTTAATTGCTGATCATCAGTTGTAGTTGTTGTCAGACGAATTATCTGTACACACGTAATGAAAGTTAGGAGGCTAGCTTGTCTAACCTACGAATCCTTTGTAAGCGGGTGCATCTCCTTGCTAATATTGAACGTTGTTCAAGTCATGAATTTATACCTGTCTCGCGCTTAATAATTGATAGATAGTACGCCATATGCTGATAGACATGGGATCTGTCAGCTCTACTACTACAATAGGCTTCCTCATAAATTCTATTTGCCTCATGTATAATGATGGTTGGTCTGTCTTCATGTCACAACAGCTAAAACCTTGTCATAGACTCATAGTGATTGTTGGTTTTCCACCATAGTCTCCAACATGTGCTTTACAATTCTTCCTGAATCTCGAGATGCAACATACTTCAAAGAAGAATAAGCGATAGCAACTGAAGAATTTCTTAAAAGCATCAAAAACCGTTTCCTTGGACTACTTACGTACAGAATCTGTTGCTGGTCTAGTGATGTAAACCATGCTCAAAGCTTTGTCAACACACTATACTATGTGTATATTGTCCCACATCCGGCAAGAACGCTACTGCTATGCTTGCTTACACTCATTGTAACAAAAAATTAACCTTGTCGCATAACTACATAAAACAACTAGCAGTATCAGAATTAGAAATCCGCAGAAAAATATACAAATCTTTTCTCCTGGAGCATGTACCTCTTGTTACTTATCCAGTCGCCCCCAAGATTGAAGCACAACAGCGTGTATCCGCAATGGCCTTGGCGAGCAGCGCCGCGTAACAAGGATGTAGGCGGAGATGTGGAGAATCAATTGGAACGGAGCCACTCGAGTTTTATATACCAACAGGGGATGGATAATATGGTTTTACTGCAGGCGTGAAGAATCCAACTATTAGCGGCGTTAGAGAGTAATATTCGTTGGTACCGTAGCGCGGTAGCGGCCAAGTGTCACTGGATTTGAGTAAACGCTATGATAAACTACGGACGAACTCTAAGCCAGCACACAATGAACACTGAAGGTTTTGTGCCGCCAGAATTGCAGCTTTTCTGTTGTTGTATTACTCTATAAAGGGAAAATACAGACCTAGAATCACGCCATGATCTTCACGACCCCCACCATCCTACGGATCAGACTACAAACGTGATCAACTACTTGCCTGAAGCCCGCGCATGATCCCCTGCATTGCCGCGCCACCCCACGACATGTACAGTCCACCTTCGCGATAACCTCGGCATGGCCCAGCGTGAAACATACTTCCACACCGGGCGTGACAAAGACGCTCACGACATGAACAGACTCATGCTCGTGCACTTTCTTGAAGCACAGCTAACCAGTTACTAACATAAGTTTAAACTAACACCTACAACAGGAGATTCTGAGCCGGGTGAACACACCACAGAGGAGCGCTCTCTTCGCCAACATTGTGCCTACGCCGCCTCCTTCAAGGCGCCCGGCCTGTAAGGATGCAGTAAACGGTCGTGTATCCGTGATGCCTTGGCAGAGCGCCGTCGTAACAATGATGCGGGTAGATCAAACTGATTAGGTTGCCGATGGACGATTGGAACGAATCATCCAAATATTATCATAATTATGCAAATAGGATGGTGGTTGGTAGATGTGCACTCGGACAGAGTCTGATGTTATGACCCTATGGGAGTGGTGGAGGACAGAAACCTACAAAGGAGTCCATTGATTACTGGAGTATCAGGAGGACGGAAACGAGTATTCGCTCTTAGTAGAGTAAATATATATATATATATATATATATATATATAGAGAGAGAGAGAGAGAGAGTCAGGCTAGAATACACTCGAGTGTATCCGAAGCGGAATACACTTAAGTAGTTTTTCATGATGTAATTTTTTTTTTGAAAATCTAATCCGTTGATCTTCTTAAACATCTCGTAAACAACTCATACACAAAATTTGAGCACATTTGGATATGTATAGCTCATGTTATGAAGACCGCAAAAATTATGCATTTCAAATTAGTTTCGCGCGTTGATTTTGTTGTCCTTGGATGATTGACTTACACTCATCCAAATGGGCTCAAAATTTATATGTAGCCTAGTTATAGTATGACAACGAAGATCAACAGTTTACATTTTGTAAAAAATAGTCTTGATATGCAAACACACTTGAATGTATTCGTGCGATCCGTACACTCGAGTGTATTCTAGCCTGACTATATATATATATATATATATATATATATATATATATATATATATATATACTTATATATATATACTTATATATATATATATATATATATATATATATATATATATATATATATAGTCAGGCTAGAATACACTCGAGTGTACGGATCACACGAATACACTAAGTGTGTTTGCATATCAAGACTATTTTTTGCAAACTGTAAACCGTTGATCTTCACCGTCATACTATAACTAGGCTACATACAAATTTTGAGCCCATTTGGATGAGTGTAAGTCACTCATCCAAGCGCAACAAAATCGACGCGCGAAACTAATTTGAAATGTATAATTTTTGCGGTCTTCATAACATGAGCTATACATATCCAAATGTGCTCAAATTTTGCGTATGAGTTGTTCACGGGATGTTTAAGAAGATCAACAGATTAGATTTTCAAAAAAAATATAGCATCATGAAAAACTACTTGAGTGTATTCCGCTCCGGATACACTCGAGTGTATTCTAGCCTGACTATATATATATATATATATATATATATATATTAGATATAGTAGATTAGTTGGAACTCCGTTCCTTGTTTTGGCAACAGATAAGTATATTAAGCTATCTGTTCTTCATAAGTAAAACCTATAATGACCTATCTTATTTCTTTCTATGTCAATTTTGAATAGAGTTTTTTCCCATTTACTCCCTCACCTTTCCCAAAATCCTTAAAAACTTCCTCTCTTTTTCTTAATTCCAACTAGCCCCCTCTCTTTTGCATTGTTCCATCTGACCCCTTCACATACACCTTCGGTCACATGCGGTGACGGAAGACCTCTTCACTTCATTTCTTTTGCTTAATGTCATTTTTGCTCAATCTATTTAATTTATTTATCGATCATGATATCAATAACTCATATTTTATATTAAAAATTATGAAAGTATATAATATTTTAGAATATAGTTCAGATGTTTTGTGATATTGTATATATACATTAGAAGCAACAACAAAAATTTACACTTCTACGCTACTTGACCGACGCAATTCATGTTAGGTTTTTATGGGTTTGTTCGAGTTTTAAGGACAATCAGGTTGGGCCAGATTTGATCAAGGTCTATTCAGGATGGACCAGGTTTAGTTTGTGTTAGGCCGACTTGTATCCAGTTTCGGTTGGGTCCAATCGAATCCCGACTTGTGACATATTCAATCCAAATTTGCGGTTTCTTCAATTGTCTTATTGGTTCCAATGACATATTCAATCCAAATTTGGGGTTTCTTCAATTGTCTTATTGGGTCCAATTTCAATTTGGTTAATAAATAGTTTAGTTGGTGTCGAGTTTTGTCCAATTTAGGCAGGTCTGCTCACTTTTCTAGTTTGTCACGTGTTTTCTATTATTTTTTTCTTCTAATACCAATCATAAAAAAGTTATAATATTTGGTTAGTCTGGGTCGATTTTTGGATTAGATCAATGACGATCAAAATATAAAAATTCAAAATTGATCCTTTTTAGTTAGATCATTATAAAAATATTAACTTATTAAGTAATATTTTTTGTTGTGATCCAAATCCGCATGGACCAAAGAAACCAAACATGACCCATACATTTACAAACATTAAAAAAACAAAATTAAAACATGTCATAAGTCTGGACTTGTCCTGTCCTACTAAAATATGACGCACCTAGCCTAATCGAACTAGACCTGACCCGTCTAGACTAGACCCGAATAAAATTTGATCCGACCAGATCATACTTGATATCCGATCATCGCCACAAAACCTAAATTTTTGGGACCGTGTTCGGTCAAGTTGCGCCAAGTTAGCTCAATTTTGTCATTTCTACTAACCCATATATACAATATCACAAAAACTCTTATTTTTATTCTACAATATAATATAATTCTATATTTTTAATATAAAATATAAGTTATTCATATCATGATTGAGAAATAAATAAAATGAATTAAAAAATGATGAGATTTAGCAAAAGAATGCAGGTGAATAGATTTTTCCATCACGACATATGACGGAAAGTGATCGGGAGGGGGCTGAGTGGAATAATGGTGAAGAGAGAGGGGGATAGAAGGAATTAGGCAAAGGAAAGGTAGTTTCTGGAACTTTGGGAAAGGTGAGGGGATAAATGGGAAAAAGCTCTTCGAATACAATAACGATGATAGAATAGTGATCTCAGTGGCATCAGTGACATTTCTCTCATCACCGCTTCTACATCCTCCTCTAACCAAACTTTCCTTCTAACTTTCTTCGCGATGGCAGCTGCTACCAAACTACTTGCTAGCTACGACACTCCCTCCCTATTCGCCCTTGGCGACGACCAAAACTCTAGAGCTGACGCTTAGGATCTGGTTAGGGCCACACATCAACCCCCTGGACCCACCGGTAGGGAAGAGGGTGGTCTGATGATGCTCAGTGCAAACGGAAACTAGAGCTCTAGGAAGACGTTGTTGGGATGGGGAGATAGAGGTTTTGTTGCTACTACCAGCTGAGTGGGAGGCATGTGCAAATGAGCAGTGAGCCAAGCCAAAGGTGGTCCACTGCTTTTTGAGGCTTCTTGAGGACTCCTTCCTTCTTTGCCTCCTCTCACCAGTACATTGTTCTGTTGTAGCCTGTCAACTTCTCAAGTGGCATGGCTTTGTAGAGACAAGTCTGAACGGTTGATCTGCCCAAAGTCACTGATCTATGTTCCATCTCAAACTCAATTTATTGAATGTAATCAACCTGAGCCACCTGATCTCTCACTTAGTTAATGTGGGCCAAGATCTGATAACAGTCATATTTCCAAATGGAAGGTAAATACTCATCTATGACCAGTATTGGTAATAAATATCCTTATCTTAGACAAATAATTGAAAATCATTCTTAGATCCAAATAAGGCATTTGATACATCCTTTTACTAGAACAATGTGAGGAGACTAATAAACTTTTTTCCTAAAGGCTAATCCTCATCTCTTTTACGAAATTATAATGAATAAAATAGTGAATTATTGTGATTGTTGGTTATAACTTAGGGTTACATTAGGACTTACTCACCCTTCGCATAACCTAGAAGATATTTTTTGGAAACACTTCAAATATTAATGCAAGTTTACTCTTTTAATTCCCATGATCCTTGAATCATATTTAACATTAATTTACTAAGATCTAATCTTTGGTCACAAGAAGGTACACTTTATCTCTTATTGACAATGATTGTGATATTGAGTGTTTGTATTCTATATCTATATACCTATCTTTGCATGTAATACTTGTTTAAGTCAAATTAATTCTTATGATACATTTTTTTGTTTTTCATATATATCATATTTTCTGAAAACCTTGAACTTTTTATTGTAAATGAATATCAACATCCATAGTAAATGTGTAACATACTGAAATCCTCTATGTACCTCTTTGTACTCTTTTCTATAAGTTTTTGTCCTTCTTTTCGTTCCATATGTCTTTGGATTTGATTTATTGGAATTATGATGGTTATTGGATAAATGTTTCCCATATAATCTAAATATAGGGTTGTATGCACAAATACCTCAGTTAGATTTAGATAATGGGCCTAAAGTGCAAATTGTACACTAAGCAATAAAAAAAATAAAATATTTCGTCCTAGAACTTTCTAGCACTTCCTAGAATAAGAGAAATAAGAGAAAATCCGAATTTTATATAGGGAAGAAGATAAATGCAATAATTAAAGGTAATATGAGGATTAATGGGTTAAGAAGATAATTAGAAAGATTTTGCACCAAATATTATAATTTTAAACCCATCAGGATAATTTGACACTTAAATTTGTTTCCTTGAGCAAAAAGTAACTTTAGGGCCAAGTATCATTTAAAGTGGAAAATAAATATAAATATTAATGACATTATCAAAAGAAAATAGGAAATATGCCAATAAAGTGAAATAAAATACTTAATGTTCTCAAATCAGGAAAATAACTCGAAATTCGTATTCTAAACATAAAAATAAGCCTCTAGGCAAATTTGCAGCTAATTTGGATAATGTGTGAATAATGAGTAAAATTGGTGAGAGAAAGTATACAAACTATTCTATTTATTTAATAAATAAATAAATAATCTCAATTGGTGAAGATAATTGCAAAATCGTGTTCCAATCCCTTAAGGAGACTTATGGGTGAAGTTACACAAAAATTAGATAATGTTATCACCTCTTTTGAAGGAGGAAAGAGAAAATGACATTTTAATTATTTTACATATCAAACTTTCTCAAAAGGAAAAACTAACTCCATATTTAGATTCTACGTGTCAAAATAAGTCAGGATATAAAATTTGGTAATTTTTGGACAACGTTTGAGCCTCCAAAAGAAGAGAGAGAAAACATTTAAGAATTAATTGAATTTGGTCGAATTTTATTTTGCAACCTATTCCTTGACTCATCTGTGCGATCGGACGGCCTAGAGTCCTTCGTGGACCCGGGTCCACTAGTCTGACGACTCACAGTCGTCTTCTACCTCTAATCGTATAAGGCAACATGCCTTGTTTTCCTCAATTTTTCAAATCGATTTATCTTGAGTTTTACTCGACGATTTTTGCTCAAACTTGCTTTGTTGGATTCCTTGCGCGATTCCGAACAGGATTATTCCAAAAACTTTGGGATTTGATGAGCTTTCGAGAAATGCCCAATAGGGGCGCCGACCGCCTCTCTTTGCCCCTACCTAAACCCTAGTCTAGGGTACCTTGCCTATAAATATTACAACTCCAGCGACTGCCATCGCCTTAGCAAATCACTCGTGCTCTCAATTTGGCGTTTCGTGGATGATCTGAACTCCAACTGGCTGACGACACCTGACTTGCGGCGCCTCTCATGCTCTGCTCGATTGATCTCGTTTCAAATCAAAGGTACGGTTTAGTTCGTCTGTTGTTTGGCTTTCCATCGCATGTCTTCGTGTCGAGTTTGGTGCTCTAGGGCAAAATTGCCCAAACCTCCGCAAGAAGCAGCTTGCTTCGTCCGTCAGGCGGGCTGGAGAAGACGACCTCGTCGTTTTCCCTTTTTGCCCCTTGTCGCTTGCCTTTCTTGTGTTTCGAGCGAGGGACGTTCTCGTCCTTTTCCCTCTATTTTGACCGTTTGACCCCGGCCGCTCGACCTGCTGCGAGTGCTCCTGAGACGTGGGTCACCGCTCCCACTCACCCGCGATTGCTTGGTTTTGCTTGCCTTGCCTGCGTGGTAGGCTGTGATTGGTCGAGACAAAATAAATTGTATAAATTAATTCTGATGTCAGAAATTAAAAATAGATAGTGTTTTGAAATCAGGAAGACGAGACCTATTCATTAAAAATAATTTTGAGTTTTGATTTTGATGTTTGTGAAAACGTAATTTTTAGAATGATTTAATTAACTTAAAATCACTAAAATTGACCATAAAAGTCCATATCTTTAAAATATACAATATTATATGTTATCTTGATCAGAAAACCCTAACTAAGATGATAGTGAGGTTTTTGGAGTCTAATTCGATGGTTTGCGCAAAAAGTTAGTAATATTAGGGTTTTCAATCTTTAATGAGTATATATAATTCTAATTCATAGATCTAATGATGAATTAGGGAAAGTGGGTTCTGATTTCGTGTGAAGGGTTGGAAAGAGGGTTCTAGAACACCTGAGGCTAAGGTATGTGATTTGTATGTGCATCTACTCTTCAGTTGGGAAAAATTTATACCATTACCCATAATTTCCTATGAGGATTAATCTAACCTAAATCCTTGATTCTTGAAACCTAAATTGTTCATTGCCTCAAAAAAAATTAGTTGTAGTATTATCTTGTTTGGGTATTCATACCCCACTGCCATGTTACATAATCTTTTTCTTAATCTTTCCATAACTCTTTTGTTAGCATGTAATTAAATGTTCTATTTAATACTAAAGTAGTGGTACTTATGTACAACCACCCATAGAGGGCATGCATATAATCGCCATAGGGGAATATTTATAATTCTCCCTAATATATTATAGGTGACTGGAAATGTCTTATTCTCCCCTAACCTAAGGTTAGAGGTCCGGTAGGTGCCTCAACCCTACTTAGTTTGGTAGACATATTAATTTACATGCAAATCCTTTATTTACTTTTGTTATTGGCAAGTTTCATTGTAAAAAGCCTCATACTCCTTGATGTCTCACTTTACAACAAATATCTAGCCTATTTTACTTGTTACAACTTTCATGCCACTTTTAGAATATTCTTGTAACACATACTTTTATTTTCCTTCCCTCATGCTGGGTGTCTTCCCAACCACCCAGGTGTTGGTGTTATGCAAGGAGAAGGACAAGCTTGAAGGAAGTTTCCCTCCGGACTTGATCTTTTGCTTTTGAAGAAGGATGGCTAGGTTGTTATAGCTAGATCATGTTTATCTTATCTTTTCTTTTAGAAATCATTCATGTAATAAATTATAAAGCCATGCAAAGGCTTATTATGTCTTTCTTTCTTTCCGCTGCTATTGACATTTTATTATGTATCTGGAATCATGCTTATTTACTTAGAATATTATGCAATCATCCTCAAAATCTATAAATTATTGTTAAAATTGTGGATGTTTATATTTCCTTTAAATTTTAGTAAAGAGGTGATCTCGCCTCTTTACAACATGGTATCAGAGCCTTTAGGCGACTATTAGGGCATGCAGTTGAAGCAATGGTGTCTAGAAAGGATCAGGGTATCAGGGGCTGGCAAAATTTTTCCTCCGCACCACTAGCTTGGTATACGAGGACTCCCGTGCCCATATGATCCGGCCTGGCCTGGGCCGATATGAATTGCCTGAAGTAGTATGCTTTTAGGCAATAGCATTCTAGTTATCCTTTTCTCATATCTATTTCTATTCCCTTCTCATCTATGATTCTATACTCCTGAGAACCTAATATGATAACCCTAATTTTCAGGATAGGTGACTTGTTTGACAACGCGAACCAGGAGTCGACCCCTAACGACCTCGACACCCCTGTGACTCCTGCGGTCAACCAACCAGCTTCTGGTGTACCTGCCTTCACACCTGAGCAAGAATTGGCGATGTTGCGACAGTTGTTGTCCTCCACCATGATGGGACAACTCAACACCATTGTTGTTGTTGCCAACAAGCCGAGGGAGTTCACCCTCACTGACTTCATCAAGATGCAGCCACCCTACTTCAAGGGTGAAAGTGAGCCTAACATGGTGGACAAAGCCGACGACTGGGTGTTGGCCCTGGATCAAACCTTCGAGGGCATGGCATGTCCTCCTCACCAGGAGGTTCGGTTCGCGACGTATGTGCTGAATGGACCGGCGCGCTTTTAGTGGAACAGTGTTGCTTGCACTCGAGACACCTCTTCGATGGAGTGGACCCAGTTTCTGAAGCTGTTCAGGGAGAAGTACATATGTCCTGCTTTCTTGAGGAAGAAGGAGGCTGAGTTTTACAGTCTCAAGCAAGGAAGCATGAGCGTGGACGACTACGTTGAGAAATTTCTGCTGTTAGAGTGTTACACCACTGACCTTGGAGCTGACAGAAGAGCAACCTTGTTCTTGGAGGGCCTGAACTATCACGTGGGTCGAAGCCTCGTTCCGTAGATGCCACTCACGTTTCAACAGATGGTGGACAAGGCTCTCGCCATTGAGTCGTATCCAGGATTTCAAGCTTCTAATGGCTTCAACAACAAAAGGAAGAATCTGAACCAGTATGAGAACCGTGGATGTGATCGCTCCAACAGGTGCAATCGCCACCATCCTCCTGGAAGATGCCTCGCCAACAATGCACCTGCTCGTAATGGCAACTGTCCTCCACCAACCTGCCATGAGTGCGGCCAAGTCGGGCACATCCGACCCAACTGTCGCTGTTTCCAGTAAGGGCAGAATAATGCCCCGCAGCCGCAACAACCAAGACAGAACCCGCCGCCACGGAACAAAAATAATAACAACAACAACCAGAACCTGAGGCATCCTCCAGTGGAAAGCCGGAATGGGAGAGTGTTTGCTCTCAATGCTGAAGAAGAAGGTGAAGGCAATGAAGTGATTGAAGGTACACTGCACCTTAACATGCATCCTTTAAAATCCCTGTTTTATTCTGGTTCCTCCAATACCTTCATATCTTATCAGTTTGCCTCTATGCTTGAAATTGAATCTGAGTTTATGGATCATGTGTTAGATGTTAAAACTCCTAGTGGTAAAATCTGCTCCTCGTACCTCCAAACTCCTACCTTGAACCTCTGTATATCCGGAATAATGTTTCCCACAATTTTTGTCTAGCTTGATATGACCATTTTTGACATCATCCTGGGTATGGATTGGTTAAAGAAGTATAAAGTGGTTCTGTACTGCGAAGAATCCAAGGTTAGACTGGTTCATCCTGACGAAGGAAAAGTGTGTGTCAAGGGCAAGAAGCGAGAAGAGCGACAGTTTGTCATCTCTGCCATTAAAGCTGAAAAGCTTGTCTCGCAAGGGTGTAGAGCCTTCCTAGCCTCCATAGTTCTCGAAGCTACACCTCCTTCTCTAGATCATGTTGATGTGGTGAAGGACTTCCCAGATGTCTTTCCCGAGGAGTTTCCTGGGTTGCCACCAACTCGCGAGGTGGAATTCTCCATCGAGCTTATACCTGGAACTTCACCGATATCGAAGCCACCCTACCGCTTGGCCCCTGCCGAGCTAGCGGAGTTGAAGAAGTAGCTTGAAGATCTTCTCGACATGGGCTTCATTCGCCCTAGTGTTTCCCCTTGGGGAGCCCCTGTCCTGTTCGTGAAGAAGAAGGATGGATCTTTGCGGATGTGTATGGACTACCACATGCTTAACCAGGTGACAATGAAGAACCGTTATCCGTTGCCACGCATCGACGACTTATTCGATCAGTTGAAGTCAGCCACTGTGTTTTCCAAGATGTATCTACGAAGTGGTTACTATCAGATGCGTGTAAAGGATGATGATGTCCCGAAGACAGCGTTCAGAACTTGTTATGGGCATTATGAATTTATGGTCATGCCTTTCGGTTTGACAAATGCCCCTGCTGCGTTCATGGACCTGATGAACCGAGTATTCCGCCCATATCTCGAAAAGTTTGTAGTGGTGTTTATTGATGATGTTTTGGTTTATTCCGAGGCGTTGGAACAACATTGCCAGCACCTGCGGATTGCACTCAGCACATTGTGAGAAAATCAATTGTATGCAAAATTCTCAAAGTGTGAGTTCTGGATAAAGGAAGTTATGTTTCTTGGTCACGTGATTTCTTCCGGCCATATAGCTATTGATCCTGCGAAGGTAGAAGCTGTGACAAAGTGGGATGCTCCAAAAAACCCGTCCGAAATCTGTAGTTTCCTTGGTCTAGGTGGTTACTATCGGAAGTTTATCAAAGGGTTCTCTGAGTTGGATTTACCTTTGACCAAGCTGACTCGGAAGGAGGTCAAGTTCTCATGGACCCCTGAATGTGAGGACAGTTTTCAGAAGTTGAAGATGAGTCTGACTTCTGCTCCCGTGCTTGCTCTGCCTGTTGAGGGCGTACCCTATGTCATCTACACCGACGCATCTCGACAAGGATTAGGGTGTGTTTTGATGCAAGATGGAAAGGTGATCGCCTATGCTTCTCGACAGTTGAAACCTAATGAAGCAAATTGGCCTACACATGATTTAGAGCTTGCTGCCATAGTTCATGATTTGAAGATCTAGCGACACTACCTCTATGGCAAAAAGTTTGAAGTCTTTTCTAATCACAAGAGTTTGAGATATCTGTTGACTCAGAAGGATCTGAACTTGCGACAGCGTAGGTGGATGTAATATCTTAAAGATTACAACTTCACCATTACCCATCATCCTGGTAAAGCAAATGTCGTAGCTGATGCTCTAAGTCGCAAGAAAGATGTTGTTTGTGTTGCTCTGAGATGTTCTGTGTGGGAAAACCTTGAACATGTGGCAAGTTGGAGACCTCATCCTGACGATTCAGTGGATGATGACAAGTTGTGTGTTCATATGGCCAGTTTGACCGTTACACTAACCTGGATCTCAGAAGTCATGGCTGCACAGTTAGAAAGTTCTGAGCTTGAAGAGATGAAAAATTTATCTGAGAAACCGCAATCTGACTTCTCTGTCAGAGTGGATGGTGCCATCCGCTTCAGACAAAGGTTGTGGATTCCCAATGTTGGTGATCTGAGACAGAAGGTTCTGAGTGAAGCTCATGGGTCCAAGTACACTATTCACCCTGGAACAACCAAGATGTACAAGGACTTACAGCAAAGCTTCTGGTGGAAGAACATGAAGAACGATATAGCTCTGTTCGTAGCAAAGTGCTTGACATGTCAGCAGGTCAAGATTGAACATCAACGACCCGGTGGTCTTCTTCATCCTCTTGAGATTCCGGAATGGAAGTGGGAGAAGATCACAATGGACTTTATTATCGGTTTCCCTAAGTCCAAGAAAGGTTATGATGCTGTTTGGGTGGTGATTGATTGGCTTACAAAATCTGCTCATTTCTTACCTTTCAAAACCACGTATAAAGTTGCTGAGATGGCTCAGTTATATGTGGAGTGGATAGTTCATCTGCATGTTATCCCTGTTGTGTTAGTTTCTGATCGAGACCCAAAATTCACTTCTCGCTTATGGGGTCAGATTCAAGAAGAGATGGGTACTGATCTTCGTTTTAGTACTGCTTACCACCCGCAAACTGATGGTCAGTCTGAGAGAACAGTTCAAATTCTGGAGGACTTGCTGCGTTCTTGTGTGATGGATTGGGGTGGTGCCTGGGATCGGTATCTACCGTTAGCAGAGTTTGCTTACAACAATAGCTACCAAGCCAGTATTGGTATGCCACCTTTTGAAGCTCTCTATGGTAGACATTGTCGTTCACCTTTGCACTGGGATGATGTTGGTGAACGTTCCCTAGTGAAGACTGATGACATGCAGATGATGCTTGAGAAGGTACAGTTGATAAAGAAACAGATGAAAGATGCTCAAGACAGACAGAAGATGTATGCTGATAAAAAGAGGTCTGATGTAAGCTTCTTAGTGGGAGACTATGCTTTTCTAAAGATCAAGCCTATTCATTCTATTGCAAGATCTAAAGTAAAAGGCAAGTTGAGTCCTCGCTATGTTGGACCATTTGAAATCTTAGATAAAGTGGGAGATTGTACATATCGCCTAGCTTTGCCTCCTGCTTATGATAAGATCCACAATGTGTTCCATGTTTCTGTGTTGAGGCAGTACGTAAAGGATCCGTCTCATGTACTCACCATTGAACCTGTGGAAATTAATGAGAATCTGACTTATGAAGAACTACATGTGAAGATCCTTGACTCCCGAGTAAAGCAGCTAAAGAGTAAGGAGATAGAGTTAGTAAAGGTCTTGTGGAGATACCATGGTTTAGAAGAAACCACTTGGGAGTTGAGAGACGAGATGTTACGTACTCACCCTTCCCTCTTTGTATGAGATTTCGGGGACGAAATCCTTTTCAAGGGGTGGAGTGTTGTAACATATTGAAATCCTCTATGTACCTCTTTGTACTCTTTTCTATAAGTTTTTGTCCTTCTTTTCGTTCCATATGTCTTTGGATTTGATTTAGTGGAATTATGATGGTTATTGGATAAATGTTTCCCATATAATCTAAATATAGGGTTGTATGCACAAATACCTCAGTTAGATTTAGATAATGGGGCTAAAGTGCAAATTGTACACTAAGCAATAAGAAGAATAAAATATTTCGTCCTAGAACTTTCTAGCACTTCCTAGAATAAGAGAAATAAGAGAAAATCCGAATTTTATATAGGGAAGAAGATAAATGCAATAATTAAAGGTAATATGAGAATTAATGGGTAAAGAAGATAATTAGAAAGATATTTGCACCAAATATTATAATTTGAAACCCATCAGGATAATTTGACACTTAAATTCGTTTCCTTGAGCAAAAAGTAACTTAAGGGCCAAGTATCATTTAAAGTGGAACATAAATATAAATATTAATGACATTATCAAAAGAAAATAGGAAATATGCCAATAAAGTGAAATAAAATACTTAATGTTCTCAAATCAGGAAAATAACTCGAAATTCATATTCTAAACATAAAAATAAGCCTCTGGGCAAATTTGCAGCTAATTTGGATAATGTGTGAATAATGAGTAAAATTGGTGAGAGAAAGTATGCAAAATATTCTATTTATTTAATAAATAAATAAATAATCTCAACTGGTGAAGATAATTGCAAAATCGTGTTCCAATCCCTTAAGGAGACTTATGGGTGAAGTTACACAAAAATTAGATAATGTTATCACCTTTTTTGAAGGAGGAAAGAGAAATGACATTTTAATTATTTTACATACAAACTTTCTCAAAAGGCAAAACTAACTCCATATTTGGATTCTACGCGTCAAAATAACTCAGGATATAAAATTTGGTAATTTTTGGACAACGTTTGAGCCTCCAAAAGAAGAGAGAGAAAAACATTTAAGAATTAATTGAATTTGGTCGAATTTTATTTTGCAACCTATTCCTTGACTCATCCGTGTGATCGGACGGCCCAAAGTCCTTCTTGGACCCAGGTCCACTGATCCGACGACTCACAGTCATCTTCTACCTCTAATCGTATAAGGCATCAAGCCTTGTTTTCCTCGATTTTTCAAATCGATTTATCTTGAGTTTTACTCGACGATTTTTGCTCAAACTTGCTTTGTTGGATTCCTTGCGCGATTCCGCACAGGATTATCCCAAAAACTTTGGGATTTGACGAGCTTTCGAGAAATGCCCAATAGGAGTGCCAACCTCCTCTCTTTGCCCCTACCTAAACCCTAGTATAGGGTACCTTTCCTATAAATATTACAACCCCAGCGACTGTCATCGCCTTAGTAACTCGCTCGTGCTCTCAATTTGGCATTTCATGGATGATCTGAACTCCAACTGGCCGCCGACGACACCTGACTTGCGGTGCCTCTCGTGCTCTGCTCGATTGATCTCGTTTCAAATCAAAGGTACGGTTTAGTTCGTCTGTTGTTTGGCTTTCC
Organism: Alisma plantago-aquatica; assembly: GCA_963693085.1. Taxonomy (NCBI): domain Eukaryota; kingdom Viridiplantae; phylum Streptophyta; class Magnoliopsida; order Alismatales; family Alismataceae; genus Alisma; species Alisma plantago-aquatica. The sequence continues at coordinate 314,749,586 of OY856413.1, read as the reverse complement.
ATCGCATGTCTTCGTGTCAAGTTTGGTGCTCTAGGGCAAAATTGCCCAAACCTCCGCAAGAAGCAGCTTGCTTCGGCCGTCGGGCGGGTCGGAGAAGACGACCTCGTCGTTTTCCCTTTTTTCCCCTTGTCGCTTGCCTTTCTTGCGTTTCAAGCGAGGGACGTTCTCATCCTTTTCCCTCTGTTTTGACTGTTTGACCCCGATCACTCGACCTACTGCGAGTGCTCCTGAGACGCGGGTCACCGCTCCCACTCGTCCGCGATCGCTTGGTTTTGCTTGCCTTGCCTGCGTGGCAGGCTGTGATTGGTCGAGACAAAATAAATTGTATAAATTAATTCTGATGTCAGAAATTAAAATTAGATAGTGTTTTGAAATCAGGAAGACGGGACCTATTCATTAAAAATAATTTTGAGTTTTGATTTTGATGTTTGCGAAAACGTAATTTTTAGAATGATTTAATTAACTTAAAATCACTAAATTGACCATAAAAGTCCATATCTTTAAAATATACAATATTATATGTTATCTTGATCAGAAAACCCTAACTAAGATGATAGTGAGGTTTTTGGAGTCTAATTCGATGGTTTGCACAAAAAGTTTGTAATATTAGCGTTTTCAATCTTTAATGAGTATATATAATTCTAATTCATAGATCTAATGATGAATTAGGGAAAGTGGGTTCTGACTTTGTGTGAAGGGTTGGAAAGAGGGTTCTAGAACACCTGAGGCTAAGGTATGTGATTTGTATGTGCATCTACTCTTCAGTTGGGAAAACTTTATACCATTACCCATAATTTCCTATGCGGCTTAATCTGACCTAAATCCTTGATTCTTGAAACCTAAATTGTTCATTGCCTCAAAAAAAATAGTTGTAGTATTATCTTGTTTGGATATTCATACCCCACTGTCATGTTACATAATCTTTTGCTTAATCTTTCCATAACTCTTTTGTTAGCATGTAATTAAATGTTCTATTTAATATTAAAGTAGTGGTACTTATGTACAACCACCCATAGAGGGCATGTATATAATCGCCCCAGGGGAATGTTTATAATTCTCCCCAATATATTATAGGTGACTGGGAATGTCTTATTCTCCCCTCACCTAAGGTTAGAGGTCCGGTAGGTGCCTCAACCCTACTTAGTTTGGTAGACATATTAATTTACATGCAAATCCTTTATTTACTTTTGTTATTGGCAAGTTTCATTGTAAAAAGCCTCATACTCCTTGATGTCTCACTTTACAACAAATATCTAGCCTATTTTACTTGTTACAACTTTCATGCCACTTTTAGAATATTCTTGTAACACATACTTTTATTTTCCTTCCCTCTTGCTGGGTGTCTTCCCAACCACCCAGGTGTTGGTGCTGTGCAAGGAGAAGGACAAGCTTGAAGGAAGTTTCCCTCCGGAGTTGATCTTTTGCTTTTGAAGAAGGATGGCTAGGTTGCTATAGCTAGATCATGTTTATCTTATCGTTTCTTTTAGAAATCATTCATGTAATAAACTATAAAGCCATGCAAAGGCTTACTATGTCTTTCTTTCTTTCCACTACTATTGACATTTTATTATGTATCTGGAATCATGCTTATTTACTTGGAATATTATGCAATCATCCTCAAAATCTATAAATTCTTGTTAAAATTGTGGATGTTTGTATTTCCTTTAAATTTTAGTAAAGAGGTGATCTCGCCTCTTTACAAAATGAAAATAGATAAATTCTTATAAGTGTATAGAGGGTCGTGTGCATAGAGAAGGTATGCAAAATGCTCCACACTTGTAACTGTTGAGTGGGTCAAATTCATAGAAAAAACCCACATTGGAAATACATAACTAAAATAAGTTGTGGTTTCTTAAAGGATAAAAATGAAAAATATTGTTTTCTCTTTCTTATATATAACTTCCAAGCAAATATTTTGTTGGAAAAAAACCATTTTAGTACGTTTTTACAAAAATATTTACCAACATAGCACACTTTGCGAAATATTTTCCAAAATAACACACTTTAGTATAAAAATGCCACTTTATATGGAGCTTTTAGTATCCGTGATCCAAAAGCACCACAAATATGGGTGTGTTTAGTTTAAAAAACATTGAAAAAAATAAAAAGAAGTGGCACTTTCACTTGACAAACAAATGGGGGCGTCAAGTTGAAAATGTCATCAAAGTGGCGTTTTTTACTTTTTTAAATAGTTTTTTTATATAAAAATAAACACATCAATATTTGTGGCACTTTTCAGTCTTGGATATAGAAAACGCCACTTTGAGTGATGGGTTCCACACAAAGTGTGCTATTTTGGGAAATATTTTGCAAAGTGTGATACGTTGGTAAATATTTTTGTGAAAGTGTGCCAAATTGGTTTTTTTTCCTATTTTGTTTTTTCAATTCACTCTATTGTATTTCCAACATATCAATGCATTTGTATTGATTGTGTCTCAATTTTACCCTATTAGGCTAAAGAAGAAGATTGATGAAGACCTACTTATATTGCTTCCATTGTAATGATATGTACTGAGAACCTTGAACAAACTTCACTAAATGAGAACTCCACGAGGAAATAATTAGTAAAGGGAATGATTTTAGTTAGTAGTCAAGTTTACTATTTCTCTCATGTATCTTTCATATTACATTGCCTTTGGACCTCCTATTGTAAAACCATTTTTTGGTTCTTTGAATAAAAGTAAAGTTTATTTAATTATTGCATATGTTGTGTGTGATCTTTAGGATCCTCAGGGACAAATGGTTGAATCCATTTAACATTGTCTACCTAGGCAGTAGGATTGTGGTTTTGGTAAATGCAGATCTATGGCAGTTGGTACCAGAGCCAAACACTCATCATTCATGTAGTAACTAACTAAAAATTCAAATCTCTTGATCATTGGAAACCATTCAAAAATAGTGAAACTAAGGTGTCTAAGATTGAGAACAAGTGGTCCTGACTAGTAATCTCTCCTATCTATCACACAATGGTTGCTGGGGTTCCCTACTCAACCTGGCCTTACTGGATTTAGAATGGACCGATTGTTCTTTTCTAACCCTATAAAGACATTATAACATCTCATTTATTTACTAAGGACTACACTAAACTACATGATTATAAGATGATTTCTCATCTGTCTTTCCCTCTCTCGTTAGAATGACTTGATTTATGATCTCTCTCAATTATTGATAGGCTTTGTATGAGAAATAACTAAAATTTGAATGAAATTCTAAGATTTTACTAAAATGATGATGATTCCATGATATGATATTTTAACTCAAAACCATATTTTATGAGGGGTGAAGATACCAATGAACTTCTACAAACTTAAGTACTCTCTTGAGTAATTCAAAATTTATGTGCCAAATATTGTATATGCACCCTTCAATAATCAATGTGAATCTCAAACGACAATGTATATTGGCCAAGGAAGAACTTGTGCAAAATATCTCATTGATGAATGTATGAAAATGATTATAACACCAATTGGCTATAATCAAATTTAATATTTTTAGAGATATAAAACCTTGACCATATCTTATGACGTACTAGTTGTGGATGTCAAAATTTACAATGTTTATAGATAGTGTTTCTACATTATTATCTTTGAGAAGAGGAAATTAAATCATTGTAGTTTGATGTTATAGAACATGTGCCATTGTTGATGATGATAAGAATTTTATGTTAACACTGTCATGTATGCCTAACATGACCAAAAACCCCACAGAATAGAGTAGAGGTGATAGAGTACTCAAACCTAGAGTGTAGTCTAATTTTTTTTTATCAATATATAATATTAGGTGTCATCATGATATATCGGATAACCTATCACATGTCACACAAGAGATATAGATAAATTAAAAATGATTTGCACCAACAACTATTGGGGAGGATGTCTTGCCTATGTTATACATGCAAAATGATCCACACCATTTGGTGTAAAGAGGATCCAATATATACAAGAGGATCCAATATATACACAATACATGAAAAATGATCCATACCAATGGGTCTAGAAAGGATAAAATGCATACAAAAACATAACAATGATTTTCACCAATGGGTTTAGAGAGGATCGAATGCATATGAAACACATGCTAAATGATCCACACTAGTGTGTGTAGAGATAATCTAATGTATATGAAATAGATAAAAATGGATCTACAACAGTGGGTGTATAGAGGATGTAATCCATAAATAATACATGTAAAATGTCTACATGTCTAGGTGTAGAGAGGATCTAATGTACATCTACAAAATGATAAACAGAGTGTAGAGAGGATCTAATGCATATATGTGAAAGGGTCCACACCTATAGTTGTACAAGGTGCCAATGAAAGAGTATGTTGAAATGCAAGATAATAATTTTTAGAATTATGACTTAAAGTTGATCAATATATATTAACATGTGAGGTTCACCGAATTACTTGATTATCATGATAATGTTATTTCAGGAACTAATGAGGATATGTCGTGTAGTCTTCATGACTATTTTTAGGTTCATATGAATTTTGGGGACAAATTCTCTTTAAGAAGGGAAGGATGTGATAAAGTGAATATTTCTTATTTCTTACTTAAATAACCATTGTCCCCTTATTTATATCCAATGTTACTTAATTTGACCTCATTTTTCCATTTCAGGTATAATTGATCTTATATGACTCCCTTACTAAAAATTTTGATCTTGTTATCATATTATTGATTCACAATATTTAAACCAAAGATTTAATTAAAGTGATCAATCAACTTGGTCATATGATGTATATGGAACCTCAGAGAGGTGGCATAACCAAAGTAGAAGAATTATGTTACAATCACCCTAAGTGTGACTTGGATCAAATTTTGAGAATGAAATTTCCTTTAAAGGTGGTGTGGATATAATATATTGAACTTTTTGGGTCCTTTTTGTAGAAGTACCAAGGCTTAGTAAATAATTAAGTGATGGAAATTAAATTAGTTGATATTCGTTATACATCCTTTATGAGTGAGTGAATTTGAAATAATGAGTGACAATGGAATTCTAGAAACAGTTTGTATGGAACTTTAGACAAAGGGAACTTTCTATATGTGATGAGGTTTCCTTTGTATATGTAAGATAAATCAATATTTAAGAATTTGGGAAGAAAATGGAATATTTTTAGAAGAGCATAAACTATAATGAACTAGGAAAAGATTTGACTAGGATGCCAAGATCTTTGACTAGATTGATAAAAATTGATGAATATGGGTTTTAAATAATACCTTATTAGGATTTCTAACCTTCCATCAATCCTAACCTTCATTGGTTCTTTTCGGTCAAGATAGAGTTTGAATGTGGAGGAATTATTGGTCAATGTTTTCCTTTTCTTTGGGTAATATTATAGAAGTTACAGAGATCTAGAAAAAGGAAAGTTTCATCGTGTATGGAGATGATTTTAATAGGGAAATTTAAAAATAAGATATAACTAACAATATACTTATCTGGATTCTTAGTATGGATCTTTATAATTAATTGGACTTGAGAGATATTAATTTTAGTGCTATAAATGGAAGATAATAAAAATATCAGTGCAAACATATAGTTTGACCGCTTCCATTATGCACTATTATTCATTTCCATATGTAGCTATGCCCAATCTATGCATTGGATTTTCAAACATTCTTTAGTCGACGCTCTGTTCCTTTTTTGGAAATAGATGCATATATAAGGATGCCTACTTTTCACAGACAGAACATATGAGGACCTCTTTTATTTCTTTCTATGTAATTAATGAATAAGAAAATAATGATAAAAGAGTGATATGGTGGGGTTAGTGGTCTTTCTATCATGACCACTCTATGTCTTCCTTTGACCAACATGTCCCGCTAATTTTATCTTTAACAACTGTTTCTACTAACTACTTCCAATTATGAGACCCCTCCCCTTATGGCCTTTGCGGAGAACACACCTCAATTGCCTAAGAGGAGGACTTGGTCAAGGCCACACAATGGCCCCCTAGACTAGTCAGCTGGGAAGGAGGTGGCACATAGACTGTTAGTGCAATGAGAAACTAGAGCTCTATGATGCCATGATTATGCATAGATGAAAGTCAGACACTGCTACCAACCAATCGGTAAGCATGAACATGTTAATGTTGAGCCAAACTGAAGGTGGTCGGCTACTTTTTGAGCCTCTATGAAGCCTTCTTCCTCATTCCCCTCCTCTCTCAATAGGTTTCTCAGTCATAGTCTATCCCCTTCCAAAGAGGCCAAATCTATGAGAGAGAGAAGCACGAGTCGCTAACCTTCATTTGGATCAACTTTGGTCATGATGTAACAACCCAAATCTGCAGAGTCAAGTCCTTTCTAAAATCAAATTGAGTGAATGGAATTAACTTGAGCCACCCAATCTCTCACGTAGTAAACATGGGCCCAGATATGAACACAACTATACTTCCAAATAAAAGCTAAACACCCTCTCTCTCTAGAAAGTTTGTCAGAAATAAAACCTCGATCTTAGAAAAAATATTTAAAATGAACCTAGCTCCATATAAGGCACATAGATACACTTTTTATTGAGAAAAATGCAAGGATCAACAATTTTGGTTCCAAAGTCTAGATTCGCATATGTTTCCCTGATATCGAGATATTACTTATTTTTGCATTTTTGAATTTTAATTAAATGCTTAATTATCAAAATTGTGACTCCAAAATTGTGGATCTAGTTATATAAGTAATCTAGGTGATGATACATACCTTAGATCAGACATTATTCACCCTAGATAATGATTAAGATAACTTTTGATATAAACATGATGATGATGTTAAACTTAGGGTTAATTCCTCTAATTTGAACTAGGTTATTTTGATATTGATATTGATATGGAGAATTATGATCTTAAAATTTTGATAATGATTGACAATGAGAATTCAGAGAGTTGGTTATAAATTAAGATCACATTAGTCCTTAATCATCCTATACATAACCTTTGACATATAATTTAGAATCAATTCTAATGTCAATGTAAGTGTACTCTTGTAATGCCCAATATCCTTGACTCATATTTGACCTTGAATTATGGACAATCTAATTTTTTATCACAAAAAGGTAAACATTATCCTCTGATTCACCATGAGTATGGTATTGTTTGCTTTTATTGTATGTTTATGTATCCCGGGCTTGGATGATCATATTTATTAGAATTATGTGACTTACTATGATACTTTGTTTTGTTTTTCATATATATTATGTTTTTAGAAAAACCTTAAACATGATTATAAACTTTGATATTGATAATGAATGAAAAGAGATTCATAAGTGTAGAAAGAGTCGAATGCATAGAGAAGGTATGCAAAAAGATCCACATATGTAGGTATATAATGGGTCAAACTCATAGAAACTAACCCATAATGGAACTATAAAAATAAAATAAGTTGTGGTTTCATACATGATAAATTTGATTGATGATGTTTTCTCTTGCTTATATATAACATCCAAGTAATTATTTTATTATGAAATTTTCACTATTATACTCCTTATACTATTGTGTTTGCTTTAATCATGTCTCAATTCCCCCTATTAGGTTAAACAAGAAGATTGATGAAACCTTGCCTTATACTGCTTCCTCTATATGGATATCTACTAAGAACTGTGAGCAAACTTCAACAAATGACAAGTCCATTAGGAGATAAATAATAAAAGAAATGTTGTTTTAGTTAGTAGTCCATTTTATTATCTCTCTCATGCATCTTTCCTATCATGGTTCTTTCGAGCCTCTTATGGTAAAATCATTTTTTTGTTCATTCAATACAAGTGAAGTTATTTAATTATTGCATATGTTGTGTGTAAACTTTGGGATGATCATGAAAAGGATCCATGAAACCAGTCTCATACTAAGGAGTGGGAATAAGAAGGTGGATATGATACATGATCCAAATTGGTCCTATGGCTAACCTAGATTTAGTTAGTTATCTTACAGAGGCTAGATAACCCCTTAGCATGGATGGTGAGTTGTACATGTTCACACACTATGTCGGATTCTACTTTGTAAGGTAAGTAAGTTGTCCATGTATATATATAAAATAATAAAGGACACATCTATAAGATAGTTATTCATGGTAAAATTTGTTTTTTGGCACTTTATAAATTGTTGAATATATCTATAACTATATAATGATAATGCACAACAACTATCTTGGATCAGATCTAGTATAATAAATAGAGATGAATATGCATTGTGTTTATATTGTTGTATGTCATGTTTTCTAACTTTAATATTGAATAATCCAACAAATGAACAATATTTTATGTGCATAAACTGAGTTTCCTGCTCCTCAATATGATTGTTAACCTGAGACTTCAATTCTAGGTGATCATGAGTTTTTTTTGTGTCTGTGTATTGAGGTACCATTATTTAGGCCTTAGGAATGTTTGTAGGTATTTTGATGAAGGAACATATGTGGTACTTAATGTAAACTTCTACATCCTCTTGAAATTATAACTAGATTGTGTTTGAAGGATTATGTATAGTAGATCTGACACCTTTATAGATTTAGAATATGGATGAATACCATTTTAATTGTCTATGAATTCTATGATTTATAGTGTTTCTTATTTATGTGTTGCATGGAGATGCTTGGGTTTAGTTACTTGTCACCTATGGACCGCCACTGTAAGGAGGAGGGATCACCCCCTTACTAAAATTTTGAAGAATCAACATCCATTCCAAACACACTAAAAGGTATGCTAGAATAGGTATTAATTTTCCAAATTTATTATAATGGTATGCAAAAGACTAAAGTGTAGCAAAAGAATAAAAATAACTAACTATATTCAACTTTCATAAAAGATTACACAAGTACATCAAAATCTCCCATTAGGGTTTACAACAAGATGAAACCAAAAGGATCTAGATAGATGGAATAGGGTTCATATAGTACCTCATTAGGGAATATAGGGTTTGGTTTGCAAATATCCCAACTTAGGGTGTAAGAATGCACATACATAAAGAGGGATTGCACATACATAAATAGGGATTGCACATACCTCTCATATGATTTCAACTACCAACTTTCATCACTTTGTTGAGTCCAAGACCAACTTCTCCTATTCCAATGTATAACCATGTATTAGGGTATGTTATATGCATTAATGTAAAGAAAACCCCTATTTTTGACTTTTTGCACAAAACTTCGATTTAGACTCTTAAAATATCACCATTGATCTAGTTAAGTTCTTATGATTGAGAAAACATATAATTTTGCATATTTTGGAGTTATGAAGGTCAAAGTGTATTTTTGGTGTTTTTTAGGTATTTAATTCATTTTCTAAATACTGTTTTGGACAAAAATCCAAACAAAAACTTAGAAATATTTTATTTAGAAAGAGCACATTTTTCAGAGTTCAAAACATTTTTTCATTTTATTGTTGGACAAGGGAATAAATAGTTATGAATTTCTCAAAACTGACTAATAGGAAATCACCACATCATCAAACCGATTGAGATAAGTAGAGAGAGAGAGAGAACACCATTTTACCCAAGATCAGGATTTGGAGTTTCAAGGGTAACCAAATCAGATCTTCTAGAGAAGGTAAAACAACAAGAAACCAAAACCCTAGAAGCACATGGTAAATAGAGATGGAGATCATCGATTTTAAACATAGAAGCATGAGTTTTAAGCATGTAGCAAGCAATATATGAGAAGGGGATTACAAAAATCATCTCTAGGAAAGGTGGAAAGGTCCAATAAGTAAGGTTCCCAAGCCTAGAGAGGTTGGTTTCTCCAACAAAGCTCTTATCTCGAGCAAGAAGCACCTTCTCCACTTTAGAGGTGAAAAACCCTAACAAAAGAACATGGAGATGGGATGTTTAAGGGCTATAGGTGGGGTTTCACCATGGAAGACCAGGGTTATACCTAGAGGAAGGTGGAAGGAAGACTAATATCTTGAAAATAGGGAAGAAAAGGAGGATACTTACTAGTTTTGGTCAAAATCACCTAGGAGGAGCTTAAGAAATCCTAAATAGAGAAATTTGGAACCCTATGAGCCTTCTTCACCAATGTAAGCACAGTCTTTTACCTTGGTACTTCATTTAAATCTTTGGGTAGCATCACCAAATCTTCAACAGTGTAGGGACATTGCCCTAATATGGGGGAAAGAGAAGGAGAGAAAGATTTTTCAAATTGGGAGTTGGGAAGAGGTAGACATGGCTTTATAAAAAAGGGGGCAATCATGATGTGTCTATGGGACTTTCCATGTGTCCCTAGCCTAGGGCGTCATGGCCATGCAAGAGGACAGCTCATAGAGACTTCTTGTATATCAAATTTCGATCCTAAAATCCCATGGAGACTTCTAGGCCATCCCCATCGTCCTCAAATCAAAGAAATAACCCCATTGGTTGATAGCTTTTAAAGATAAGCTCATTTATAAAGAGGATAATCCCTAAAATACCCTTGAAAAGAAACATCTTCAAACCAAGGTGCAACTAGGTGCCCCATGGTTCAAAAACTCGAGAATGGTAAGGGAGTATCTAAAGATTATAATGCATGTGTTACAACTCCAAAATTTTTGGGTTCATATGGTTGGAAATGCAATTTCCCCAATAAATGTATGGTTATGAAATTGTATGATATATGTGCATTGGATGGATTTCCTTTGCAAAATTTCCTTTGTGCATGTGATTTCGTGGATCATAATATGTTAATGAGTCCAATATGATTAAAAGAAAAAGAAGAAATCAAATAATGCATTATTGAGAAGGAAATTTGAGATAATGAAAAAATATAAGAAATATGTGGAAATACATATGTTTGAATCATCATGGACTATATTTCAAATTCACAAGGCTTAAAATGGTAAAAGGAATCCAAATAAAGAGAATAAAAGAGTAAGAGAGAGAAAATATGTATAAAATATGCCTTTTTAAGTGATAACTTGCATATGAAGAAAAGTCTCTCATGCTTTTGAATTTGAGTCCCAAACTTGGCACACAAGTAGTTTAAGTCATTATGAACTTTTCTCTAAAATTTAGGATCAAATGGATAAAACGTTTTAGGATATGATTTTTGTAAAAATATCCTAAAGTGAGAAGGATAACTTTTAATGTCACAATTTCAATGATTTAGGAATCTAATTTAATTAAGTAGCACGAACAACATGCATCGTTGATCCCAGATCCAACGATGGTTGCTCATCGTCTAGTTTGAGAAGAACTGGGAATACGCAAAGTCTTGTTCAATTTGGATTCTCTCATTGTATGATTGGTGGGCGGATTTAGAAACAGCCCCAAAGGTTTTGGGAGCAAATTCCGCACCTGTTTGACCTAAGTTTTTGATAGTTTGGGAAGCTCTAGTAGCTTTGCCCAAATCCTAATGGTAGTAGGACCTTGTTTGGGGGACTCCACCTATAAAAGGAGGGTCGTTGATCCCCAACAGAGGCACAATCACCTCCACGATGCGCTACTAGCCTTTGGGATTGTAGACCTATGAGCAATTTTTCATAGTTCCTTGTTCTTCACCTCGGCATCAGTCTTCCTGCCTACAAGAGATGGTCCTTCTCATTCCATCCGACCAGTGCACCATCGGGGGAATTGATAGCGTAGGCGAGTTTGTCAGGAGTTGGCCGAGATAAGCGCGTCGTTTCTTCATGGGTTGACAGACGAGGTCAGAGGTCAACCATGGTGTTGACTGTGTGTCAATGCTACTATCCGCATGAGGACCCTCGTGAGGTAGGAGATGAGGGTCGATGGTTTTACCATCGAGCCCCTACTGAGACCGCACGTTGAGATCTATGAAGCAGGGCTACCAGTGTCTTTCCCCGTAACCCGCGTGGGGGTGAAGCACCTGATCGAGTGGAGCCAACCGCTTATGTGGCTGGCTGTGATTCGCGGAAGCCAGACCACATGGAAAAAAAGGAAAAGAAAATGAAAAGCTAACGTGGCGGCCAGTGATTGGATGAGAGGTAAATAATTTACAAAATTCATATCTAATTATTGGTGTATCTTAGGAAGACAAGAAATATATGAAAATTGATCAGAAAAATGCAAGGAATCAAATTAAAATATTATTGAAGCCTGATTATATTTATAAAAGTACTTAAAGATGTCACCTTTAATGGTGTTATTAATAGAAAACCCTAAGTTTTGATTATTAGTGAATTTAATAATTTTCTTTGGATAATTCTGAGCCAATATTAACCTATTGTTAATAAAAGGAACATTTAGATCTAAAAGATGATTTTTATGCATAATTGGATTAATTTAGGGTTCCATGTACATGAATATGCATTAATGGGTCTAGAAATCCTAATTTTGATAATTGTGACTTTTAATGGTTTTAGTTGTGAAAATCTATGTATAAGACAGAGATATGATGTTCTAAATCCAATTTGAGTATAAAGGACCCTTAATGTGGATAATTTATGTAATTAGGGTTTTTATGAGTAGAAAATCTATTTTAGGGTTTATTGACCTAAAAAGGATAAAGTTTGAGAAATTGATCTAAGAAGCTCGAATGAATCCTAATGAGACTTAGAAACCTTAGAAAGGTGTCCCAAGTCAATAAAGAGTTGTTTGGGATGTAATGGTAACAACTAGGTGTTATACATGTTTTCAAGATCAATGTTTGCTTGCTTGATTGATTGGCTTGCTTTATTGGACATCTAGTTGGATTCAGATATATTACTTCTTTGAGATCTCCAATGTTTTATTGATCTATGCACTTTATTCAAGGTGCCATGCATTTTTGACAATGCCCTCAAATTAAAACTTTTCAAGTACTCATTGACATATCTAAGCCAATTCATGGTACAATGCCATGGAAGGTGACCACATCACCTCTTAGGAACCCCTCAGATCCAAATTCCTTGAAAAATATTGCCCTCCATCTCTCACTTACCAAATCTAGGGTAAAGTTACACAATTTAAGATGTCTTCAGAATAAACATTAGGCAAATCGTGGGAACAATTCAAGGAAATTCTTCCCCATTGCCCACTCCATAATGTTCCCTTAGTACATTTGATTGAGATATTTTATATAGGCATTGATATGAATACCAAAGTCTTCCTTGAATCTTCTTTAGGAGAAAATTTCATCTTAAAAAGAAACACTAAGACCCAAGCCCAATCCCATGGAGGGAAAGCATGATCTCTCAAAGGTCTCTAAGGTTGAGGATAGTTTTGAGCTTAAGTCAATTGCCAAGAGTATTAAGTTTCTTACCTTGAAATAAGACTAACTAGAATCTTCCCTTCAATCTTCCTCAGGATGGGGACCCCCTCCATCTCAATATGATACTGAATTCCTTTGTAGCATTTTCCACGGCTTTGATCATCCCACATAGTAGTTCCAACTACTGTACAACATGCAAATCGGAGATGGGCAACAAATGGGGGACCTCAACTCCATTCACGTCATTCTTGGCCATGCTTACTACAATCCAAATAAAACTATTAATCATCCTAGTTTCCAATATGGAAATCCATCTGATATTGAAAATCCATCCCAACAACTACCTCCTCGAATGAACTATCAAGGTCGTCCACCACCTAGTTTTCAGCAAATTTCCATAATCATTATAGGGGAAATTTCCACAACCGTAGGAAACAATTTTAAAACCTTGATCAGGCTCTATAGATGCAACAATAGCATTTGCGACATCCTGCACCCGCTTTAAATATTGACACATAGTTCATAGATTTAAAACAACTAATTCTATCCCATATGCCATTTTAATATGTGACAAACTCCCAGATTACACAACTTGTGGCCAATGAATGCCCTCTCATGGGAACCTTCACAGGGAAACCTAAGAAAAACCCAAAACATCCTGAGTAGTTGAAAGTTGTCTCCAAACATTATGGAAACATGTATCCTCCTCCGAAATATTCTCCTCCTCCACCTCCAACAAACCCTCCTATCAATTCTGTCAATTTCGACAATGTTGATACTATCATGATTGACAAAGACCAACTTCCTGAAGAAAGTCTTCCTTAATTGGGGGTTACCGGGAGGCAGGGTCGTTGCATTTTCTATCAAAGCATGGTTTTCCATTTAGTCTCTAATAATTATTAAATTTTACAAACTCTTTAGAACCCAAGGGAGTTATTAGAGGATTTTCCAATGATGGAGGTGTCTAGAAAAGGATCACAATTCGGGGGCTGGCAAGATTTTCCTCCGCCCTACTAGTTAGTCTACAAGGACTCTCAGATTCTGTGTGACTGCCTAGCCAAAATCGGAGGATTTGACCCGAAATAAGATACCTCTAGGTCTTCTCTCATCTGTCTTCATCCCTTCTCTACCAGTTTCACTTAATATGTCTAAGAGATTAGGTCTCTCCACCACCCTCCTGAGTTTTTGGGTTAAAAATGATAAGGATTAAGGAATCCTCCACCAAATAATAAAAATCATGTAAGAAAGATTTCATGGACATAAGTTTTGATAATTAGAAACTCAGACTGAGTTTAGTCATTTCCTTAGGTTGCATAGCCTGTGTTGTTGTGCCCTCAGGAGAGCTCTGAGGTTAGACCTTCTTGTAGGAAGACAAGGAGAGAGTTAGCCTTGGAGGAAGAGGCCTCCAGGAAGATGTAGAAACTTGATGCATCCTCTGAGGATGATGTTAACCAAAACCCTAAGTGGAAGTTAGAGAAAGAGATGACAAGATGAGTTGGATACCTTAGTCTTCTATACCTTCAAGTACGTGGGTTAGACATGCATGCTTTACATAAAGGTTTTGACTACACATGAGAAGCATGAACTATGTGTGGATGTCTGACCCTAGTGCCTTTCGGGTGACCCGATCATGGGTGGTTCGTTCCTGTTAGGGGTGAGGGAATAGCTCCCTCATTGAGAATGTTAGTGATGACCATATAGAAACCCTAACAGAAATATATACGAGTAGGAAAGAGGCATGTCACACGTATCATGTTAGGATCCAAGCATATGCATGATGATGTAAACCTTGGAGGAAAGAACGTTTAGTGACCTTTGTTACTATCAAGTGATAGTTTTCTCCTGTCCTGGGAAGGAACCCTTCATGTTAGGGTGAGCACTGACTTTTGTTTAGGTTTGAGGTAACCTGAAGAGGTCACTATTAAGATCTTGATGAGCTAAGTGTAAGGGCACGTAGTATGATCATGAATCTATAGACCCATGTGTGACCACCTCTCAGGGGCATGAGGATATGTGGCCATGGAGGTAGCTTGTATGGGGCCAAACCGAGTTAGGTAGGTCGCCATGATTCATATGAGGGATGCAAAGTTAACCATGAATGCCCAAAGAGAGGATGAAGATTTGGGTAAGGATTCAAGGGTGAGATGTGCTTGAGTATCAATACAAGAATCACGAGCTATAGTAGAATTTTAAGTCAACACTAAGGTCAAGTAGAGATAAGACCGATGGGAGTAGGAGTTGTCTGTTCCCTGAATGCATAAGACCATAGGGTCGAGAGGTAACAACTACCTTTGCCTGAGGCCCATGGGTTATGAGGCTGGCCACTTTCATGAGTTCATGGGGCCTAAGGGGTAAAAGTGAGAGGCACTCCCCAGATGCATAAGGGTCATATCACCCCAAATGTACCGGCACCCTAAGGACCTTGAGGTAATGACTAAGGATTGTATATAAGAGAGATGTTAAGATCCAAAGGTGATGGGAAAAGTCTTCCCATGGGTGTAGACCCATAATGGAGATGTTCATGGTGAGGAGTTATGTGAAGTATGTTTCAAATTAGATGGAAAGAGTGATGGCGATGTGTGATGCACCATCTCTATTCTTCGAATGGGATGAACTCTATATTTGGACTACAACCAAATGCTTATTTCATCTTGTTATGGGTGTGAGAGATAGGACACAATGCATGCCATGTACTAAAGATAGAGGTAATATGATTTGAAACCTTTCTATGATGTTTGAGGATTGAAGGAAGAACCACACCCTTTGGAGAATATATTGTATAGGTTATTTGAGAGCATAAGAAGAATAAGGGTAATATGAGAGCGTACCTATCCAGTGTAGTTTGGAATCTTTGAGTTATCAGTTTGGGTTTGATAATTGAGATGCTGGGAGTAGCAACTCGAAGTTCTCTTGACGTAGATAGACCTAAACTCAAGACAAGGATGATGAGTGGAGTATATGAAGATTTATGTTTTCACCATCACCTAGCACATAAAGGAATTAATGTGGTAACAGATACTCTTAACTGAGACACAACTCAAGTGCACAATTGTCTTGTCTAGCCAGTGGAGAGGGCTGAAAGAGGTTTCTAGGTGGACCCTACAACCATTAGAGGACTAGACCTATATGACTAACATCCAGATACAACTAGACCCGTCGGTCAAGTTGGTGGTTACTCAATTAGCCAACCCAGAGCTTGATGAGATGAAAGGAAGTTTGTAAGAACCTCAAATATACCTCTCAGGAGAAGAAGATGGCAAAACCCACTACTAGTGTGTTTTAGGGTTTCTGAGGAGTCAACCTTGAGGAATCATGAATTAAGTACACCATACACCATGGTACTACCAAAATGGTTAAGGTTTGTGGTGGTACCTGGAAGAAGGATATGGAGTTGCATGTGGACAGTTACCATACATGCCAGAGGGTGAAGGTTGAACACCAGTAACATAGTAAGTTTTTATGGATAATGAAGAGTCCCCAAGAGGGAATGGGAGGTGAGCACCATGGACATTGTGTTGGGTCACCCCTGGACTAAGAGAGGTCATGATGAACTATGGGTTATGGTAGATCTCCTTACCAAGTTGACCAAATCCCTTGTCTAAGTGAGAGCATTTTCAATGTGATAGATCTGGTTGAACGATATATATGAGATAGAGATAATTCAACTACATCATGATCTGAGTTCAATACCTTGAGTATGACTTTAAGTTCACTTCCATGTGGTGGAAGTAGGTACATGAAGAACTTGATGCTAGATTGAAGTTGAGTACAACATATCACCCCTGACTAATGAACAGTCAAGAGAGTATGATCCAGACTTTAGAGGGGCTGATGAGAGCATGTGTGCTCATTTAGGATGATTCATGGGAGAAGTTACTACCCCTTGCAGAGTTTTCTTGTTATGATAGCCATCATAGTTAGTATTGATATGCATGAAGCTCTATAAGGGAGGCTGTGTCAGTCACCGCTTCACTTGGATGATGTTGGTGAGAGGACCTTGTGAAGGTCATAGAGACCACAGTGTATGCAGATGAAGTCACTTTTGTAACATCCCTGACCTGGGTTATGAACTAACCCTAGGTGTTTTTCTTAATTAAGTGATTAGATGCTTGTGTTTATCCTTTGAAATGTAATTAAAGCTTTTGAGGAACTTATATTTCTATTTCAGTCCTTTTTGAATAATGTTGGAACATTGTGGTGTTAGTTATTAACTAAAGTGCAAATTACCCAATTAGAGGGGTTAACTTGCAAATTGCACATGTTAAGATGTTCCTATGATGTTGAGACATCATAAGAATGATTATGATGTGATGATATGGATTCCACAAGCTTGAGCACCAAGATATAGCTTGTATAGCAATCCTTGTGCCTTGAAACCTAGTTTTGGTGTAAAGTGCAATTTACCCAAAACCTAGGGCCCAACATGTAAAATATACCTCTAAAGGATCTCTCATGTTTCTTGGCATCAAGTGGAGAAAAGGAAATGAGAGGGGAGCCCCATTTGAATGATCATGGTAGAAGTGGAAATTGCTCACACTAATAATATATTAAACAAGATTCAATAAGGGTGGATATTTGTACACCTCTCTTTAAGGTGTTAGTTCTTTTCCTTTAAACCTTGAATAATTGAAAATCCTTGCAAGATTTAGAAGGTGGCCACGTAGCCAAGAAGTGTAGGATGACTTGAGAAATATGTTTGAGAAATAAAAGGAGATAATCCTCTTCTTTTCACTTTCCTTGAAAATACCCATAAATATATATAGGATTCCTTATCAACAAAGCAAATGATCGTTCCTTAGTTATTTTCTTCTTATCTTCTTGCTTTGTCCGACCAAGAAGGAGCTCTGGAATAGAGGAGGGACGACCAAGCTGGTTTGGTAAGTATGCATTATCATCTACCTTGAATTCTTGGTGGAAACCCTAAAACAAGGTTGGTTTATTGGTTTTCTTCACACGATTCTTCTTTCTAGCCATCTTCTCCATCCAAAACTTGAAGAACGGACCTTGGACATCTCTTAGAGCTCAATATGCCACTAAATTTACGAATCTTGGAGCTCTGGATCAGTCCTAGAGGTGGGTTTTATAACTCTAAACCCTTAAGCTTTGCTTTTGCATCTTTCCTTCCTAGAATCGTTGCTTATACATATTCTTGAGACACCTTTGTGTGTTCTTGCTATCATTTCCGTGAAGAACAGTCCTTGTTCTTGAGGTAGAAGAAGATGACATTAATTACAATGTTTATCCAAGAATTAACTTTAACAAACGGTCTCCCAACTTTACTAAACGGTTTGCCAAACTGTTTGAAGCAAATGGTTTCACACCGTTTGAGTTCAATCGTTTTCACAAGAACGCATGGAAGCAAATGGTCCAAGACCATTTGGATGCGTTGACCAGGCATTGACCATTTGGAGTTATGTTGTAAATAATGTAAACTAATTACCTACCAAAAATCATCACTTAATTCCAAGTGAAATACTAATTGAAGGCCCATCAACCATCTAAACCCTAATCGGGTCAATAGTTGATTTCAATAATTGAATTGTGTTGAAGTTTGGGTTGAGTGGCCCAAACGGTTTCAAAACCATTTGGGGATCACCCAAACGGTCTTAAGACCGTTTGGTGATCACCCAAGACCATTTGTAGGTCTAGGGTTAAGAGGGGTTGATCAATTGAGGGTCCAATGATATCAAGTTGATGCATAATTGATTGCTGATTTGGTGACCAAACCTAGGGTTCAAACCTTAATTGAATGACTTGGTTTTTGATGAAATAATGGGAAAAAGGTCTCAAGACCATTTGGAGGATATCCAAATGATCCAAAAACCGTTTGGGGGTCACCCAAGACCGTTTGGAGGTCTAGGGTTGACTATGGTTAAGTGGTTGAAGATCTAAAGGTAACAAGTTGAAGTGCAATTGATTTTGACCTAGTGATCAATCCAATGAGCTAAACCTTAATTGGGCGAGTTTGTTTTTATGTTGACTTGGGAAAACAGTCCCAAGACCATTTGTAGGTCATCCAAATGATCCCAAGACCGTTTGGGGTCAGATCATGATCAAATTGATTAATGGTTCAATCGTTTCAAATCAATTAGATTCATGTTGATGAATGTTGAAGAGTAATCGATTTCAAGCCCTAATCCAATTGATCCAAGCTCTAATTGATGATCAACTGAGGGTCAATTGAGTGTCAAATCAGTTGAGAGTTGACCTAATTAACTCAATTGATGAGTGGCTAACAAGTGCATGATTGATTGAGGGGTTCAACATTGGAAACCCTAACTCAATTGAAGTGGTTGAGACACTTTTTGGTCCATGCGGTTTTGAGGTGGTTTGGACCAAACGGTCTCAAGACCGTTTGGGTCCAAACGGTCTCAAGACCGTTTGAGTCCAAATGGTCTCAAGACCGTTTGGGACCAAACGATCCCAAACCGTTTGATCACATGTGGTTTCAAGATCGGTTATGTCCATGCGGTTTCAAAGTCAAACTTGACCAAATGGTCTTCACCCCATCTTGGGCAAATGGTCTTGAGTGTGCACTTTACCAAACAGTTTCAACATTCAACAACACCAAATGGTCTTCAACACCAAACTATTTTAAGGTTTGTCCAAGACCGTTTGGGGGTTTAATGTGCAAGACCGTTTGAGGTCTAAAAAGGTCAAGATCGTTTGATGCCTTAGAGGTTAAAATGGTTTGGTAATTGATTACCCTAAACCTCATGGATATCTAATGTGATTAAAGGACCAAGTAATTAGTTGATTAAGACATGATGTAATCAAAGGTGACTATAACAAAGGTACCTTTGATGGGATAAAGTGTTTAGTACTTTTTGGACGAGTAAGACCTAATGATCACAATAGTAATGACATAACCCATGATGTCAATGTTGAGATGACTTAGCTCAATCAAGGGTGATGCAAACATCATCTTATAGAAAGATGATAAAAAGGACTTCTTATATAATCAAGCAATAGACATCCAACATGAATGGATACCTAATTAGGGTATGATCCATGTTAGTGAGATCATGAAACCCTAATTATGATGGTTAATGAATCATAACCCTATATTGAGGGTAATAATGGAAGTATTTCTAATGCATGATGATGATGAAATCCTAATCTATAATGATGACATGGTATACCTTAATTAAAAGTACTTTGCTGGTCACTCCTACTTAGGGTGAATAGTAAACCCTAATCTAGGGAAATGCGATGATGTGAACAGTAAACCCTAATTTTGGGTTATGCTTTTAAGCATGAAACTCTATGATTGAATTATGAATTAAGGAATCACTATGCCTTTTTAAGTTAAAGGGGTTGAATAACCCTAATTGATTTAAGTAAGAAATCCTAACCCTAGAAACCAACCGTGGTGATGTAACACGGTCGTGGTAACCTTTTGTAGCATGACTGTGCAAGGTAGCACGGTCGTGGTGTCTTCCTCTTGCACAGCCGTTCTTG
The DNA here is from genome assembly GCA_963693085.1 of Alisma plantago-aquatica. NCBI lineage: Eukaryota > Viridiplantae > Streptophyta > Magnoliopsida > Alismatales > Alismataceae > Alisma > Alisma plantago-aquatica. The sequence goes on along the minus strand of OY856413.1, from coordinate 314,729,023 downwards.
GCTACACGGTCGTGGTGTTCTATACCTGACTGGGAAATAATTTTTATTGTGCTGATATAGATATAATGTGCATGTTATCAATTGTGTTAGTCATGTAGGTATTTATAAAGAAGTGAGCATAGCCAGGTAAGGGTTATGATGCCATATTCATTGAAAGAACCTTATAAGCTTTGGAAGTAATGATATACTATGTTGCCTAGTAAGAGGTAACATATGAGATTGATAGGCTATATGAGCCATGAGAAATATCTGCATTGTTACAATCGTGTTCATGCTGTTAAATAACTTGATGACAATATGTTACTTGGTAACTAGTGTTTTGATGATCTAAGGGTTTGAACACCCATATTCCCGAATCATAATGATGAGATGGTTAGGGATTGATATCCCAATGTTAATAATATGAGATATGAACTTAATACAATTAGTACTCTTTCTTTATAGCAATTGCCTTATTGGTTAACGCTTGAAAACATGCCTGATGCTAAAAGAATGCCATAATGTACTTAAATAATCAAGTATAATGATATCATGTAGAGCACTGACCATAGATCCATCATTGTTAGAAGTTAAATGATGGTGAAACAGGTTTTCCTAAGGGAACTCATGGAGAGCATACTTTTGAGTATGTGGGGGTTATGGACGTGAATATCCTTACGTCGTAATGAGGGAATTGATGTGAGATGAACATTTAATCTCTCAATTCTTCATTATATGTATATGCTGGGATGATGTATTACTAATCTCCTGATGATTTTGCTAATGTCGCATCGATGTGATATAAATAAGAAATCCCTCGATGGTGAAGAGAGTACAACATGCCATTGTAACTCTAATAGAGAAGTTGCCAGAATACCCTGGAAAGCTATTATGGCAGTGACACAAGATGTCCTACATGTTGATCCTCACACTGAATGAGGAAGATGAGGTCATAGGAATCCATCTCTCCTGATGACCTATGTATGGTACCGATTGCGATTTCGTAATGGTCGGTTGGAGTATGAGCGGTGTAACTCATCTCCTCAGGGCATAAATATGTTTGAAAAATGTAATTAGCCGTATAACATAATTGCTTAGGTTGAACTACGAGAAACAACGATTGATAATACATTTCTTATAGTGCTCTAGTTGAATAACTAGTATACATATTTCTTATTGACATGTGTCTTGTCATTCAATCAAGTTATAATTGAAATGATTGCTTATAAAATATCGTTCTACTTAGTTCATACAATGTTTTACCTGTTGTTGAGTATTTATAGTTCTACTGCTTAATGTTATTCCATTATTGCAATAACAATGCTTCTGGCAGAGAGTTATAACTCTCGCTGGGACAATTATTCAATTGTCTCACCCCCGTGGGATTCAACTTTTTAGGTAGATGCCGAGGCCGAAGGAACCCTTCAGTGGGTGAGCAGCAGCAACAGCAACATCAGGGACATCAGTGATCCTCAGGTGGAAACACTCTCTGTTAGGTCTTGTGTATAAGAATGTCCTATGTGTAGTCTCTGTACTCTCAGGTCCTAGGAATCAATAGATGGTTTTATATAGATATGAGATTTTGGTGTAATGCCTCGAGATTTGTGTATCTTACCTTGTACAGTTAACCAGGCAAGTGATGCTTGTAACTCTCAAGATGTGATATTACAGAGATGTAATGACGGATCAGTTTGTAAATAACTTAACTTGTCTTTTATGAAAGAATTTTACCGTTTGAGGATCTCTTTACAAAAAGTTTTAATTTTTTAGTGGTTTTCAGTAATTCCACTGCTAATTAATCGCTTCTGCTTCCATTGATCCCATTTTTTGAGACAGACGCCACAATTTAGTGGTATCAGAGCTCTTGGTTCACTGAGTCTATAGAGACATAGGACTTAGGTTGTTGAGTCTATTCTAGTGCCTTCCAGTATATCTGATAGTATCTTCTGCTCATTTAGGAGGGGAAGATAAAACTAAAGATGTCTGGATCACATGAGGAACACGTTGCTGAGAGTAGTGTCGGTGCACCCAGAGGAGGTGCAAGAAACTAAGAAAGAGAAGAACATATGCCTGAACCACCCCAGTTCAATCCAACTGACATGGGGAACCCAGCCATCCAAGCCATGTTTGGGCAGTTCATGACTGCCTTGACACATATGACTGATAGGATGCCTATACCTGCACCTAGGGCACCTACCCATCCTGAAGGACAAGGATCCAAAAATACATTTGAACGACTACGCAGGGTTGGAGCCACGGAGTATGCTGGAACAGCCGACCCAGCAGATGCTGACTTGTGGTTAACTGAACTAGAGAAAGCCTTTAGAATCATGAACATCCCAAAAGCTGAGAAGGTTAGGCATGCTGTGTATCTTCTCAAGGGGAGTGCTGGTCATTGGTGGACCATGGAAGAACAGAAAAGGCCAGGTGTGGAGATTGCATGGGAAGTTTTCCGACGGGAATTTATCAATAGATATTTCCCTAAGATGTTCCTAGGTGAGAAAATCTCTCAGTTTGAGAGGTTAAGACAAGGTCTAATGAACATTAGCGAGTAAGAGGCTAAGTTAATGGAGCTTTTGCGGTTCTGTCCGCACATGGCAACCACAGATGAAGAAAGGATTAGGCTCTTTGAAAAGGGATTAAACGCTGAGTTGACTATTCATGTGTCTGCTCTGGAGAACAGGGAAAGGTTTTCTACCTTCGTGGAATCTGTCATAAGGGTAGAGAGGTCTGTGGCAGAAAAGAGATAGACCAAGAACAATAATATGTATCCCCAGTTTCAAGGATCCTCATCTAAAGGTTTCAAGAAACCGAGGTTTTCTGTGCCAACACCACCACCTAGATTCAGTACCCAGACGTAGTGGACGTCAAATAGGGGTAGAGGACGAAGCTTACCTTTAGAAGGAGCTCGTAGCTCATCATCTATGTCAGTTATAGGACCACCCAGACCACAACAACTGAACAGAAGTTGTTACATATGTGGAAAGATGGGACATCTGATGAAGGATTGCAGAGCCAGAGAAATGAGTGTAACTCAACCTTAAAGGCAGAGTCAGCAAGGATCTCAATGGCGACAGTTTCCAGGTAACGCTAGAGGACATGGACAAGCGTCCCAAACTGGATCATCGACACCAAGTCATCGAGCACTGAATCAACCACAGGCGACAGTGAGATTCTACGCAATGAATCCACCTGATGCAGTGATCAACCCTCGGGTTGTGGCAGGTCAGATGGAATTGTTATATTCTGATATGTCTACATCTTGCATTGTATCCGTTTTAATTGACCCGGGTTCTACACACTCCTTTATCACTCGAAGAGTGATTCTTGACTACAACCTGACTATAAGTCATAGAGAAGATAGTTTGTTGCTAGAAACTTCATTGATGGTATCTGCCGTGTTGCAGGAGATATGTTCTCCCTGCATCCTCTTCTTTTCTGAATAACGCATTCAAGTGGATCTTATACCACTTGAAATACATGGATTCGATGTAATCCTTGGGATGGATACCTTAGAAAGGTATAAGGTTGTCTTGGATTGTGAGTCCAAGCAAGCTGTGTTCACTAATGATAGTGACACGTGGATCTTTCAAGGAGATAGAAAGATTCTACCAACCTGTTTGGTGTCAGCTATGGTTGTTGAGAAGCTGATGAGGCAGGGATGTTATGCATTCTTGGCCCATGTGGTAGATACTACCATGGATAGTTCTAACCCTGTCAAAGTTCCTATTGTCAGGGAATTTGAAGATGTATTTCCTAAAGAACTTCCAGGTGTACCACCGCCACGGGAAATTGATTTTGAGATCAATTTAATTCCGAACACGCAACCTATAGCACAAACACTATATAGGATGGCACCTGCTGAGATGGTTGAACTTAAGAAACAGCTACAAGAGTTGCTCGAGAAGGGTTTCATCTGACCGAGTACTTCACCTTGGGGTGCTCCGGTCCTCTTTGTTAAAAAGAAAGATGGATCAATGCGGTTGTGCATTGATTACAAACAATTAAATAAAGTAACAATAAAGAATAAGTATCCTCTACCTAGGATTGATGATCTCTTTGACCAGTTGCATGGTGCAACCGTCTTCTCAAAGATATATTTGAGGTCAGGATATCACCAGCTGTGTATTAAGGATGGTGACATACCTAAGTCTGCCTTTAGGACAAGGTATGGTCACTATGAGTTCACAGTTATGTCATTTGGAATAACTAATGCACCAACTGCATTTATGGAACTCATGAATAGAATCTTCTGACCTTTTCTCGATCAGTGTGTTGTTGTCTTTATAGATGACATTCTGATCTATAGTAAAGATGCTCGGCAGCACGAACAGCATCTTCGTCAGACTCTAACTTTGCTAAGAGAACATAAACTATATGCTAAGTTTAGCAAGTGTGAGTTCTGGTTACCATAAGTTTCTTTCCTTGGACACGTAATATCTGCTTTAGGTATATGTGTTGACCCTAAAAAGGTAGAATATGTTCTTCTATGGGAGCAGCTGAAGACACCGACGGAGATCCGTAGTTTCTTAGGGTTGGCAGGCTATTACCGGAGGTTCATTAAGAACTTCAGTTTGATAGCTTTACCCTTGACTAAGTTGACCAGGAAGGATGTTCCTTTCACCTGGAGTGACAAGTGTCAATAATCGTTTCAACTGTTGAAGGAGAGGTTGACAAGTGCACCTGTGCTTGTGTTACCTGAGCAAGGGAAAGGATATCTAGTCTTCTGTGATGCCTCTAAAAATGGACTAGGATGTGTGTTGATGCAGGATAAACAAGTGATTTCTTTTGCTTCCCGACAGCTTAAGAAACACGAGGAGAATTATCTGACACACGATCTAGAACTAGTTGTTGTAGTTCATGCCTTGAAGATCTGGAGACATTATTTTTATGGAGAGACATTCCATATTTTCACAGACCATAAGAACCTTAAGTATATCTTTTATCAACATGAGCTTAACATGAGGCAACGCCGCTGGATGGAGTTAATCAAGGACTAAGATTGTATAATTGATTATCATCCAGGGAAGGCCAATGTAGTTGTTGATGCTTTGAGTAGAAAATCTGCAACACCAGCCTTAGATAGAGCACAGTTAAATTCTTTGATGTGCTCTAGAAGGGATATGCTTATCTCCTTAAGGCAAGACAATGTATAGTTAGAAGTATCATTGTTAGTCGGGTTGTTAGCTAAGATGCATATAAAACCTACACTGAGACAGTAGATAAAGGAGGCATAGCAAGTTGATGTTGCAGTTCAACTGATCAGATCGGAATATGGTAGTGAGAAACGAGAAGGTTTCCAGGACTCAGATGATCAGGTAGCCTGTAATCATGGTAGAATGATAGTGTCGGATGTGTATGACTTAAGGAAGTTAGTCTTGGAAGAAGCTCATTCTTCAATGTATGCTATGCACCCAGGAAGCACCAAGATGTATCGGAACTTGAAAGATATGTATTGGTGGCCTAGTTTGAAGAAGGACATTGTTGAGTTCGTTATGCGGTGTCCTGTGTGTCAACAAGTTAAGGTTGAACACCAGAAACCTGCAGGGACAATGCAACCTTTGCCCATACCACAGTGGAAGTGGGATCATGTAACCATGGACTTTGTAGTTGGTCCACCCAGGACAACCAAAGGACATGATTCCATTTGGGTAATAGTAGATAGGTTGACAAAGACAACACATTTCTTACCTGTCAAAACAACCTATTATGCTGAGAAGCTGGCACCGTTATATATCGATGAGATAGTGCGGCTGCATGGAGTCCCAGTTACCATTGTTTCTGATAGAGGTTCCCAGTTTACGAGTCGTTTTTGGGAGCGACTTCATAAAGCTTTAGGCACACAGTTAAGGTTTAGTACATCCTTTCATCCTCAGACTGATGGACAGACGGAAAGGACTATACAGACTTTGGAGGAGTTTCTTAGAGCATGTGTTCTTTAGTTTACAGGAAGTTGGGATCTACATCTAAGCTTGATAGAGTTTGCCTACAATAATAGCTATCAACATAGCATTGACATGGCACCTTATGAAGCTCTGTATGGTAGACATTGTAGATCTCCTTTATGTTGGTATGAAATGGGTGAATATCAAATCTTAGGTCCTGATCTTGTGCAGCAGACCACTGAGAAGATTAAAGTAATATGACAACAGATAAAGACTGCACAGGATAGGTAGAAATCTTATCCTGATAAGCGTCGTAGACCTTTAGAATTCCAGTTGGAGACAGAGTGTACCTCAAGGTCTCATCTTGGAAGGGAGTTCTTAGATTTGGAAGGAAAGGAAAGTTAGCTCCTAGGTTTATGGGGCCTTATCCAATCATTGAATGGATTGGAAAGGTAGCTTATAAGTTGGAGTTACCACCAGAGCTATAGAAGTTACACCCAGTGTTCCACATTTCCATGCTTAGGAAATGTCATCCAGATATAGAATCAGTTTTGCAACCTATGGAAGTAGAATTGAATGATAATGTATCTTATGAAGAAGGACTTGTATCGATCCTTGATAAAAGAATTAAAAAGTTGAAAAAGAAAGACATAAGTCTTGTGAAAGTCCTCTGGAATCACCGTGGCATTGAAGAAGATATGTGGGAACCAGAGGAAGAGATGGGGAGAAAATACCCTGCTCTTTTCTCTTAATATGTTTTGTAGATGATTTTGGGGACGAAATCCTTGTAAGGGGTGGATAATTTGTAACATCCCTGACCTGGGATATGAACTAACCCTAGGTGTTTTGCTTAATTAAGTGATTAGATGCTTGTGTTTATCCTTTGAAATGTAATTAAAGCTTTTGAGGAACTTATATTTCTATTTCAGTCCTTTTTTAATAATGTTGGAACATTGTGGTGTTAGTTATGAACTAAAGTGTAAATTACCCAATTAGAGGGGTTAACTTGCAAATTGCACATGTTAAGATGTTCCTCTAATGTTGAGACATCATAATAATGATTATGATGTGATGATATGGATTCCACAAGCTTGAGCACCAAGATATAGCTTGTACAACAATCCTTGTGCCTTGAAACCTAGTTTTGGTGTAAAGTGCAATTTACCCAAAACCTAGGGCCCAACATGTAAAATATACCTCTAAAGGATCTTTCATGTTTCTTGGCATCAAGTGGAGAAAAGGAAATGAGAGGGGCGCCTCATTTTAATGATCATGGTAGAAGTGGAAATTGCTCACACTAATAATATATTAAACAATATTCAATAAGGGTGGATATCAGTATACCTCTCTTTAAGGTGTTAGTTCTTTTCCTTTAAACCTTGAATAATTGAAAAGCCTTGCAAGATTTATAAGGTGGCCATGTACCCAAGAAGTGGAGGAGGACTTGAGGGATATGTTTTAGAAATAAAAGGAGATAATCCTCTTCTTTTCACTTTCCTTGAAAATACCCATAAATATATATAGGATTCCTTATCAACAAAGCAAAGGATCGTTCCTTAGTTCTTTTCTTCTTATCTTCTTACTTTGGCCGACCAAGAAGGAGCTCTGGAACAGAGGAGGGACGACCAAGCTGGTTTGGTAAGTATGGATTATCATCTACCTCAAATTCTTGGTGGAAACCCTAAAACAAGGTTGGTTTATTGGTTTTCTTCACACGATTCTTCTTTCTAGCCATCTTCTCCATCCAAAACTTGAAGAACGGACCTTGGAAATCTCTTAGAGCTCAAGCCACCATTAAAGTTACGAATCTTGGAGATCTAGATCAGTCCTAGAGGCGGGTTTTATAACTCTAAACCCTTAAGCTTTGCTTTTGCATCTTTCCTTCCTAGAATCGTTGCTTATACTTCTTCTTTAGACACCTTTGTGTGTTCTTGCTATCATTTCCATGAAGAACAGTCCCTGTTCTTGAGGTAGAATAAGATGACGTTAATTCCTATGTTTATCCAAGAATTAACTTTAACAAACGGTCTCCCAACTTTACCAAACGGTTTGCCAAACCGTTTGAAGCAAACCGTTTCAAACTGTTTGAGTTCAATCATTTTCACAAGAACGCATGGAAGCAAACGGTCCAATACTGTTTGGATGCGTTGACCAGGTGTTGACCGTTTGGAGGTATGTTTTAAATAATGTAAACTAATTACCTACCAAAAATCATCAATTAATTCCAAGTGAAATACCAATTGAAGGCCCATCAACCATCTAAACCCTAATCGGGTCAATAGTTGATTTCAATAATTGAATTGTGTTGAAGTTTGGGTTGAGTGGCCCAAACGGTTTCAAAACCATTTGGGGATCACCCAAACGGTCTTAAGACCATTTGGTGATCACCCAAGACCATTTGGAGTTCTAGGGTTTAGAGGGATTGATCAATTGAGGGTCCAATGATATCAAGTTGATGCATAATTGATTGTTGATTTGGTGACCAAACCTAGGGTTCAAACCTTAATTGAATGACTTGGTTTTTGATGAAATAATGGGAAAACGGTCTCAAGACTGTTTGGAGGATATCCAAACGATCCCATGACCGTTTGGGGGTCACCCAAGACCGTTTGGAGGTCTAGGGTTGACTATGGTTAAGTGGTTGAAGATCTAAAGGTAACAAGTTGAAGTGAAATTGATTTTGACCTAGTGATCAATCCAATGAGATAAACCTTAATTGGGCGAGTTTGTTTTTATGTTGACTTGGGAAAACAGTCCCAAGACCATTTGGAGGTCATCCAAACGATCCCAAGACCGTTTGGGGTTAGATCATGATCAAATTGATTAATGGTTCAATCGTTTCAAATCAATTAGATTCATGTTGATGCATGTTGAAGAGTAATCGATTTGAAGCCCTAATCCAATTGATCCAAGCTCTAATTGATGATCAATTGAGGGTCAATTGAGTTTCAAATAAGTTGAGGGTTGACCTAATTAACTCAATTGATGAGTGGCTAACAAGTGCATGATCGATTGAGGGGTTCAACATTGGAAACCCTAACTCAATTGAAGTGGTTGAGACACTTTTTGGTCCATGTGGTTTTGAGGTGGTTTGGACCAAACGGTCTCAAGACCGTTTGAGTTAAAAAGGACTCAAGGCCGTTTGGGACCAAACAATCCCAAATCGTTTGATCACATGCGGTTTCAAGATCGGTTATGTCCATACAGTTTCAAGGTCAAACTTGACCAAACGGTCTTCACCCCATCTTGGGCAAATGGTCTTGAGTGTGCACTTTACCAAACAGTTTCAAAAGTCAACAAGACCAAACGTTCTTCAACACCAAACGGTTTCAAGGTCTGTCCAAGACCGTTTGGGGGTTTAGTGTGCAAGACTGTTTGAGGTCTAAAAAGGTCAAGATCGTTTGATGCCTTAGAGGTTAAAATGGTTTGGTAGTTGATTACCCTAAACCTCATGGATACCTAATGTGATTAAAGGACCAAGTAATTAGTTGATTAAGACATGATGTAATCAAAGGTGACTATAACAAAGGTACCTTTGATAGGATAAAGTGTTTAGTACTTTTTGGATGAGTAAGACCTAATGATCACAATAGTAATGACATAACCCATGATGTCAACGTTGAGATGACTTAGCTCAATCAAAGGGGATGCAAACAACATCTTATAGAAAGATGAGAAAGAGGACTTCTTATATAATCAAGCAATAGACATCCAACATGAATGGATACCTAATTAGGGTATGATCCATGTTAGTGAGATCATGAAACCCTAATTATGATGGTTAATGAATCATAACCCTATATTGAGGGTAATAATGGAAGTATTTCTAATGCATTATGATGATGAAATCCTAATCTATAATGATGACATGGTATACCTTAATTAAAAAGTACTTTGCTGGTCACTCCTACTTAGGGTGAATAGTAAACCCTAATCTAGGGAAATGTGATGATGTGAACAGTAAACCCTAATTTTGGGTTATGCTTTTAAGCATGAAACTCTATGATTGAATTATGAATTAAGGAATCACTATGCCTTTTTAAGTTAAAGGAGCTGAATAACCCTAATTGATTTGAGTAAGAAATCCTAACCCTAGAAACCAACCGTGGTGATGTAACACGGTCGTGGTAACCTTCTGTAGCACGACCGTGCAAGGTAGCACGGCCGTGGTATCTTCCTCTTACACGACCGTTCTTGGCTACACGGTCGTGGTGTTCTATACTTGACTGGGAAATAATTTGTATTGTGATGATATAGATATAATGTGCATGTTATCACTTGTGTTAGTCATGCAGGTATTTATAAAGAAGTGAACATAGCCAGGTAAGGGTTATGATGCCATATTCATTGAAATCACCTTATAAGCTTTGGAAGTAATGATATACTATGTTGCCTAGTAAGAGGTAACATATGAGATTGATAGGCTATATGAGCCATGAGAAATATCTGCATCGTTACAATCATGTTCATGCTATTAAATAACTTGATGACAATATGTTACTTGGTAACAAGTGTTTTGATGATCTAAGGGTTTGAACACCCATATTCCTAAATCATAATGATGAGATGGCTAGGGATTGATATCCCAATGTTAATAATATGAGATATGAACTAAATACAATTAGTACTCTTTCCTTATAGCAATTGTCTTATTGGTTTATGTTTGAAAACATGCCTGATGCTAAAAGAATGCCATAATGTACTTAAATAATCAAGTATAATGATATCATGTAGAGCCCTGACCATAGATCCATCATTGTCAGAAATTAAATGATGGTGAAACAAGTTTTCCTAAGGGAACTCCTGGAGAGCATACTTTTGAGTATGTGGGGGTTATGGACGCGAATATCCTTACGTCCTAATGAGGGAATTGATGTGAGATGAACTTTTAATCTCTCAATTCTTCATTATATGTATATGTCGGGATGATGTATTACTAATGTACCGATGATGTTGTTAATGCCACATCGATGTGAGATGAACAAGAAATCCCTCAATGGCGAAGAGAGTACAGCATGCCACTGTAACTCTAATAGCAAAGTTGCCAGAATACCCTGGAAAGCTATTATGGCAGTGACACAAGATGTCCTGCATGTTGATCCTCACACTGACTGAGGAAGATGAGGTCATAGGAATCTGAATCTCTTGATGACCTATGTATGGTACCGATTGCGATTTTGTAATGGTCGGTTGGAGTGTGAGTGGTGTAACCCATCTCCTCAGGGCATAAATATGTTTGAAAAATGTAATCAGTCGTATAGCATAATTGCTTAGGTTGAACTATGAGAAACAATGATTGATAATACGTTGTTTATAGTGCTCTAGTTGAATAACTAGTATACATATTTCTTATTGACATGTGTCTTGTCATTCAATCAAGTTATAATTGAAATGATTGCTTATAAAATACCGTTCTACTTAGTTCATACAATGTTTTACCTGTTGTTGAGTATTTATAGTTCTACTGCTCAATGTTATTCCATTATTGCAATAACAATGCTTCTGGAGGAAGGTTATAACTCTCACTGGGACAATTATTCAATTGTCTCACCCCCGTGGGATTCAACTTTTTAGGTAGACGCTGAGGCCGAAGGAACCCTTCAGTGGGTGAGCAGCAGCAGCAGAAACATCATGGACAGTAGTGATCCTCAGGTGGAAACACTGTCTATTAGGTCTTGTGTATAAGAATGTCCTATGTGTAGTCTCTGTACTCTCAGGTCCTAGGAATCAATAGATGGTTTTATATAGATCTGAGATTTTAGCGTAATGCCTCGAGATTTTTGTATCTTACCTTGTACAGTTAACCGGGAAAGTGATGCTTGTAACTCTCGAGATGTGATATTACAGAGATGTAATGACGGATCGGTTTGTAAATAACTTAACTTGTCCTTTATGAAAGAATTTTACCATTTGAGGATCTCTTTACAAAAAGTTTTAAATTTTTAGTGATTTTCAGTAATTCTGCTGCTAATTAATAGCTTCTGTTTTCGTTGATTCCATTTTCCGAGACAGACGCCACAACTTTGATCAAGCAATGGCTGAGAAAGCCTAGGATCGACAGCAGTCACGTGCTGATGCGAAGTAGACTGACATGCAGTTTAATGTGAGTGAATTTGTGTTGTGAAAACCTGACCCCTCTGAGTTATAGCTAAAGAAGTTGAGTCCCTGATACATGGGTCCATTTGAGATGGATTGGTGGATTTGCTTATGTTTAGCCTTACCCCTAAGGATAATATGATGTATTATGTGTTCCATGTGTCTGATCTAGAGCACTATGTGATGTACCAGAGCCATGTGCTGAGTCATGAACCTATTGAGCTTCAAGGGAGGCTGAAATATATTGAGTCACCTGTGAGGATTCTAGATACCAAGGTCAATGAACTCAGATGTAAGAATATAAAATGATGAAGGTTCTTTGGAAACACCATGGAGAGGATGAATCCACATGGGAGCTAATGATGGATATGAGAAAGTCTTTGTTATGACCACATCTGAGCTTAATTGGTAAACTAGGGTTTACCTCGATGATTATATGATTAATTGGATTGATCATTTCTTAAATTTAATTAATGATGATAATTAAATTATGATGTTTTAAACCTAATAAGAACGTTAAGTGTTCAATTGTTTGAGAAATTAGGGTTTGAGAAATATAAACCCTAGTTGGCTGAAATTAGGGTTTTGATGGTACATGAGTATGGAATTTATCCGGATAGCAGTATGGTAAATGATTTTTCATATTTTCTACAATTTTTGGATATGATATGGATAACTCAATCATTCATATTGGATAAAATTATCAGAATATTTGATTGTTCTTTGAATGTGGTTCTCGGTCAAACTATACTTTGACCAAAATGCTGACAGAGTACTTTTTAGTAGTGTAGTGTTTTATTTTTATTTATTTATTTGTAATTCCAAATAATCTAAAATTTTAACTAGAGATCTAAAACTAAATCATAAAAAACATGTAAAATTTTCATAATTTTTGGATGCATTTAGACCTTATCAATAGATGAATTACAATAACTGAAATTTCTGCAGAATTCTGGATAGCAGTGCACTATTCGATTTTTAATTATTAATGGAAGCTTGGAATGATCTCAAATTTTAACTGACGCTTTGTAAATCAATTATACACAACATTATAAACACTCATAATTTTTGGAGAAGGTTTGATCTCTAAAATACACGAATTACAGAAACTTTTTTATGATAGAAAAATTTGCTGAAATAAGAAAAAGTTTAGTGAGGGGTCAATGTACAATTAAACCAAGCAGCTCAATTGGTCTACATGGACAACCTAAAACACAAGGAGCTCTCATAATTCTTTGATCAATCTAGAGAAACGAAATCCTAGAGAGAGAGAGAGAGAGAGTTAGGGTTTGAGAGGAGAAATTGATGGAGATGCTGACCTAGGGTTTTGCGGTCCGAGGAATGATGAAATCATGTAAGTTTAGCTTCTTTGGATATAGTTTCATGGTGAATCTTCTCTCACATGTCAAAAGTCCATCCCTCCTCTGATTTGATCCAAAATGGTATCAAAACTTCCCCTTTTCTCAATGTTTCTTCATAATCCCTCATTTTTAGGGTTTCTGAGTTGAAAGGAAGAATAATTGGGTGAAATGCTAGGGATTTGATATGGATTCAAGATTTTCATATATGGGATACATTTTAAGGTTTTTTTACACCTTAGGGTGAGTAGGAACTTCCTTTAAATAGTATATTGCATGAAAATTGGTTAAATCAACCATAATCTTTAATTGCTTAGTATGCAACTACAAACCCTGAATTGTCTGTTTGTTCTAAGTTCTTGCAAAATGATATGAAATGGATTCTTCCTTTGTTTGAACGAATTTCAGATGATAAAATCATATTAGAAATGTATACAATGCATTCTAATGAGAATTCCCTAAGTATTTGCACAGGTTATAAGAGTAAACTGAAATATAACGAATTTGTCTATGACTGAAATTTGTTGTATAAGTAAATGGAGAAAGTTGCTTATCTAGATTCCCTTGGTTTTGAAAGATTGTTTACCTAAATTCATAGTACATATATGTCAGATACTATATTGATTCGTTTAAAGTGAATAGTGTTTGTTTGATATCTCAGTGAAGAGGGTGAAACCCTAGATGTGAGGAAAGTTGGATATTTGCGAATAGATATCGTAAAATCCATTTGAAGGGATTTTCTTGACATGATAAACTTTATTTATTCAATTTTATTATTGATGCATGATATCCCAATGAATGGCATGGAAACCCAAATTCAGCTCAGTTCCAAGGTTTCATACATATATTGATTTTATATGATTTGTTGATAGTAGTCTTTATACAGTGAATGTTTATGTCGCATGAAATCTTTATGGGAGCCATGGGAATAAGTTGTTGCCTAGTGAGAGGTGACAAGATGTGTGATGGACTTGTGAGCCATGAGAATACTTGTACAACTAGTGAAATTAATACCTTGGTCTAAGGACCTAGAGGAAATGGTTACATGTTACAGAGGTAACAATGCTATGTGATGATCTAAGGGTTTGAATACCCAGATCCAGTAATTATGATAATGATGTGAAGTGATGAGAATTCCCAATAATGTGATAAATTTGAAAAGTTCGTGATAGATGTATTACACCTTTCTTTGTAGCATTTGTTGTGATTAAATGAAACCCTAAGGGTACGGTGTTCAATGAATCAAGTATTGTGATATCAATGTTCTCAGTTATTATTAATAATTCTTGTCATGATAAGTAATTAAATCTTAATTGAGTTATGAGATGCACAACTTAAGATTTGGGTTGATATGCACGTTCTTTGAGAAATTACAGATAAGTTGCAGGTGCTATTGACGATTACTCATATGTCAAGTAATTAACTCTTATCAGTGTAATAAGATGATAAATTGCATGATTCTAGTGTGTATGTACCAAGTGGACATGCAATCTGTTATTTAAGAATTTTAGTCTACCTGCATATATAGTATGTTGATTACTCAGTATATTACAGTGTTTTGAATATACGGCTCTGTCAAGTTTAGAATGATATACATGTTGTATTATAACTTCAAATAAGTAGACGTGAAACCATAGAGATATCAGAGTCAAGTATAAGTAATAGAAGGGTACAATGTAGAAAAGAGCTTTCTAGAAATAATAAAATAATAGACTTAGGAGCCCTGAACACCGTAGAACCCCTATGTGAGGTCTGCACCTTAGGGGTGAAATGAACTAACCCTGGCAGCGTCTAGTATGCGGGGGTCAGAACGTGCTATCAGGTGGCACGGGGGACGAAGCCCTAGTGGAAGTCTCCTTAAATTATAGTTTGCAATGTCCAACATCAACCAGAAGTCTTGGTGGCACTAGAGTACAGAAAAGCCAAGAGGTTGCTTGACTCTCTGCCTGTGTGCTTAGGTTAGAGGAGGAGTCCAGTTTAGGCCAGAGAGCCATTTCCCTGTTGTAGACCAAGAGAGTAGTCAGAGTTAGCATTTCCCGAGTGGGTCCCCTAAGTCTTGTACGGTGTGATCATAGTGCACTACGAGTCTTCATATGTAGAGTACACTGCATATGACCAGGGCATAATAAAATGAATGAGAGGTCAAACAAGTGTGTATAGTTAATCAATTATTCTTTGTATGTTTTTGAATTATTTGTTCTCTTTATGATCAATCAAGCATTTCATATATTGATTCACTCTTATAGATATTTAGAGTCACCTGCCATGTTTATGATTGTCAATTATTAGACTCTTTAAAGCTTACTGCTATTATAATTGATATCAATTGCTCAAAAGTATATCGATAATTATATCAGTGCTTTAGACTGTTTCTTTGAAGTACTCATTCACTGAGTGAGTAGGCTCACCCCTCTACTCACAATTTTTAGGGAAATCACATGGACTTGAAGAAGATATCATTGCATCAGAGTAGACATTCCACAAGAGTTAAGTCTGAGTATAGTTAAGTTCATTCGGTCCTTGTCACTCTAGATCCTTGTAAAGAAATAAGAGAGAGTTGTAAATGATGATGTATAACATTATTCCTCTTTTAGAAATATGTGTGAATCAACAAGTCTTATGTGCTTAAAAGTATGAGGAACATAATGAATGTTCATACATGCATTTTTACTGTTAAAATTAGATTAGAGAAATCAATGTTTAGATTCCCTTGTAAAGTTGGTTTATGTGGTTCAATGCGAGAAAACAAAGAGTTTTGAAAGAGAAGAAAAAGTTAAGGGTGATCTTTGTATTACATTAAATCCTCAATTTACACCCTAATCTCATGATTAGTGGAAATTGTGAGATCGTGGTGTAACAACTTGATATCAGAGCTTAGGTTGAGTTGTCAGGGACCATTAAGTTAGTAAGTTAGAGTCATAAGTGTGGCATATAAGAGATGTTATGATGTTATCTCTGGGGATTTGAGTATTTGGATATCCTGGCCCGGTATCTGAGTACTTGGATCAACCAGTATCAAGCTACTCTGTCTATTCTTTCATGTATACCCTGGCCAGGTATATAGTGGAAGGATGGGCTAGAGAGGAACCCTAGAAATATTAGGGTTAGAAACAAGATAAGTAACATGAATTAAGAGCATAAATATAAAATGAGATAGAACTTTCATTTCATATTGTTGTTTTATTGGAGATGAATAGAAATGTTCTTATATGTTTGAATTCAGATATTCAGTATTTTGAAATATATATGGGTCTTTAAGATTTGTTGTACACTATGCAGTTGTAGCATTTATTGATTACATTATTTGTATCAAGTAGACTAAAAATGATCTTTGAATGAACTTTCCTAAGTGGATATTCTTTCCACATGTTTGAGATTAATAGGAGATAATTAATCTTGAGCAGCTCTTAGCTTCAGGACTGCAGGTTTGGCCTGGTCCGGCTGGCAGGGTGCGTTACTAAGATCTAATGACTCTTATTGAAAATATAATAAAAGTAGACTCCAGATAAATTAGACCCACATCATAGTGAGAATGTACATATAATAAGATGTTGAAACATATGGGAAAGATTAGAATAGCTAAGAATCAGTTGGAACTGATATATGAGATCAAACTTTGAGGCCTCATATGAGAAACCCTTAATTGGGAATAAAGGAACACGACATAAGGTTCTGATTAAGTTTAATTATTAGTATTATATGAACTCTAAATATGAAATGTGGAAAAGATATGAGAAAAGTATGTAAGGGCCAAGATAGTAAGAATCAATCATGAGGAATGAATTATATAACCGAGTACAATGTTTTTATGTACTCCAAAGAAAAGGAAAAATAGAAGAAAAGAGTTAAGTATACGATAAGTAAATATAAGTGAAGCCTCTTCATAAGAGTTAAAGTAAAGAGAATTAGATAAATATGTAAATCATAAGACTAGGATAAGAAACTAAGTTAAAACAATGATAAATGTTGGAAATGATGAGCTTGATTAAGGAATGAGGGTTATGATATAATTGAGAGCATGGAATGTATACCTTTATTAATAAGTTTAATACATTCATCCTTACTACCTTTGGATTCCAAGTCTTTATAGAACAACAAACTAGTTTCTAAAAAAAAAGAACAAAAGTATAGCTTAAAAAAATGAATAAGTTATACAAAGGTAGACTATACTCAGGAAGGAAAAAACTTGATATAAGAAAAACTATGTTTCACCCATGCATGAGCCGTTTGATTTAAAATGAAGGATATGTAATGTATTAAACATGAGTTGAAACTAGTAGAGAGATTATTGATTTAGAATTCCAACTTCACATTAGTAGAAGGATAAAAAGAAATATATGCAACATGGTATACATTATCATACACCTAAAAGAAACAACATGATCATAAGAGAAAACTAGAAGTTAAAGATGACATATGGAATAGCAGTATATGGTAATGGGATTATGGAAAGTAAGGAAGGGTTTGAAACATAATGGAGTAATATAGATTATAAAAGAAAGAGGTTGTGAGATTCAAGAAAGTGCTAATTAGTCAAGTATCCTTGTTGATAACTAATTAAACCTACATATGAGAAATGTATTAATGAATGTTTGAAGATAAGAATTATAAGTCTCAGAATCATCTTCTCTTTCATATCTTCCTTAATTAGAGCAATGTGGGAATGAAGTGATAAGAAAATGAATCATATATGATGCATAACCACCATGGTAGAGGCATCTAGTGAATGTAATAATGACACACAATATGATGATGAAACTCTAGAAGGGTAAATTGAGAATGTAATCTATCTGAATGGCCAATTAAGATGAAGGAAATTCAATTGATAAGATAAGGAAGACTTTAGTAAACACTTGTGAGATCCAAAGTTTGAATTTCAAATTAAGGGAGCAAAGTCACACCACAATAGCGTCATGCTACTGATAAAGGCCAAACCCTAGAATGTTTATAGTTGTAGTAGTTCAAGGGTTGTCACTAGTGATTTGACCTTGAATACTAGCATCTCTATAAAACAAGATCATGAAATTTGCACTATGAGAAGTAAATTAGCATTGATAGTAATCCTAGCTAAACTGAAAGGTAGATAAACAATATGGAAATGATTTAGAGCAAAGGATAAGAAATAGATTTGAAATATAAGAGGTGTGTTTTGAACAAAAGGAGAAATACAATATGAGTGAAGTGTGATGTGAAATAAATTCTTGCAATAATAGCAAGAATGATGAATAATCTATTCATACCTTGTATGTTTCAATTTTAGGGATGTTTAATCTACATGATTAAAATGAGAAGGATAAGTAGTAAAAAGTAAGTAGAAATGAATGAGGAGAGAGATAAGAGAAAACAATGGCTTTTAGTAATATGTGAATTTGTTTTTAGAAGTATAATTTGTTGAAGGTATATTAAGGGATGTAAATTGGTTCTATGTATGATTTCAGTGTACATGTGCAAGTAATATGTTAATTAAAGGTGTCTGATAGTTTAAGTCATTCATACTAGTAATCCATCTTATTATTGTACAATTATGGTATGGTGATATGGGTTGAATGATGATGGAACAAATGGAGGGTTACCCTGAATAAGGTAGTCTTACCTATTCACTCATATGAATAGAAGGGATGATAACCATATTGTATTGATATGTAACCCTAATGAAGTGTAGCTTGTTATACCTAGCTTTAATATAACTAAGTGATGGTAATTGGGTATGAATAGTCCTTGAATGACTAATAAAATTATGGAGTAATGTGTTACTGTTGTTGAAACCCTAGTATGTTATAACTCAATGGTTACACCTTGAATTATGTGTGGGTTCATACTTGAGAATAGTATGGAATGTGATGGTAATGCTTCACCTTATGCATCCATGATCCAATGGATATGTTGTGAGTAGTAATGTACAATTGTTATTGAATCTAGTCTTTTAACTCAAGATATTTTGCTATTTGAGTAGCACAATAGTAAAATTTAAAAGAACATGGTGAACTCTCTTTCGTGATTTAGAGGTAATACATAACAATAGTACATATTTAGCAGTATGAATTGAGATAGTTGGATCAGATTATCGATGTTGAGGTAACATCTCAAGAGTATGAAAATATTGAAATGCTTGTTTTTCTCTCTATCCTATGATTGATTGTGGCATAGAGAATTTTTTGTTATCACTGAGAACTATTTCAAACATGTTGTGATTTAGTAAAGGAATAAAGGACTTAATGTTGAAAATTGCATTCAAGTATGAAATACAAAAATATAATGAAATGTAAGATTTTAGAAGCTTAAAATAAACATTGAATGTACTTTACTTGCATATTTATGTTTCGGTGATGAAACCATTTTAAGGGGGGAGAATTTTTATGACCGCATCTAAGCTTAATTGGTAAACTAGGGTTCACCTGGTTGATTATATGCTTAATTGGATTGATTTTTTCTTAAATATAATTAATTATGGTAATTCAATTATGATGTTTTAAACCTAATAATAATGTTAAGTTTTCTATTGTTTGAGAAATTAGGGTTTGAGAAATATAAACCCTAGTTGGCTGAAATTAGGGTTTTGATGGTACATGAGTATGGAATTTGATCAGGATAGCAGTGTGGTAAATGATTTTTCATATTTTCTAAAAGTTTTGTATTTAATTGAATTTTTGATATGATATTTATAACTCAATAATGTATATTGGAGAAAAAGTTTAGAATATTTGAGTGTTCTTTGAATGTGGTTCTCAGTCGAACTATACTTCAACCAAAATGTTGACATAGTACTTTTCAGTAGTGTAGTGTTTGATTTTTACTTATTTATTGGTCATTCCAAATGATCTGAAATTTTAAATGGAGATCTTAAACACAAACATAAACAACATGTAAAATTTTTATAATTTTTGGATGCATTTAGACCTTATCAGTAGATGAATTATAGTAACTAACATTTCTATAGATTTTTGGATAGTAGTGCACTATTTGATTTTAAATTATTTAATGGAAGTTTGAATGATCTCAAATTTTAACTGAAGCTTTATAACTCAATTATACACAAGATTCTAAATTATCATAATTTTTAGAAAAGTTTTGATCTCTAAAATACACAAATTACAAAAACCTTTTAATGACAGAAAAAATTGTTGAAATAAGAAAACGTTTAGTGAGGGGTCAATGTGAAATTAACCCAAGCGGCTTAATTTCTCTATATGGTCAACCTAACATACAAGGAGCTATCATAATTCTTGATTCCATCCAGAGAAATGAAATCCTAGAGAGAAAGAGAGAGAGAGAGAGAGAGAGAGAGAGAGAGTTAGGGTTTGAGAGGAGAAATTGATGGAGATGTTGACCTAGGGTTTTGCAGTCTGAGGAATGATGAAATCATGTAAGTTTAGCTTCTTTGGATATAGTTTCATGGTGAATCTTCTCTCAGATGTCAAAATTCCGTCCCTCCTTTGATTTGATCCAAAATGGTATAAATTTCCCCTTTTCTCACTCTTTCTTCATAATCCCTCATTTTTAGGGTTTCCGAGTTGAAAGGAAGAAGAATTGGGTGAATCGCTAGGGATTTGATATGGATTCGAGATTTTCAGATATGGGATACATTTTTATGGTGTTTTCATACCTTAGGCTGAGTGGTAACTTCCTTTGAACAGTATATTGCATGAAAATTGATTAAATCAACCATAATCTTTAATTGCTTAGTATGCCACTACAAACCCTGAATTGTCTATTTGTTCTAAGTTGTTGCAAAATGTTATGAAATGCATTCTTCATTTGTTTGAATAAATTTCAGATGATAAAATCATATTAGAAATGTATACAATGCATTCTAATGAGAATTCCCTAAGTATTCGCAGAGGTTATAAGAATAAACTGAAATATAGGAAATTTGCCTATGACTGAAATTTGTTGTATAAGTAAATAGAGAAAGTTGCTTATCTAGATTCCCTTAGTTTTGAATGATTGTTTTTCTAAATTCATAGTACATATATGTCAGATACTATCTTGATTCATTTAAAGTGAATAGTGTTTGTTTGATATCTCAGTGAAGAGGGTGAAACCCTAGATGCGAGGAAAGTTAGATATTTGCAAATAGATATCGTGAAATCCATTTGTAGGGATTTTCTTGACATGATAGACTTTATTTATTCAATGTTATTATTGATGCCTGATATCTTAGTGAATGGCATGGAAAACCAAATTTAGCTCAGTTCCAAGGTTTCATACATATATTGATTTTATATGATTTTTTGATAGTAGTCTTTATTCAGTGAATGTTTATGTCGCATGAAATCTTTATGGGAGCCATGGGAATAAGTTATTGCCTAGTGAGAGGTGACAAGATGTGTGATGGCCTTGTGAGACATGAGAATACTTGTACAACCAGTGAAATGGATACCTTGGTCTAAGGACCTAGAGGTAATGGTTACCTGTTACAGAGGTAACAATGCTATGTGATGATCTAAGGGTTTGAATACCCAGATCCAGTAATTATGATAATGATGTGAAGGGATGAGAATTCCCATTAATGTGATAAGGGATTGAGATCCCAGGTATCATGTGTTGTAAAGATTTGAAAAGTATGTGATAGATGTATTACACCTTTCTTTGTAGCATTTGTTGTGATTAAATGAAACCCTAAGGGTAGGGTGTTCAATGAATCAAGTATTGTGATATCAATGTTCTCAGTTATTATTAATAATTCTTTTCATGATAAGTAATTAACTCTTAATTGAGTTATGAGATGCACAACTTAAGATTTGGGTTGATATGCACGTTCTTTGAGAAATTATAGATAAGTTGTAGGTGCTATTGACCATTACTCATATGTCAAGTAATTAACTCTTATCAGTGTAATAGGATGATAAATGGCATGATTCTAGTGTGTATGTGCCAAGTGGACATGTAATTTATTTATTTAAGAATTTTAGTCTGCCTGCATGTATAGAATGTTGATTACTCAGTATATTACAGTGTTTTGAATATACTGCTCTGCCAAGTTTAGAATGATATAAATGTTGTATTATAACTTCAAATAAGTATACGTGACACCATAGAGATATCATAGTTAAGTATAAGTAAGAGAAGGGTACAATATATAAAAGTTCTTTCTACGAATAATAAAATAATAGACCTAGCATCCCTAAACACCGTAGAACCCCTATGTGAGGTATGCGCCTTAGGGGTGAAACAACCTAACCCTGGTAGCGTCCAATATACGGGGGTCAAAACGTGCTATTAGGTGGCAGGGGGATGAAGCCCTAGTGGAAGTCTCCTTAAATTATAGTTTGTAGTGTCCAACATCAACCAGAAGTCATGGTGGCACTAGAGTATAGAAAAGCCAAGAGGTGACTTGACTCTCCGCCTGTGTGTTTAGGTTACAAGAGGAGTCTAGTTTAGGCCAGAGAGTCATTTCCCTGTTGCAGACCAGGAGAGTAGTCAGACTTAGCATTTCCTAGGTGTGTCTGCTAAGTCTTGTATGGTGTGATCATAGTGCACTACGAGTCTTCATATGTAGAGTACACTGCATATGATCATGGCATAATAAAATGAATGAGAGGTTAAACAAGTGTGTATAGTTATTCAATTATTCTTTGTATGTTTTTGAATTTTTAGTTCTCTTTATGATTAATCAAGCATTTCATATATTGATTCATTCTTATACATATTTAGAGTATCCTGCCATATTTATGATTGTCAATTATTAGAATCTTTAAAGCTTACTGCTATTATAATTGATATCAATTTCTTAAAAGTATATATGTAATTATATCAGTGCTTTAGACTGTTTCTTTGAAGTACTCATTCACTGAGCGAGTAGGCTCACCCCTCTACTCACAATTTTTTGGGAAATCACATGGACTTGAAGAAGATATCATTGTATCAGAGTAAATCTGCCATAAGAGTTAAGTCTGAGTATAGTTAAGTTCAGTCGGTCCTTGTCACTTGACGCAAATTTACCATGCGCAGAAACGCAAGTGAACGCGTCGAGTAGTACAGGCCTTTGTGAGGCCCGAGTCGATCTCAGGGATACGTGCAATCGTCGGGGACTCCTACTAACTACTCGCGATCAGCTAAGATGATTAACAAGTTGAGAGTTGTTGTTAAAATTAAAAGAAAAATAAAAACAAAACAAAACAAGCAATCGATTAAATGTTGGTTTAATCAATTCAAAGGAAATCTTTAGGGTTACAGTTTCACCGCGTGTTTTCATTGTATTAAATTCTATATAGTTGTTCAATTTTATCTCTCTATCCGCGTAGTGGCCTAAAATCAGAATTGCCCACTGTCGTGGTGCAATTCACTACCTAAGTCTAGGTCGGTTCCACCGTCGTAGTAACCTATACCCTAAACTAGGTGCATTATGAACGATCTCTCAGTATCCACCATTAGTTTTACACCACCTTGTTCAAGGGATTTGTCGATTAATGAGAATTCCATCTCTTTTCAGCCGTTAATCCTTCTTTCAAAGTGATTAAGGGCATTAGGTTATTATTATGGTGATCAAGCATAACAATATATTGAGAAAACGAAATCATACCACGGATTTAGGAGATAAAATATGAATTACTATTATAAAATTGTCATACAATGAATTCCCGGGCTACTCCCGGTCCTAAAGATAAAGGGGATTATCCCTGCATGTTCATCTCAAGATAAAACATGGTAGAGAAAAGGGGAAACATGAGAAAAACGAAATTGAGTGGTGAAACCCCTGAACGGAGAAGGTCCAATTGATCCTTGGTGTGGAATCTGTGTTCTACCGCTTTTCGGTGGTGGAATTCGTCTTCTTCAGCGTCCGTATCGGCTGGGGCATGCTCTCGTGCTCTGTTCTTCTCTCCCTACTCTCCGGGATGTCTCCAGCGGCTAATGACGTGATCTCCCAGTAAAGGGCGCCGTCATTAGGTTTAATTCCTGAGTTAAGTCACCAATTAATCACCACCATCCGATTAAGATCATTCTGAATCAAACTCATATCTGACGGTGTCGATACCATCGACGCGAGTCGATGGTATCGACCCATTGTGGTAGCGACCGGCTACAAATCCTTTCTTCGTCACACTTGACATCATTTTGATACCATCGACGCGGGTCGATGGTATCGACTTCCTTTAGGCGTCGGTTTTTGCAAGATTCCGACACTGTAGCCTCCGTGCATCGATGGTATCGACTTGGTGTCGATACTATCGACTGCCTTCTCGCCAGCAACCTGATGGTAGCTCGATACCATCGACATCCCTGTCGATAGTATCGACTCTTTGCTGATACTCGCGGCTGGCAACCTGTGGTCTGGTCGATGGTATCGACGGAAGCAAATACTTGTTTTTCCTGAAATTCAAACACGAAACCACATAAATTCACACAAATAATAATATTTTGACAATTAATGCTCAAAACGATAAAATAAAGTGGATTTGACATAAAATAGTAGCAAAGACCAAAGTGGATGAATTATGCAACATTAACCATAAAAAATGACTAATAAAAGCATAAAACACATATCAAACAGGTCTATAAATGCGACTCAAAATCATCGCATCAAACTCCCCTAAGCTTGAACGTTGCTCGCCCTCGAGCAACTAATCCTTAGAATAGAATTGCTAATGTCAACTGAAGAACAACACACCACAACCAACATCCCATATGACTCCCACCGACATTCACATACCGGCCCTCTCTAACCACGAAATGGTAATTACCCTGAAGGCGACAGTAATCATCCATAAAAGAAATTAACCTCAAAACTGATGAACACTATCACATAAGGCAGTTAACATAATAAAACTTGTCGTTTCAGACTTGGTGCATCTTGTGATCTCCTATACTACGTTGCTCGCCCTAACTACCATCTACATGGAAGTAGTTCTCCTGATATACCTTAGTGAGGAGAAATTCATGGTGGCCTACCAATCCGAGCAACAGGTGGATGAAGATGGGTGGTTCATGGAAGAAAGTGGAAGTCTTATACAGTTTCAACATGCATAAAACAAAAATGTCCTAAATGATGCAAATGCACATGAAAAAACGCCCTAATGCCTAAAATTGGGTGCAATGATGCATGTACTAACCATCCATCTCAAAACGAGATGGACATCTAATTAAGCTACATCATGTACTCAATTATCTTGAAATGCAGGTGATATTACGTTCCTTTCTCCTTCTTATTCTTGTTGCTTCTACATAACTCTTTTCTTTTTTTCTTCATTATGCAGATTTTTCAGATTTTTCTCTTTTTCGTTTTTTTTTATTTTTCAACCCTTATATCCATAATTGATAATGAATATTTTATTGGGCTTATTTTTCTTCATACTCATAAATTTTCACTATTTAGAAGGTATGGAACAATTTAATTCACCATTAGAGAAAAATTGAGATACATGATATACTTTATGCATGAAAATTATGACTGCAACTACATGGCATGCACCTAAGGGTAATGTGCATGTATCACTACTCTAATTTTTTCTTTCTTTTTATGCAAAACATATGGAAATAGATTCAATGCAGGACCTATCTATATGAAATGCTGTCAGAGAAGTTAAAACTGTAAAGTACTTCCAATTCTTGTGGTGGATTGTGAAAAGCAAAGAGGTGGATCCTACACAGCTAATGAGATGACACAAACTTTATGACATCCATGATTACACTAGATAGAATGTGGATCCTATAGCAAACTAAAATTGCAAGAACAAATAACAAGAACAAACACAATAAAGTTAAAAACTAAAAACAATAGAAGATAAAGATGTTCCAACTACCCCCCTAAGCTTGAATTCGACTATGGCCTCATAGTCAAAAACAAACTTAAAGATTGGAACAGTGATACCAGATCACTCCTGTGGTGGTGGAGGCGGGTACTGCGGCGCCGTGGGGTCCCAAGACGGGTACTGCCCCTGGAATGTCGGATCGTACTGGGGCATCGGCGGAGGCTGTGGATACCCCCCAAAATAATTCTGGCTCCAGTAATGATCGAAGAATGGCTGTTGTTGCACCTCCATCCTATGCAACCTATCATGGATGTTCTGCTGATTCTCGAAAAGAAGGCGTTCATTCTCAAAAATCGCCTGCTGATTGACAAAGAGCCGGTTGGTAGTATCTTGAATACTGGCATAGGTGGCTGTGTGGCTATGCTGGGTCTGCTGGATGTCTTGCAGCATCGCGTACATGCCCTGCATAGAATAGGCACCCTCGCTTGGCTGCGAGGGCGGCGGTGGTGGCGGCGTAGGCAGTGATGATGAAGATGCACCCGGATGCATCTGAGGATGCTTCCGTGGTGCCACTTGTGCCCGAAGAGGTGTAAATGCCTCCTCTTCCTCCTCAGCCTCGTCATCATTTCCGTCATCACCATCGTCGTTGCCGCCTTCTTCATCGGAGTCGGCGATGGCTATGATTGGCCACCGGAAGTGTTGCGCCCCTTCGATGTTGAAGACCGGATCAGACAACGAGCACTCCTGATAGGCATGGTTGACGTGGCAATGCGCATATGCCAAACCATCTCGAAGAAGTAGGAGATTGGACCGGTGCAAATGTTGCAAGTTCACCTTGCTCCTAGTAGATAGAGGAGTGAGGGTCTTTAATTCAAGCTGAGGTATGAAGCCAGCTTGGTGATGAGCCTGCCGAAGTGAATCGGTGCTTTCCTCGTACTTCTCTTCCTTGCCAATACTCTCTGTAGAAAGAAGGCACCCCAATTGCATTCTTGACGCTTCAGGAGCTTATACAAGAAGAAAAGATCCGGCTCCTGGAATTTGCTAAGGGATAGATCACCCCTAGCAAACAGCGTCGAACTGAGCATCTGGTGCAGAATCCGGACGAAAGGGTGCTCGAAGTCAGCTACCGCAGCATTATGGTAGCTAACGGACTTCCCCGGCGGCACCGTAACCAGCTCGGCGAAGATGACGTCGTAGTCGGTGTGGTTGTCCGGCCGCCGGTAGTCGTTTGGCGAATGGTTCCAGTTGAAAATCCTGTTGAACTGCTTGAGCGTGATGGTGTAGTCGTGGTTGTACAGCCGGAAAGACACCCGACCCTTGATCCACTCACGATCGGTAGCTATTATGTCGTTGGGCACGACACAGACGTCCAACGACGCCATGAACTCTGCCACCAACTCTTTGTATGTCGGCCAGTCGTTGAAGAACGGCTGACCATCAGCATAGAATTGCAACTCATCGGGCCTTCATCCCGTGTGACGGGCTTGCCCTTACAGAACGTAGGCCAAGTTGGCCTCAAATCCGAGATCTCGGATCATCTCCCGGTCCACATACCGGGTGGGCTCTATCTTCCTCCGCATGATCTCCTTGTAGATATTCCGGACCTCCGAGGAAGGATGGACAAGTCGGGGACGTGCGATCAACGATGGTGGTGGTGGCACGAATTCTGGGATGTCCATCGGAGTCGCGCGTGAGGAGGAAGCTCCGGCCACATGCACCATGTTCGCGACGAGAAATGTGGATCAGAAAGAGAGCTCGGTGAAGATTGGAGAGTTTAATCTCCGCTCGATGAAGACCTTCGCTCGGTGCTGCTCGTCGTCGGGCTTGGACGGCTCGGTGGATCACTCAGCACAAGAGAAGGAAATTGCTCTGAAAGTGTGACGTCAACTGACGCAATCACTCCCCTTAAATAGATGTGGCCGGCGCCAGTGTTGACCCGTCGATACCATCGACACGAGTCGATGGTATCGACACTTATCGATGCTATCCACCCCCTCACTGGTATCGACGGTCGTCGATGGCTGGATCTTGAAACCCGGATCGCTGACGTGTCGATACCATCGACATGGGTCGATGGTATCGACCTTGCACCCGGATCGACCGTCTTGATGCCACGATCGTCGTTGATTTGTTCGCGTGGATCGGTGACGTGGATGGTCGATACCATCGACGCGAGTCGATAGTATCGACTCTCTGATTAGGGCAAATCCTCGCTTGACCCAGCCGCTGCCTTTTTCACTTGAATGTGTTGATACCATCGACACGCGTGTCGATGGTATCGACTTTCCTGAGTCAATTTCTTCTGTAAATCTTCAGAGATCTCGATGGTATCGACAGGCATCTCGATACCATCGACCTTGACTTTGTGATCCGCCTGTAGGTATGTCAATACCATTGACGAGGCCGTCGATGGTATCGACGCAGTCCGATTTCTGCATTCATCAACCTGTACTACGGTCGATACCATCAACACAAGGGTCGATGGTATTGAATCTGCCTCAGCCCTACACAAGTAGCAAACAATCACGGTATCTTTTTTACACTATAAATTAAACCAAAACAAATCAACCTACGAATGTACATGAACTAAACTAAGGTACCGATGGTTGGGTTTCCTCCCAACAAGCACCCTTATTTAACGTCTTAGGCTAGATGACTTGAAGCACATCAATTTGGTACCTTGGAGAAGGTATTCAAATGATCGTGCGACAACTTGAACTCCACGCGATCTTGACCGATTCCCAACGTGAGAATACCTCTCCCAATTGCAGTTACTACATCGGTCGTTGCTTGAAACGACCTACCTAGCAGCATCTCGCAACTCTTAAGTTGCGGCATATCCATGATTACAAAGTCTACTGGAAAAATGAATTTGTCCACCTTGACAAGTACATTCTCGCAGACTCCATGTGGCCTCACAATAGATCCACCTGCCAATTCTATGGTTGTCGCTGACTTCTTCATGTCCTGTAACCCAAGCTTTTTAAATGTGGACAGCGACATGAGATTTATGCTCGCTCCCGAATCACACTGAGCTCGTGGGAAGTGTCGATCACCTATTGAACATGGAATATAAAAACTCCCCGGATCTTTCTTCTTCTGTGGTAAGCTCCCATGGATGATTGAGCTCACCATATCATTCATCTGGCATACATCGGTGTCTTTGATCCGCCTCTTTTTGTTGATTATTTCTTTGATAAATCTCCCGTAAGCGGGAATTTTCTCAATCATTTCCACTAATGGAATATTGATATGAAGCTTTCTGAACATCTCCAAGAATTTTCTATAATGCTTGTGCTCCTTCTTCGGCTTTGGTATGTCTAGACTTGACACAACTGCCGCATTAACACGCTTATGAGGTGGCACATATGAGATTTTTGGGGCCAGCTCCCCTAAGCTTGCTTCAATTACTCCCTCTGGTGTGGGCTTTGTCGGAACATCATCAACATGTATACTTTGTTGTGGTTCCTCTCTCGCAATAGATGTATCCGCACCTTGACATACAGCCTCCACTTGCTCTTCTTGCCTAGGCGGGGACGCAACCATCATGGGCTCTCGGCGGGATTTCCTGAAAAGGGTGTTTCCGCCCGGCAGTCCATAATAACTGCGAGGATACGGTATTGACGGTGTCGCCTCCGTATCAAAAGTCATTTTTCTTTGATCCTTTGTCTCTGCCACCTGGGGTTCTTCCTCATTGCTTAACACAGACATATATTTAACTTGATGGTGTGCCTGGGCCACATCTGCATTCCCGGCTTGTTTCTGCTGATTGGCGTGCTTGATGGCCGCCACTTCATTTGAAATCTGGGCCACGGTGGTTTCTAACGCCAGCATCTTTGCTCCATGGCTTTGCAGCGTCTGCCCAAATTTATTCATAAACTCCCCTTACTGTTTAATTTGATGGTCGAACGTAGTCATGAGTTCTTGATTTTGCTTTATCACCTGATTGAGCAGCTCTGTGCTCTTATCCTCTGCTACTGGTTGGGGTTTGGCATCCGGATCCTACAGAAAATTGTTTGGATCCTTCCACGAGAACTTCTTGTCTTTTCTCCATGCGTAGTCGTTGTTCCTGTAACCTGGCTGCTGCCTCATAAATTTCACTTGAGCCTTGTCCTCGGACTCAGTATCCTCCTTTGCAAGCAATTTCTTTGTGAGAAGATCCATCTTCTCATTCAGTTCTTTTATTGCCTTAGATTCTCCTACTGCTCGGACCTGCTCCACGGCGCCTCTTTCGCCCCATGATTGTTTCCTAGCCATGTTATTTAATATCTCCCAACACCTGGTGTCTGTGTTGTTCAAAAAGAATCCTGACCCAGCTGAATCAAGGTTGCTCCTATCGTGCTCGGAGAGAGCAAAATAGAAGATCTTTACCTGTGTTTCTTTATCTAGCCCGTGATGCGAGCACCGTCTCAGCATGACCTGAAACCTCTCCCAGGTCTCAGAATATGTCTCACCTGCATGTTGGGTAAAGTTATGGATCTTCCTGATCATGTCGTTGGTCTTCTCAGGAGGAAAGAACCTCTCAAAGAAAACCTCCACCATATGGTCCCAGGACTCCACAAACGCATCATCTAAATTGTGTAGCCATTCTCGCGTGGCTCCTGCCAATGAACTCGGGAAAAGCTTAAGATAAAGTGCATCATGTGGAAACCTGTCGATTTTAACCATGCCACAGTTCTCAACAAACTGACTTATGTGCGCGACGGGGTCCTCATTCTTGAGCCCATGAAAAGCATTGGACTTCACCAGATTTATCAAAGTTGGATCAATCTTATAGGTAGGTATGTTGATTGCTTGCTTCTTTATAGGCCCTTTTGACGCGGATGCGGAAGAAGCCTTGATCTTCTCCTAGATTGTCTGTGGCTCGTCCATCTCTTCTTGTTCAGGTTCTGACTCTGTTTCTTCTAACTGGTCTTGATTGTGGCTTTCCTCATCTTCTGGTCCCGGTAGCGGAACCTCTGGTGCGCGACCTGTGTAGTCAGTACTACGTGTCTGCACCATGCACAGTACTTCAAAATAGAAAGATTAAATTTAGTACAGTGCTTGACGATTGCAAATATTTAGAAAATAGATTATGAATTTTTGGAATGATAATAATAAAAAAATAAAAAGGTGGCCTAGAGTGGCCGCTCACAGCACTCGAAGTGCCAACAAATTGTCGTATCCCCGGCAACGGCGCCAAAAACTTGATGCAAATTTACCGTGCGCAGAAACGCAAGTGAACGCGTCGAGTAGTACAGGCCTTTGTGAGGCCCGAGTCGAACTCAGGGATACGTGTAATCATCGGGGACTCCTACTAACTACTCGCGATAAGCTAAGCCGATTAACAAGTTGAGAGTTGTTGTTAAAATTAAAAGAAAAATAAAATCAAAACAAAACAAGCAATCGATTAAATGTTGGTTTAATCAATTCAAAAGGAAATCTTTAGGGTTATGGTTTCACCGTGGGTTTTCATTGTATTAAATTCTATATAGCTGTTCAATTTTATCTCTCTATCCGGGTAGTGGCCTGAAATCAGAATTGCCCACTGTCGTGGTGCAATTCACTACCTAAGTCTAGGTCGGTTCCACCATCGTAGTAACCTATACCCTAAACTAGGTGCATTATGAACGATCTCTCAGTATCCACCATTAGTTTTACACCACCTTGTTCAAGGGATTTGTCGATTAATGTGAATTCCGTCTCTTTTCAGCCGTTAATCCTTCTTTCAAAGTGATTAAGGGCATTAGGTTATTATTATGGTGATCAAGCATAACAATATATTGAGAAAACGAAATCATACCATGGATTTAGGAGATAAAATATGCATTACTATTATAAAATTGTCATACAATGAATTCTCGGGCTACTCCCGGTCCTAAAGATAAAGGGGATTAGCCCCGCATGTTCATCTCAAGACAAAACATGGTAGAGAAAAGGGGAAACATGAGAAAAATGAAATTGAGTGGTGAAACCCCTGAACGGAGAAGGTCCAATCGATCCTTGGCGTGGAATTCGTGTTCTACCGCCTTTCGGTGGTGGAATTCATCTTCTTCAGCATCTGAATCGGCTGGGGCGTGCTCTCATGCTCCGTTCTTCTCTCCCTGCTCTCCGGGATGTCTCCAGCAGCTAATGACGTGATCTCCCAGTAAAGGGCGCCGTCATTAGGTTTAATTCCCGAGTTAAGTTGCCAATTAATCACCATCGTCCAATTAAGATCATTCTGAATCAAACTCATATCTGACGGTGTCGATACCATCGACGCGAGTCGATGGTATCGACCCAGTGTAGTAGCGTCCGGCTACAAATCCTTTCTTCGTCGCGCTTGACATCATCTCGATACCATCGACGCGGGTCGATGGTATCGACTTCCTTGGTGTCGATTTTTGCAAGATTCCGACTCTGTAGCCTCCGTGCATCGATGGTATCGACTTGGTGTCGATACTATCGACTGCCTTCTCGCCAGCAACCTGATGGTAGCTCGATACCATCGACATCCCTGTCGATAGTATCGACTCTTTGCTGATACTCGCGGCTGGCAACCTGTGGTCCGGTCGATGGTATCGACTTCCGTCGTGGTATCGACGGAAGCAAATACTTGTTTTCCCTGAAATTCAAACACGAAACCACATAAATTCACACAAATAATAATATTTTGACAATTAATGCTCAAAACGATAAAATAAAGGGGATTTGACATAAAATAGTAGCAAAGACCAAAGTGGATGAATTATGCAACATTAACCATAAAAAATGACTAATAAAGGCATAAAACACATATCAAACATGTCTATAAATGCGACTCAAAATCATCACATCATCACTCTAGGTCCTTGTAAATAAATAAGAGAGAGTTGTAAATGATGATGTATAACATTATTCCTCTTTTAGCAATATGTGTGAATCAGCAAGTCTTATGTGCTTAAAAGTATGAGGAACATAATGAATGTTCATACATGCATTTTTACTGTTGAAACAGATTAGAGAAATCAATGTTTAGATTTCCTTGTAAAGTTGATTTATGTGGTTCAATGTGAGAAACAAAGAGTTTTTAAAGAGAAGAAAAAGTTAAGGGTGATCGTTGTATTACGTTAAATCCTCAATTTATGTCCTAATCTCATGATTAGTAAAAATTGTGAGATCGGGGTGTAACAGTCTTATCATGTATTGTTTGTATGTTTGGTAGAATTTTGAGGGAAAAATTCCTATAAGAGGGGAAGGATATTAAAACCCCAATTTTTTTTAGTTCATATGGTTGGAAATGCAATTTCCGCAATAAATGTATGGTTATGAAATTGTATTATATATGTTCATTGAATGGATTTCCTTTGCAATATTTCTTTTGTGCACGTATTTTCATGGATCATATTATGTTAATGACTCCAATATGATTAAAAGAAAAAGGAAGAAATCAAATAATGCATTATTGAGAAGGAAATTTGAGATAATGATAAAAATATAAGAAATATGTGGAAATATGTATGTTTGAATCATCATGGATGAGATTTCAAATCCAAAAGATTTCTAATGGTAAAAGGAATCCAAATAAAGAGAATAAAAGAGTAAGAGAAAGAAAAGATGTATAAAATATGCCTTTTTAAGTGATAACTTGCATATGAAGAAAAGTCGCTCATGCTTTTGAATTTGAGTCCCAAACTTGGTACACAAGTAATTTACATCATTATGGACTTTTCTTAAAAATTTGGGATCAAATGGATAAATGGTTTAGGAGATATGGTTTTTGTAAAAATTTCCTAAAGTGAGAAGGATAACTTTTAATGTCACGATTTCAATGAATTAGGAATCTAATTTAATTAAGTAGTGTGAACAACCTGAGCCGTTGATCCCAGATCCAACAATGGCTTCTCATCGTCTAGTTTGAGAAGAATTGGTTATTTGATTTGGATTCTTTCATTGTATGACTGGTGAGCGGATTTGGAAACAGTCCCAATGGCTTTGGGAGCAAATTCTACACTTGTTTGACCTAAGTTTTTGGTAGTTTGGGAAGCTCTAGGGGCTTTGCCTAAATCCTAATTGTAATAGGACCTTGTTTGGGGGACTCCACCTATAAAAGGAGGATCGTTGATCCCCAACGGAGGCACAATCACCTCTGAGATGAGCTACTAGCCTTTGGGATTGCAGACCTACAAGCAATTTTATGTAGTTCCTTATTCTTTACCCTAACATCGATCTTCCTACCTACCAGAGATGGTCCTTCCCATTCCATCCGACCAGTGCAATGTCGGGGGAATTGATAGTGCAGGCGAGTTCGTCAGGAGCTGGTGGAGATAAATGCGTCATTTCTTCGTGGGTTGACTAATGAGGTCGTGCGGTCAACCACAGTGTTTACCATGTGTCGATGTTGGTGTCTGCATGAGGACTCTCGTGAGTTAGGAGATGAGGGTTGATGGTTTTACCATCGAGCCCTTGGCAAGACCGCACGTTGAGATCTATGAAGCAGGGCTACGAGTGTCTTTTCCCCGTAACCCGTGTGGGGGTGAAGTGCTGGATTGCATGGAGCTGGCCACCTATGTTGCTGGCTGTGATTTGCGGAAGCCAGCCCACGTGGAAAAAAAGAGGAAAAGAAAATGAAAAGCTGACGTGGCGGCCAGTGATTGGCTGAGAGGTAAATAATTCACAAAATTCATATCTAATTATTGGTATATCCGACGAAGACAAGTAATATATGAAAATTGATCAAAAAAATGCAAGGAATCCAACTAAAATATTATTGAAACCTAATTATTATTGCAATTCTAAAAGTACTTAAATATGTCACCTTTAATGGTGTTATTAATGGAAAACCCTAAGTTTTGATGATTAGTGAATTTAATAATGTTCTTTGTACAATCTGAGCCAATATTAACCTATTGTTAATAAAAGGAAGATTTAGATCTAAAAGATGATTTTATGCATACTTAATTTAGGGTTCCATGTACATTAATATGCATTAATGGGTCTAGAAATCCTAATTTTGATAATTGTAACTTTTAATGGTTTTAATTGTGAAAATCTATGAATAAGACAGAGATATGATGTTCTAAATCCAATTTGAGTATAAAGGACCCTTAATGTGGATAATTTATGTAATTAGGGTTTTTATGAGTAGAAAAGCTATTTTAGGGTTTGTTGACCTAAAAAGGATAAATTTTGAGAAATTGATCTAAGAAGCCCGAATGAATCCTAATGAGACTTAGAAACCTTCGAAAGGTGTCCCAAGTCAATAAAGAGTTGTTTGGGATGTGATGGTAATAACTAGGTGTTATACATGTTTTCAGGATAAATGTTTTCTTGATTGATTGATTTGCTTGCTTGATTGGACATCTAGTTGGATTTGGATATATTATTTCTTTGAGATCTCCAAAATAGGTATGTGGTTATACTTATGACTAAATCTCTCTAGTTTCACAATGATTTCCAAGGTTTTACTAGTTGCTTGGAAATAATTGCTTGGTTGAATTTTATTTCATGCAATTATAAAGTGACTATGACTATCACCATAAATATATGTACATGACTAGCTCAAATCCTAGTCCTCCTTTGTAGCTTTGATGATGATGAGATGGATGATCTAGTACATGGTCGACCCTTGGGGTAGGATCATCAGGTTATCATGAGTTGATGTGTTGGTCTACCCTTGGGTAGGGTCATATGAATACACAACCCTATGTAGTGATCTACCTATAATGTAGGATCATGGGGGTTATTTGAGATCTACCATATGAGAGAGGTAGTATCCATGTCCACTGCAGGGACAGTACAGAGGCAAGGATGTGTATGGATTGAGTAGTTATGCCTAATACATAAAGTTTGATCTGTAAAGAAATAATTTGATTGCATTATGT
Organism: Alisma plantago-aquatica; assembly: GCA_963693085.1. Lineage (NCBI taxonomy): Eukaryota > Viridiplantae > Streptophyta > Magnoliopsida > Alismatales > Alismataceae > Alisma > Alisma plantago-aquatica. Next base: position 314,693,192 of record OY856413.1, on the reverse strand, counting down.
TGTTACAAATAGACGCAATATTATGGTTCACCCACATACCAGTATAATTCATTATACTGACCGACATTTTGTTTGTCGGCGTTTTAGGAATATCTGAAATTGGACAAACAGTAAAGTGGAACTTGTGAAGAATAAAGTTAAATCATAAAGGAGAATTTAGTTAGATAGAACTCTATAATGGGTAGAAGTTCCAGATTCCTATTTTTGAAAGGTATGTGAAAAGTAAAATTTTATCCTATTTTAAGCTTAGTCTTTGGTAGAATTTATTAATTATTTTTTATTATTTGCAAAACCATTGATCTTGTTTTGGGATATAGGCTCTGACTTCATGGTATTCCTTAATTGGGGGTTATTGGGAGGTAGGGTTTTATAGCATGTGACAATTTACAAAGAAAATCTCCGAATTGGGTAAATTACATAAAAGTCCAAAATGTGCATATAATTGCATAACTTGCACAAACAACATCTAAATTGGACCAAACTTGAAACTTAATCTTGTCTCATGATTTCAAAACATCTCACAAGGTTAGATTAATGATTATAGTACTTAATTATTGTAGTTAAGATTGTTCAATACATGAAGTAAGGTTTGGGGCCTTACACTTCTAACATGGATTTATTTACCATTGTTCCACTTAAGCGGTGATTTTATAAATAATATTTCACCAAGGTATTTGTGAATATACCCTTCAATTTGTATAATTATTGAACAAATGTTTACTAAACCACTATAAATTCCACATTTCAAGCATTAAGGCCAAAAAGTATAGAAATGATAGAAAAATATTGGGAAATGGCCAAAAAGAGAATATGTCCAAGTTTCGGTATGTTACAACACTCCACCCCTTAAAGAGGATTTCATACTCAAAATCTCAAGCAAAGAGGGAAGGGTGAGTATGCAACATCTTATCTTTATCTCCTAGGTTATTTCCTCCAAACCATAAAACTTCCAGCAAAACTTTCATTAACTCAAACTCCTTTTTTTTAACTTGGGAGTTCAGATTCAAGAGTTTAGAATCTTCTCAAGCAACTCCACATAGGTCAGGTTATCATGGATCACTAAGAATTCCACTATTAAGATTTCTTTTTATTAGATATAACATAGTTAACATTTTAGGCCTATTGATATTATATTCATTATGATATTATATCATCCTTATTATTATTTTAATTATGTCATGTTATATTTACTTTGTTGCCAAAATAGATATATTTTATTATTATACACAAAGTCATATATATTTATTATTTATCTCATTAAGAGTTTTATCACAATTAGGGTTTACTCAATTATCTCAATATACTTGATTATTATCCTTAATTTAGTCTCTGTTATCAACATATTGAATTATAACATATTGTTTTTAAGAAATAAGACATTTTATCCAGTTTTTTACAATTAATCCAAATAATGTCACATTAATTACTAATAAATTTTTTACATCAATGCCATCATTAATCTTTCTCGTATTTTTTCACTTCTTATTATTGTTTATGCACATTTATGTGAATCAATTACTTCTTATCCATATTGAAGTCATTATATGTATTTTAGTGATCAAGGTGGGATATATTACAGATTAATGATTTGATTCACATACTAAGTCATTAGGTGATTAATTAGGTGTCTATTAGAGAACAAGGTGATATGCATTTCATATTGATGACCTAATTAATCTATGATTTATGTGTATTAAAGTATGTTATGTGATTATGACACCAAGTGACACTAAAGTATCATGAATGTCATTAAGGATGTATATGTTAAGGCTAGATAATTACAACTTAGGGTTTAGGTTAACATGATCATTATTCTTCACCTATACCTTCTTAGGATGCATTAAGTCCTTGTTAGATGACAATTATCTTGCCCATCATATCAGTAGGGTATATTGGTTTATGACATGGTCAACATCATGCATATCCACTATAAATATTAAAATGTGAGTTGCTCTTATTATGTGGATTAGAAATTCATTAGGGTTCAAACATATGAACTATTCATTAGATGATCGTTATATGTTCTTTTGGATACCAAGAAACATGTGGTTACAACTATAATTTATTTCTTCAAAACTAAGGATTCAAGCACACTAACTTCCTAATTAGGGAGTTAGGGTTTCTAAAATCAGAGTATCTAGATTTCAGTATGTTACATGACTCCATTTCTTTGGAAATGATTTCATCCTCAAAATCTAACTACCCAAATATCATCAAACCAACTATTCTTCACCCCTTAAGAGGTTTGACCTACCAAGACAAACTAATCTAGAGGTAAAAGGGTGAGTCTAACTAAACCATATACAAGATCCATCACGCTTCACTGCGCACTCTGATTTCTTACTAAACACCAAACTTCAAAGTCTAGGTCCGAGGGATTGCTATCCAAACATGTGGTTCTATGGGTCATAAGGCAACTATATTGGGTATCCATCCTCAAACAAGTTAGTACACCTGGGAGACTAGTTCGACATATTAGGGTCCCTAAAGATAAATCATATAGATGTCTAAGGCAACTATTTCCTAAAATCATGCTATTCAGACAATTCATATCAGCTCAGGCCAGGCCGGTATCATATGGATTCAGGAGTCCTCAAAAATAAAGCTAGTGGTGTGGAGGAAAATCTTTCCAGTCCCCGAACCATGATCCTTTCTAGGCATCTTTTCTTTCAACTTCATGTCCCTGTAGCTGCCTAAAGGACAAGGTAAACAACATCAAGCTACTATGGTTACTTATGCATCTATTAGTTGTAAGTATTTTATGGATCTATTCATCATTATTTTAATGTGAAACTATAGGATCCTAAATCAACCCTTCATCATCTATTGATCAACTCTAGGGCAAACATGTCACTTAAAGGTAAGGCAAGTATTCTAACTAGGGAGACAAAATTGAAATAATCAGATTCCGACTACCATGGGCTCTGATACCATGATGTAAGGAGGCAGGATCACCCCCTTACTAAAATTTTGAAGAATTAACATCCATTCCAAACACACTAAAAGGTATGTTGGAATAGGTATAAATTTTCCAAATTTATTATAATGGTATGCAAAAGACCAAAGTGTAGCAGTGGAATAAAAATAACTAACTATATTCAACTAATACATAAAGAGGGATTGCATATACATATATAGGGATTGCACATACCTCTCATATGATTTCAACTACCAACTTTCATCACTTTATTGAGTCCAAGACCATATTCTCCTATTCCAATGTATAACGATGTATTAGGGTATGTTATATGCATTAATGTAAAGGAAACCCCTATTTTTGACTTTTTGCACAAAACTTTGATTTAGACTTTGAAAACATCACCATTGATCTAGTTAGGTTCCTCTGATTGAGAAAACATATAATTTTGCATATTTTGGAGTTATGAAGGTTAAAGTGTATTTTTGGTGATTTTTAGGTATTTAATTCATTTTATAAATACTCTTTTTGACAAAACTCCAAACAAAACCGTAGAAATATTTTTGTTAGAAAGAGCACATTTTTTGGAGTTCAAAACATATTTTATTTTTATTTTTGGACAAGGGAATAAAACACCATTTTACCCAAGATCGGGGTTTGGAGTTTAAAAGGTAATCAAACCAGATCTTCTAGAGAAGGTAGAACAGTAAGAAACCAAAACCCTAGAAGCACATGGTAAATAGAGATGGAGACCATCGATTTTAAACATAGAAGCATGTAGCAAGCAATATATGAGAAGGGGATTACAAAACTCACCTCTAGGGAAGGTGGACATGTCCAATAAGTAAGGTTCCTAAGATTAGAGTGGCTGGTATCTCCAACAAAGCTCCTATATTGAGTAAGAAGCACCTTCTCCACTTTAGAGGTGAAAAACCCTAACAAAAGAACATGGAGATGGGGTGTTCAAGGGCTATAGGTGGGGTTTCATCATGGAAGACCATGGTTCCAACCTAGAGGAAGGTGGAAGGAAGACTAATAGCATGAAAATAGGGAAGGAAAGGAGGATAAATACTAGATTTGGTCGAAATCACCAAGGAGGAGCTTAAAAAATCCTAAATAGAGAAATTTGGAACCCTAGGATCCTTCTTCACCAAAGTAAGCACTCTCTTTTACCTTGGGACATAACCTTCACGGAAAAACATAGTAGGAACGTTTCTCTAAGATGGGGGAAAGAGAAGGAGAGCAAGATTTTTTGAATTGGGAGTTGGGAAGGGGTAGACATGGCTTTATAAAGAAGGGGGCAAGCATGATGTGTTTATGGGACTTTCCATGTGTCCCTAGCCTAGGGCCTCATGGCCATGCAAGAGGACAGCTCATAGAGACTTCTTGTATATCAAATGTCGGTCCTAAAATCCCATGGGGACTTCTAGGTCATCCCCACCGTCCTCAAATCAAATAAATAATCCCATTGGTTGATAGCTTTTAAAGATAAGCTCATTTATAAAGAGGGCAATCCCTAAACTGCCCTTGGAAAGAAATACCTTCAAACCAATGTGCAACTAGGTGCCCCATGGTTCAAAACTCGAGAATGGTAAGGGATTATCTAAATATGATAATGCATGTGAAAATTTACAAAGAAAACCTTCGAATTGGGTAAATTGCATAAAAGTCCAAAATGTGCATATAATTGCATAACTTGCACAAACAACATCCAAATAGGACCAAACTTGAAACTTAATCTTGTTTCATGATTTCAAAACACAACACAAGGTTATATTAAGGTTTAAAGTACTTAATTATGGTATTTAAGCTCGTTCAATACATTAAGTAATGTTTGGGGCCTTACACTTCTAACATGGATTTATTTACCATTGTTCCACTTAAGCGGTGATTTTACATTTTAGATCCTTAAATAATATTTTACCAAGGTATTGTGCATATACCATACCATTGATATAATTATTGAACAAATGTTCACCAAACCACTATAAATTCCACAATTTAAGCATCAAGGCCAAAAAGGATAGAAACGATAGGAAAATATTGGGAAAGGGCCAAAAAGAGAATATGTCCAAGTTTCAATATGTTACTACACTCCACCCCTTAAATAGGATTTTGTCCTTAAAATCTCAAGTGAAGAGGTAAGGGTGAGTATGCAACATCTTATCTTTAACTCCCAGGTTATTTCCTCCAAACCATAAACTTCCACCAAAACTTTCATTAACTCAAACTCTTTTTTTTCAACTTGGGAGTTCAGATTCAGGAGTTTAGTATCTTCTCAAGAAACTCCACATAGGTCAGGTTCTCATGGATCACTAAGGCTTCCACTATTAAGATTTCTTTTTATTAGATATAACACAGTTAACATTTTAGGCCAATTGATATTATATTCATTATGATATTATATCATCCTTATTATTCTTTTAATTGTTTCATGCTATATTTACTTTGTTGCCAAAATAGTTATATTTTATTATTATACACAAAGTCATATATATTTCTTATTTAGCTCATTATGAGTTTTAACACAATTAGATTTTACTCAATTATCTCAATATACTTGATTATTATCCTTAATTTAGTCTTTGTTATCAACATATTGAATTATAACAGATTGTTTTTAAGAAATAAGACATTTTATCTAGTTTTTTACAATTAATCCAAATAATGTCATGTTAATTATTTATATCTTTTTTTTACATTAATGTCATCATTAATCTTTCTCATATTTATTCACTTCTTATTATTGATTATGCACATTTATGTGAATCAATTACTTCTTATCCATATTGAAGTCATTATATGTATTTTAGTGATCACAGTGGGATATATTACATATTAATGATTTGATTCACATACTAAGTCATTAGGTGATTAATTAGGTGTGTATTAGAGAAAAGGTGATATGCATTTCATATTGATGACCTGATTAATCTATGATTTATGTGTATTAAAGTATGTTATGTGATTATGACACCTAGTGACACTAATGTATCATGAATGTCATTAAGGATGTATAGGTTAAGGTTAGATTATTACAACTTAGGGTTTAGGTAGCATGATCATTATTCTTCACATATACCTTCTTAGGATGCATTAAGTCTAAGGTTAGATTACAATTATCTTGCCCATCATATCATTAGGGTTTATTGGTTTATGGCATGGTCAACATCATGCTAATCCACTATTAGTATTAAAATGTGAGTTACTCTTATTATGTGCATTAGATATTCATTAGGGTTCAAACATATGAACTATTCATTAGATGATCATTATATGTTCTTTTGGATACCAAGAAACATATGTTTACAACTATAACTTGTTTGGTTAAAACTAAGGACTCAAGCACACTAACTTCCTAATTAGGGAGTTAGGGTTTCTAAAGTCAGAGTAGCTAGATTTCAGTATGTTACATGACTCCATCCCCTTGGAAAGGATTTCATCCTCAAAATCTAACTACATATACATCATCAAACCAACTATTCTCCACCCCTTAAAAGGTTTGACCTACCAAGCCAAACTAATCTAGAGGTAAAAGGGTGAGTCTAACTAAACCATATACAAGATCCATCATTCTTCACTGCACACTCTGATTGCTTACTAAACACCAAACTTCAAAGTCTAGGATCTAGGGATAACTATCCAAAAATGTGGTTCTATGGGTCATAGGGGGACTATATTTGGTATCCATCCTCAAACAAGTCATTACACCTGGGAGACTAGTTCAACATATTAGGGTCCCTAAACATAAATCATATAGATGTCTAAGGCTACTATTTCCTAAAAGCATGTTATTTCAGAAAATTCATATCAGCTCAGGCCAGGCTGGTATCATATGGATTTGGTAGTCCTTGTAAACAAAGCTAGTGGTGCGGAGGAAACTCTTGCCAACCCCCAAACCCTGGTCCTTTCTAGACACCTTTTCTTTCAACTTCATGTCCTAGTAGCTGCTTAAAAGCCAAGCTAAACAACCTCAAGTTACTATGGATACTTATGCATATTTTAGTTGTAAGTATTTTAGGGATCTATTCATCATTATTCTAATGTGACTATAGGATCCTAAATCAACCCTTCATCATCTATTGATCAATTCTAGGGCAAATATGTCACTTAAAGGTAAGGCAAGTATTCTAACTAGGGAGAAAAAATTGAAATAGTCAGATTCTGACTACCATGGGCTCTGATACCATGTTGTAAGGAGGAGGGATCACCCCCTTACTAAAATTTAAAGAATTAACATCCATTCCAAACACACTGAAATGTATGTTGGAATACTTATAGATTTTCCAAATTTATTATATTGGTGTGCAAAAGACCAAAGTGTAGCAGTGGAATAAAAATAACTGACTATATTCAACTTTAATAAAAGATTGCACAAGTACATAAAAATCTCCCATTAGGGTTTACAACAAGATACAATAAAAAGGATCTAGATAGAGGGAATAGGGTTCGTATAGTGCCTCATTAGGGAATATAGAGTTTGGTTTGCAAATATCTTGTAACGACCCCGCCTCCCAGTAACCCCCAATTAAGGGAGACCAAGAGGTTAGAGACGTTATCCCAATTCCCGGATCAAAGGTTTGATAAATAATCTATAATAATTATCAAATTCTACTAAACTAAACTAAAAGGTTGTAATAAAAAAATTAACTTTGCATACCTTTTTCAAAAACTTGGATATCTACTTTTATCCACATCTGGAGTCTATTCTAACTAATCCTCCTTTGTACTTTAATTCTCATTTAATTACACATATGCCACTTTACTGTTTGTTCTTTTCACTTGAACCTAAAATGTTGACAAATAAAACATCGGTCAGCATGAAGCTAGTATGTGGGGAAACAATAATCATGCAATTAACTGTAACAACATATTGCAGTCAAGTATGATTTAACAAACAACTTTACGTTTTCAACATAACTGCTCAATCCTTACATACCCTAACCTCTATGCTATCCCTACAGTGGACTTGGATGCTACCTTCCTTATGGTAGATCCCCATTTAACCCCTCATTATCCTACCTAACAGGTGAATCAGTTCTACAGTTGAGTCACATGGCACTACCCGTAGGTAGCCCACTCCTTAACTCATGGCGTGCTATAGAGTCTCATGGCACTACACGTGGGTAGCCCAATTTCTAACTCATGATAGCCTAGACCTTACTCTAGGTTACCATTTTTAACATTTGTAAAGCCATAGAGGAGGACCAGGATCTGAGCCAGTCATGCATGCATACTTATGGTGATAGTCATATTCACTTTATAGTTGCATGAAATAAAAGTCATCCAAGCAATTATTTTCAGGCAACCGATAATGGTATGCAAAAGGCCAAAGTGTAGCAGTGGAATAAAAATAACTGACTATATTCAACTTTAATAAAAGATTGCATAAGTACATAAAAATCTCCCATTAGGGTTTACAACAAGATACAATAAAAAGGATCTAGATAGAGGGAATAAGGTTTGTATAGTGCCTCATTAAGGAATATAGGGTTTGGTTTGCAAATACCCTATAACGACCCCGCCTCCCAATAACCCCCAATTAAGGGAGACCAAGAGGTCAGAGATGTTATCCCAATTCCCAGATTAAAGGTTTGACAAATAATCTATAATAATTATCAAATTCTACTAAACTAAACTGAAAGGCTGTAATAAAAAAATTAACTTTGCATACCTTTTTCAAAAACTTGGATATCTACTTGTATCCACATCTGGAGTCTATTCTAACTAATCCTCCTTTGTACTTTAATTCTCATTTAATTCCACATATGCCACTTTACTATTTGTTCTTTTCACTTGAACCTAAAATGTCGACAAACAAAACGTCGGTCAGAACGAAGCTGGTATGTGGGGGAAATAATAATCATGCAATTAACTGTAACAACATATTGCAGTCAAGTATGATTTAACAAACAACTTTACGTTTTCAACATAACTGCTCAATCCTTACATACCCTAACCTCTATGCTATCCCTACAGTGGACTTGGATTCTACCTTCCTTATGGTAGATCCCCATTTAACCCCTCATGATCCTACCTAATAGGTGAATCAGTTCTAGGGTTGAGTCACATGGCACTATCCGTAGGTAGCCCACTCCTTAACTCATGGCGTGCTATAGAGTCTCATGGCACTACACGTGGGTATCCCAATTTCTAACTCATGATAGCCTAGACCTTACTCTAGGTTACCCTTTTTAACATTTGCAAAGCCATAGAGGAGGACCAGGATCTGAGCCAGTCATGCATGCATACTTATGGTGATAGTCATAGTCACTTTATAGTTGCATGAAATAAAAGTCATCCAAGCATTTATTTTCAGGAAACTGATAAAACAGCCGGGAATTTTCGTGAAACTAAATAGATTATCCATAAGCGTAACCACATACCTGTCAGGCTGATTTGAGAGAGAATAATCCAATCAATCAAGAATTCCAAATAGGCAAGAAAGCACATAATAAGATCCTGAAATATGCATACAATTTCCTATTATTGATCATGCCATCAAGATCTATTAAATCTAGCTCGCTTCCTAGGGTTTCTAGTCCACTTTTAGGGTTTCCATTGCAATTAGGGTTTCCCTTCATCTCTTACTATTTTAAACCTTAATTTTATACAATTACTCACAAACCCTAATTATCTCATCTATTCATCATGAAAGATACTAAGGTTATCTTTTAACAACATATAACCCTGATATCATAAAAAGCATAATTAACCATTAATTAAGTCCATTAAGCCTCTTTTACATTAAAGCTACTATTTTTATCCTTTTAATCCATGACAAGATTATTACGCTCATTTATCATCAATTCATAGTTCATTATGGTCTAATTCACATATGAACTCTATTTGTCATTAATTCTACCTTTATCCATTAGAAAATCCTAATTACTACATTAAGGGTATTTATCCACATTTAGGAACTTTTATACTTGAAATAGCTTATAATTATCATATCTCAACTTCAATCATTAAATTGAACAATTAAAGCCTTTAAGAGTCACGTTTACTAATATTTGGGTTTCAAGGCCCATTAAAGCATATTTATGCACATGAAACTCTAAATTAAACCCATTATGTGCAAAGTTCATCCTTTTTATTCTTAATGTATCTTTTCATGATTAACAGGCTAATATCAACGTTAATCATCCATTAAACCCTACTAATTACATTAATCATATTAAAAAAAGGGTTTCTTAATCATTAAAGCACTAAAGTTGATAAATTCCATTACATTTCGAATTGCAATCAGAAAAAGGCTTCAATTACATTTTTATTGCATTCCTCGTGTTTTTTTAGTAAAATTCATATATTATGTGTATCCATCTGAGCTACCGATATTTAAATATGAATTTTGCAAGGATTTACTTACCCGAGCCAATGGGAGGTTGTCACATCATCTAAGTCATGCAACGTAGCTCAACCATGATTATAACTAAATGACTCTTTTTCCCTTGGTTGAGTGGTCAGAGTTTCAGCCCATGGAGGGGCAACTTCGTCCAATGGCCCATCTCCTTCTTCTACCTCGCGCCGTCTGCTTGCTGCCACCCTAGTGGCCAAGGGTGCAACTTCTCCACCCCCTTCATCGACCCAAGGGCCACAGACGACTACTATTCTGCCTCTGACACCCTCCACAGTGTCCTCCCAGGCCTCCATCCTTGGCTCGGATGGCCGAGTGCAGGGTCACTGGACCTGCGACTCGCGGATGTGCTGCAGACCCCTCTATAGTGTTGCGCGAAGGTGGGAACAAGGTGGTGATGGTCATTCCCTCCACGGTTGTCATGGGAGCATCCTGCTTCCTTCAAAACTATTTAACGGTCCCTCATTGCTCCATGGTCAAGCTATTCCTCCACCTTAGGGTTTGCTTACAAAGAAGGAGAAGAAGAAGAGAGGGATACGTGGAACTCCCTTGAACTTGACGTTGGGCTCTACCCCTTATTTAGGGGAGGGTATCCACGCCCCAAGACGTTCATTCAATAGGAAACAAGTCCCTTTACTAAAAGGAAACAATTTCCCGTACTTAATAAGCAATCTTCTCTCTCTTCATTCTCCCTTTAATATTCTTTATTCTTTAAATATTAGGATTTCGAAAATTACCTCTTTCATTCTCTTTGTACTTGTCTTTTAATCCATTGGCCACGAAATTATATTTTCTTTTAGTAGAAAATACTTCCTTTTTTATCAATACCATAAAATTCATTCATTAAGCATCATATTATCCTTTTATTTTCTATCATTGGTATTTTCTCTTTCTTTTTTCTCCATTGGGGCTCCTTGGGCCCCAAGAAACTCTAAGATTTCAAAATTCCTTTTTAAGGATACTTATTATCCTTCTAGATGCATCTATATTCATTATTTCTCATTATCTTGTTAATTTCTTATTAAAATATCTCTTTTCAAGGATTTCTCTTTATCTTTCTTGTTATTTTCCTCATTGGCATCCTTTTTAACATTAGGAATCCTTTGGATACGAAAATCCACCAAGAATAACTCAATTATACCTCTTTCCACTTATTTTCCACATTTTATCATTGTTTTCAATTTCTTTTTTTGAAAAAGAAATACTTAATTGATCTTTTCTTTTCTTTTTGCATTATCTTTGCAACGTTTGACTCCTTGGGACCCAAGGAACCCAAGAGGCATGAAATCCACCTTTTTATTAAGTTCTTTTGCCTTCTAGAGGTTTCTACATTTTTCTTTTCTCCATTAATAATGGAATTCCTTTTGTCTTTTCCTTGTTATTGGGCCCAATATCCAATAAATCCCACAAAATAATCATCAAGGATGTTTTAAATGAAATCTATTTATTCAAAAAAAATTATATCATTATTTGTTCCAATATCTTTAATATGAGAAATTACATTCCTCACCAAATGAACCCAAAAGTTGGGGTTGTAACATATCCCAACTTAGGGTGTAAGAATGCACATACATAAAGAGGGATTGTACATACATAAATAGGGATTTCTCATACCTCTCATATGATTTTAACTACCAACTTTCATCACTTTATTGAGTCCAAGACCAACTTCTCTTATTCCATGTATTAGGGTATGTTATATGCATTAATGTAAAGAAAACCCCTATTTTTTATTTTTTTTGCCCAAAACTTCGATATAGACTCTAAAAACATCACCATTGATCTAGTTAGGTTCTTCTAATTGACAAAACATATAATTTTGCATATTTTGGAGTTATGAAGGTTAAAGTGTATTTTTGGTAATTTTTAGGTATTTAAATTCATTTTCTAAATATTCTTTTTGACAAAACTCCAAAAAAAACCTTAGAAATATTTTTCTTAGAAAGAACACGTTTTTTAGAGTTCAAAACATATTTTCTTTTTATTTTTGGACAAGGGAATAAATAGTTACGAATTTCTCAAAATTGACCAATAGGAAATTGCCACATCATCAAACTGATCGAGATAAGCGAAGAGAGATAGAAAGAGAGAGAGAGAGAGAGAGAGAGAGAGAACACCATTTTACCCAAGATTAGGGTTTAGAGTTTCAAATGTAACCAAACCAGATCTTCTAGAGAAGGTAAAATAGCAAGAAGCCAAAACCCTAGAAGCACATGGTAAATAGAGATGGAGATCATCGATTTTAAACATAGAAGCATGAGTTTTAAGCATGTAGCAAGCCATATATGAGAAGGGGATTAAAAAACTCACCTCTAGGGAAGGTGTACAGGTCTAATAAGTAAGGTTCTTAAGCTTAAAGAGGTTGGTTTCTCCAACAAAGCTCCTATCTCGAGCAAACACCTTTTCCACTTTAGAGGTGAAAAATCCTAACAAAAGAACATGGAGATGGGGTGTTTAAGGGCTATAGGTGGGGTTTCACTATGGAAGACCAGGGTTCCGACCTGGACGAAGGTGGAAGGAAGACTAATAGCATGAAAATAGAGAAGGAACGGAGGATAATTACTAGTTTTGGTCAAAATCACCAAGGAGGAGCTTAAGAAATCCTAAATAGAGAAATTTGGAACCGTAGGAGCCTTCTTCACCAAAGTAAGCACTCTCTTTTTCCTTGGGATAGAACCTTCATGGACAAATAGAGTAGGAACATTGATATAATATGGGGGAAAGAGAAGGAGAGAAAGATTTTTTTATTTGAGAGTTGGGAAGGGGTAGACATGGCTTTATATAGAAGGGGGCAAGCATGATGTGTCTATGGGACTTTCCATGTGTCCCTAGCCTAGACCCTCATGGCCATGCAAGAGGACAACTCATAGAGACTTCTTGTATAGCAAATGTCAGTCCTAAAATACCATGGATATTTATAGTACATCCCCATCATCCTCAAATATAAGTAATAACCCCATTGGTTGATAGCTTTTAAAGATAAGCTCATTTATAAAGAGGGTAATCCCTAAAATGCCCTTAGAAAGAAACACCTTCAAACCAAGGTGCAACTAGGTGCCCCATAGTTCCAAAACTTGAGAATGGTAGGGGAATATCTAAAACTTATAATGCATGTGACAATTTACAAAGAAAACCTTCAAATTGGGTAAATTACATAAAAGTCCAAAATGTGCATATAATTGCATAACTTGCATAAACATCATCCAAATTGGACCAAACTTGAAAGTTAATCTTTTCCAATGATTCAAAAACACCTCACAAGGTTACTTTAAGGTTTAGAGTACTTAATTATGGTAGTTAAGCTTGTTTAATACATTAAGTAAGGTTTGGGGCCTTACACTTCTAACATGGATTTATTTACCATTGTTCCACTTAAGTAGTGATTTTACATCTTAGATCCTTCAATAAGATTTCACCGAGGTAGTTGTGTGTATACCCTTCCATTGGTATAATTATTGAACAAATGTTCACCAAACCACTATAAATTCCACAATTTAAGAATAAGGCCAAAAAGGATAGAAACGATAAGAAAATATTGGGAAAGGGACAAAAAGAGAATATGTCCAAGTTACAGCCACTTTTATCATGTTTAGGCACATGGAACATATAGAACTCATAAGGTCGATTAAGGCTCGACATGTATTCTTGCACATTGAATAGAAGTCTAGATGAGGCTCACTAATGCATCGTAAAAAACATCTACTACATGATTTCTTGAACGTTAAAGGGATTCTCCACATTAATATTATTCTCTATCTCATTGTACATTTTCAGAGTAGGACTAGGTTTTGTATTTAATAACTAGGGTTTCAAGTTGTCTATTAGGTTATTAGCGCTAATTAGAGTAGAAACATGTATAATATATTATTCATTTAGAATATGAGATGTTTACATTTGTTTAATTAATTCATAAGGTTCCATTACATTTTTGATGTTTTAAAATTACTTATATACTATTGATATGCCTATCTCATAGGATACATATGTATATATGTTTTTTTGGTTCATCATATTTCTCTATGTTAATATTCTTATAGTTAGGTATTTTACTGATCATTTGAGAATGTTAAATGTAATTAATCTATAATAAATCATCTCATGTATACCTTAATTCCTAATTAATTATTTGTTACGTCCTCTTTGGTTTCTTTATTTGTTACTTGTTGCATTTGGGTACAACTTAAGGATTTCAGAATATGATTTTAGATAATATAGTAGAATAATTTTTTTGGTGAATGAGAGAATCCACCCTAGGCGATCCAGACATGAGAGGGTGTGGTCCAGTCACCCCCTCCTATGCCAAATCATCATGGATTGTCATGTGCAGAGTGCCTTTAGTGTGGTTCAAACTCAGGTCCTTCATTGGGACTTACTGAGCTCTTACCACTCGGGCTACTCTGGTGTGTTATTGATATAAATGAAGTACTTAACACGTTTAGACATTATAAAATGTGATTTATTTGGTCCAAATTTTTACCAATGTTTTGTTATTAACTCAATAATGGTATAAACATGGCTTTTATGACAAATTGTATATAATATGACAGTCATCATTAATATGAATGTATAATATTGTATCAATTCTATAGTTATGGATACATATGTATTATTTGTAGAAACTAACTATCATAATTTTTAGTTAAAATTATCAATATACCTCTATGTTTATTTGTTCCTCTATTAATTATATATGAATATACATGAATATTAGTACCAATTATATAACTCATCAAGACAATACCATTTTGTATGATACTTTATGTTACTTCAGTAAATGGACATTGCATAATTATCATACCACTTTAGAGTTTTTAAACAAACATTATAAACAATAATAAATTAAATTTTGCATTTTTAAAGTTTCATGTATATATATATATATATATATATATATATATATATATTTGTGTGTGTGTGTGTGAACAACGGTACTGAAATAACCTTGTTTGGACATACCTAGTTAAAATTACATAATAATAAGATAAACCTTTTTAGATCTCTAAGACCATCTAACTTTAATAAAATGGAAACATCAATCACATCAGATAGAAAGAGAATGTGCCTACAAGCCCAATCACTAGTCCCTAAAGAAGTTCTAAGGTCCAACCAGATGTGGCTTAGTGCTAATACGGTCTACCCCGTCTACCCTTCCTTTCCTTTTCATGGGTAGATCTATTATGTTTCCATCCACATGAATTGAATGTTCATTTTCTTCGAGTGATCCACACATGATCTTGCTTTGTCCACATAAGGAACCAATGTGACAAGGGAATGACTAACGTTTCTACCTATACATCTATCTTGATGAAAATGACACTATATAGATCATCCTTCATCTCTCCACCTCCTCATCTTTCATCATTTTTTAAATTACCTCTTCTCACCCTTTTCTCTCGCTTTCTGTATCACTTCTCACCTATTTTTGGAAACTATTATTGTGTTAAATGAGGTAAATTATTCATAATTAAACATCTATTTTTTTAGGCTTGATTAACACTAAATTTGTTCAAGACCACTCATATCATCCTTCTTCCTCCATAATTTGTAACAAATACTCATTGTTACCTCATTCCTCGATTGCTTGTGGCCCTTAAAAAGGGAATAGTTTTCCAAGAATCTTCCCAATGAAGCCTTGTGGTTTTATTGGGAAACATCTAGAAAATGATGGTCTAATCTAATACTTCTATAAATTTGAAAACATTCATTTTTCCAAAAAGTAATTTGTTTTGAAAAGGGAATAGTTTCTATACATGCCTATAGTTGTCAAATAAACAAAAATTTCTTTGAGTATTCTATTCATCCATCTTATTATTCTCTAAATATCAAAAGAATGAGTAACAAATTTAATACAAATTAGGAATAAGAATTCTTTAAAAAAATAAATATAACTGGATTTTCCTTTTTAGAATTTTGAAATGTCATATAAAAAAATGGGATACCTAAAATACGATTATCCAATTTCCTACAAAATTTAATTTCATATTCTACGTTAGTCCTAAAAAATCATAGTTACTATTTTCTTTAAATTACATGTAGGTCCCTAAAGTGTCAAGCATCACCATCTCCTGACTTACTTAGGGTACAAATTCCAGATCCATAAAAATTTATAATTTTGTATGCATTAGTGTTTTATTGATTTTACTATGTAATCTTTAAATACTAAATAGGAAAATGTGAAAAAAATGCCTAAAACTTCAAATCTTTTCATCAAAATTGATTTTGTCAACCAAAACTGAAGCAAAGCCTATCTTTGTGAGATCATATCAGTAGAAGATAATTCACAATGTATTATGCGTTTTATCAAGGAGTATTTCCACTTTTACTCTTGATGTCTCAAATTCACATTTGGTTTCAAATTATACCTAAAACAACAAATTGACCCAATTACTCGATGTGGATCCCATTTAGGATCTAGATATCAATGAGGCAGTATACTTGATAACTTATATATATTACTAGGGAATACAACTATGTTAATGTTTTCTTGAGGTAATCTCCCCAAAGTAAGTACTTTAACACTTTTTAGTTTTATGGAAACAAAGATACTCCCTTGAATTTCATAAAGTCTCGTTGAGTACTAGAACATGTTTTCATAATCCTAAGAATATGAAACTAACCAATAAAGTATATCAAACATTTAAATTAATTAGCAAATTGCCTAGTGGCCATTATTATCCTTTAGATTCATAATAGAATTGGTTGATAATGGTTATTAACCAAGGTTGTTGAACACTAGAATTGCTTAACCAACATTTTCATCTTCAAAATAAGATGACCAAAAACAAGTTCATGGACCTAAAGGTATGAGCCCATCCTAGACTAGAATTTGTGAGATCATATATAGTCCTCTATTGTGAGATTTTTCCAATCCCCTCCCAACTAGAAAGTAAAGACCCCCACCCTGAGTATAAAAAGTACTAAAACCAACTACTATTCAACAAATTACATTATCTATGGTGACGCATGGCCAATTTCTTTCCCAACTGCATGCCACATAGAAACAAGTTTATTTTATTAGTCAGTGTAGTTTTTCAACTATTCCCCTATTCTATTGCTATATCAAGAAAATGAAATCCCAATTTAATATTTATCTTAGTTTATGCAAAGCACCACTCTTGACCAAGCTCAACCCACAATATTTGCACAATATTAAGCAGATAACAGTTTTACAAGTGATTACCCAAGTTCAACCCATAACTATACCCAAATTTAACTTGTAACCCACATAATGACATGAATCTTACCATTTTCTTTACTTCTTAAAAAAAATTAAAATAACTACATATATAATGTTTGTTATATTATAGTATATAATTCTTTGAAGTTTTTTATAGTTTATAATTCAAGTTAAAGAATTAACATTTCAAATCACATGATGATATCCACCATGCTCCATCTGAACTTATTGATTTGTCACTTCGTAGTTTTAGTTTAAACATAAACCTTGAATCATATGACCAAGTTTTCTACAAAAATAAATATGGTCCAACGTTTTTTTTATCTAGGAAAAGTTGTGCTCATGAGATCAGGTATAACTAAGACATGTGTAACACATAGGCATGTCTATTCATAGAGCATTCCTCAAATACATTCTTACAAATGTTTCTCAAAGACTTCCATATAGATTTAAGAAGAGGGATCATTTATTTGTTACCTTAAGTCTGATTTTAGTTTGTTAATCCTCGTCTCAAACTCTTGAACTTAGAAATGGCCTAAAACAATTTAATAGCTCAAAAAGATGAAGTTGATCATGGTCTGATTTAGTTGAAAAATTATATCTATTTTATTGCATCACATTATAGGATTTTTATTGGGAGTTAGGAGCAAAGGTTTTCCATGTTTGGCTTATGGGTTTATAATTTAGGTCATCTTGGTTCTTAGTTTAAAGGTTCAACTTCTAAGTTAACATCTATGAATTTGGTTTAGGTTTGTCCCTATGTTCATGGCTTTAAATTTGGATCCGCAATTTATTAGGACAAGGTCTAAAAAATACATATTTTAGTAGGGAATGGTGTTTGGTCAAATTTATGAGAAATCTTATTGTGTTTGAGCCAAATAAAACATAGTTCTAAATATTACACCTCACAAAATTACACTAAAAAAGTGGATGCATACCAATCCAACTAGGAAACAAATAATTCTAGTTTCAAAAAATGTTAACATGATTGGTAAAATGTTATAAACATTTAATTCTGAATAGAAAACATAGGTTGAAACATTTACAAAATTAGGGTTTAATTTAGGTGCATTTTTATAAGTAATTTGAGGTGATATAACACTAACTTTAATCATTATAATTCTTTCAAAAAATACTAATTACTATGAAATAACAAAAATATGATAATTATCCATCTTTTTATATTTAGTTTAAATACATTAAAAATGATTAAATTTGAGTTCATTTGCTAGTTGCAAACTACTAAATAAGGTTCAGTTAGGGATTCTATATTTAACCAAAATTTGGAATTACTTAAATATGGGTTTGACAGATTTGGATAACCCTAATTTCTTTTGGTTTGTAGACAAATTGCTATGAAGTAGGGGGGATAATATAAAAAAGAGATCAAAGAACATAAATCAATCCTAGTAGTCTTAAGAAATGGAGTGGTAGGATATTGAAAACCAAGAGAGCAAAACAAAAGAGAAAGGCGTGGAAGATAGCTTCCATGTAAATAATTAGAATGTCCTCGTTTATGTTCTTAGTGTGACAACAATCATCATTTATACAACTGTGCCACTAGCATGACATATAAGAAATGAAATAAGTACACATAGGTCCATAAGAATGATCAAGTTATAGAGAAAGCGAATAGTAGATTTTCCAATACCCCACCCCTCCAAGATAGATGTAGCTTTGTGTAGTCAAAGCTTGTTTTGGAGAAGACTAAACTATTTCTTTGGAAAATTTTAGGTAAGGACATAAACAAGTTAGTCTTGAGAGGAAACATGAACAATAATTATACGTGAAAGTGATACTTTTTCCCTGAAAAAGTAGTTATCTATCTAGACATGCTTTGTTTTTGCATGCAATATAAGATTTACCATGAGGTGCAAAGCTTTCACATTGTCACATAACATCTAATATGGGCCATGAAGAGATCTTTAAAGATATTTAAGAAGAAAAGAAACACATCTAAGCTCAACTATAGTAGCTTCTAAGGCTCTATACTCAGCTTTACAACTTGATCTAGAAACAATAGTTAGTTTCTTCACACTCACTGAGATGTTGATGCTTCCAAAATCTTATTGTTGCTCTTTTAGTACCAGGACAACCAGCCCAATGACTGTCAATGGAAGCACTTAACTATAGGGACAGAATAGGAGCAACTAGAATATCAAGAGTGCAGGTTCTCTTAAAATATCAAAGGATTCCCTTAAAAAGTAGAAAGTGATGAACTTTGGCATTTGTCATTTTTGAAAAATTGAATTAACAACAAAGGAGATGTTGGGTCTAGTTATGGTAAAATACTATAGACACCCAACTAAACATTTGTATAGGAAGAGGTCAGATAAACTTATTTCTTCATCGTATTTATCAATGTCAAAAGCAATGGGAGTGGATATTGGTTTACATTGACTCATTTGAGTTTGCTCGAGAAAATCTAGTATGCATGTTTATTGTCGTAGTATGACACCACCTTGTTATTAGTTACTTGAATGCCTAAGAAATAAAATAGATCACCAAGATCTCATAAATCAAGATGTTAATGAGATCATTTTAAAATTGTTGAAGTAAGATGGAACAATTCTCAGTGATGATAACATCATCAACATATAGAAGTAGGCATATAACTTTGCATTTGTAAATAAGAACAAATAAGGAGGGATCAAACTATTTTAGACAAAAACATAAGAACTTAAATACTCCCTTAGTCTATTAGACCATGCCTTGGTTCCATACAAAGCTTTGGTGAGTTTGCAAACATGAGTTGGGTAAGAGTTATCAATAAACCTTATAGGTTGTTCCATAAACACAAGTTTAGTAAGTTCATCATTAAAAAGGCGCTAAAAATATAATTTTTGAGTAAGGATCATATGAGAGTAATTTCTACGGTAAGAAGAATTCTAATAGTAGGTGCTTTAACCATAGGGCTAAAGGCTTTAAAATAATCAACACCTTCTACTTGAGAAAACTCCTTTTTCACTAGTCTGGCTTTTAGTTTTTCAAGTAAACCATATGACTTGATTTTTTTTTATAAATCCATTTGGAACTGAAAAGGTTACTGTTAAGGGGTTTTGGTACAAGAGTCCAAGTTTTGTTCTTGTGCATAGCAGTTATTTCTTGTGACATGGCTTCAACCCACATAAAATTATGTAGAGATGTCATAGTGTTATGAGGAATACCATGAATATGACGTATTATCTGGGAATTTTTGGGATTGGGTTTATGGAATTCTAACTTAGCTATAGTAATTATTCCATGTGTATGTTGTAGAGCATCCACTAAAAATAGGATAGCACACCAAAAGTCAACATCACAAGATATATGTTCATTCAGAGTAATGTTGTGAGTGTCATTACTGGAGTTTGGTACATGTGAGTTTTCATGCATCACATCATAATCAGTATCTTGATATGTGTGTGACTGAGAGATAACTGTAGGTGAATGATTATTTATATTATTGACACGGTGATCTTTCACAACAACACTATGTTGTGGAATATTGACTTGATTAGTTGTGTAATCTAAGAAGATATCACTTGACTGCAGATGGACTGAATTATCAGAATGGTCAAAGTGATCGGTCACATTGTCATCAACCTCAATCATAAAATCAGGACATGTAGTTAGTTCAGCAAGAGCTAAATTATTTGTTAACGGTTTGTTGAAAGGAAAAATATATTCATTGAAAACAACATGTGTAGGAAAATATATCTTGTTGGATTGAATTTGAAGATACCTATATACTTTAAACTTGTCATTGTATTCCAAGAAGACATAGGACATTGATGTCGATTTAAGCTTATGTTTAGTATAATATCAAAGACAGGGAAAGCATTGGCAACCTGGCACTTTGAACATGTTGTAATATTGATTCGTTCTGAATAACTTCTGAATAGATGACTGATATGAATGAACACTAGTTGGAAGATAATTACTGATGAAGTCTGGTACGATGGAGGCTTCAACCCAGAATCTTGTAGGTACATTTGCTTTAACTAGCATATACAACCCTAGTTCACCAATATGTATATGCTTCCTTTCTATTAAACCAGCATGTTCATTTGTATAAGGACAAATGACATCATGAATGATACATTGTTTCATAAGAAACTTGTGTATCTTTATATTTATGAACTCACCACCACCATCGGTTACAATTCCTTCAACTTTCCAATGAACTGTGTTTTAATCATTGTGTAGAAACATTCAAAAATATAAAAAATATGACTTAGCCTTCATTGTATAGAACCATGAGAATACACTATATTCATCAACTAACATGGCATAATATTGAAAACCTTTCATAGAAATTATGGGTGATTTCCCTAAAAGATCATAAATTTGACCAAATGGAATAGTGCTTTTAACATGTGCATTTAATAAAGGAAATCTATGACTTTTACTAATTGGCTCATATACTTTATAAATTAACATTCTTATTTGTGGAAACTATAAGATGCTTATATACCATGTACATTTTAAGTTGCTAATGTAGATGACATAGCCTCCTTGCAATAAGTTCGATGAAGCCTTTTGTTGGATGGAAGCCTTGAAAGCTCAAGCAACTTTGGATTGGAGAACGTACATCCCATCTTTAATTATTCCATTTTCCAGTGCGAGATGACTCTACAAGTTTCTGATTAGAAATAAGTCCTGAAAGAAAATGAAATAACAAGGGTGAATATCTAGTAAGATGAGCAATAGATAGTAGATTTCTCTTCATTTCTAGTGCCACAAGTACTTTGTGTAGAGGGGTAGATTACTCAAAAATTATAGAAGTTGCACCTATTTCCTTACTAGGAAGGAAGGTCCATAGTGTAGAGGGGTAGATTATTCAAAAATAATAGAAGTCTCACCAATTTCCTTACTAGGAAGGAAGGTCCCATATGCAATCATGATAAAATCAGATCAATTATATGTTATTAGTTTGTGTAAGATACCTAGATCTTGAGATACATGATTGTTTGCTCCTAAATAAACACGCCACTCGTTGATGTTAAACTTTCCTTCATTAGATATCTATATAGCTGCAAGTTCCTTTACTTTTTCTCTCATAGTGTCTTCAGTTAGAGATTTCAAGATCTCCTCAGCCTAATAGTTATTATCAAACATGTACCAGAATACATGCTCATGTCCTCTTCTTGGACAAATTTGATAGAAGATCATTTGTCAAGGTCCACCTCCTACACATATACTTTGGTTGATTCCTCCTCACTAGGATGTGAATGAGTTTCTAGGAGTGTTAGCCTTAGGTCCAAGAACTCCCTATCGAGCATTTGAATTATGTCTGTGAGTGTAATTTAATGGATTCTTTCTATTTCCTCCTCCATACCCTCGATTGTTGTAGTTACTGGATCTCTGACCTAGAAAGGAAATACTAGGATTTGAGTAGGTATCCAAGGTTGATTGTCTCATGTTAGGATCCTTTAGTAGAGAAACAACATCATTTTATAAAGGGATATGATGATGCATAATAGAAACTATGAAACTCTCGAAATCAACACCTAAACCACTAAGTAAGTAATAGACTTTGTCATCATCTTCAAAAGATTTGCAAATGGCATGCATTTTATGACATAGGAGTTTGAATTCTCAATGATACATAGTGAAAAACCTATTCCTTTTTTTAATCTAATGAAGCTTTATTGTCAATTTGAATTCTGTTGATAGGGTCAAATTATAGAAGTGCTTGACAGGACTTTGTAGATCTTTTTCGATGTAGCCATTAAGCTTATGTCCATGACATCTTATTTACATGCTTTTCTTTAATTTGGTGGAGGATTCCTTAATCCTTATCAACCTTACCCATACCTCAAGAGGGTGAGGAAAAGAGAGAAAACCCTAATCCTTAAGGTCCTTAACAGCATTTGAGTTGAGAAGGGATGAACAAGATGAGAGAGTCCTAAAGGTATCTTATTTCGAGTCAGATCCTAAGACATTGGCCAGGCAGTCACACGGATCCGGGAGTCCTTATATTATGACTAGCAATGCAGAGGAAAATCATGCCAGCCCCCGGGCGTGATCCTTTTCTAGACACCTCTGTCTTTTAGAAAATTCTCTAATAACTCCTTTGGGTTCTACAGAGTT
Organism: Alisma plantago-aquatica; assembly: GCA_963693085.1. Classification (NCBI taxonomy): domain Eukaryota; kingdom Viridiplantae; phylum Streptophyta; class Magnoliopsida; order Alismatales; family Alismataceae; genus Alisma; species Alisma plantago-aquatica. The sequence continues at coordinate 314,669,663 of OY856413.1, read as the reverse complement.
TGTAAAATTTAATAATTATTACAGATTAAATGAGGAACCTTCGCTCTGATACCAAATGTAACGACCCTGCCTCCCGGTAACCCCCAATTAAGGGAGACCAGAAGGTCAGAGCCATTATCCCAATTAACAGGATCAAAGGTTCGACAAATAATCAATAACAATTATTAAATTCTACCAACTATACTGAAATATGGTAAAAAAAATAAAAACTTTGCATACCTTTTGAAAACTTGGATCTCTAAATTTCTATCCACATATGAAGTCTACTCTAACTAATCCTCCTTGTATTTTAATTCATGTATTTCACAATATGACGATTTACTATTTGTCCTTTTGGCTTGTACCTAAAACACCGACAAACAAAACATCGGTTAGCATAAAGCTGGTATGTGGGGGAAACAATAATCATACAACTATGATAATAATGTAATCAATCAATTATGATTTAAACAAACAACTTTACATTTTCTGCATAACTGCTCAATTCCTACATACCCTAGCCTCTGTGTTGTCCCTACACTGGACCTGGATGATACCTTCCTTATGGTAGATCCCCATTAAACCCCTCATGATCCCACCTAACAGGTGAACCAGTTTCTAGGGTTGAGTCGCATGGCACTACCCATAGGTAGCCCACTCCTTAACTCATGGCATGCTAAAGAGTTTCATGGCACTACACGTGGGTAGCCCAATTTCTAACTCACGATAACCTAGACCTTGCTCTAGGTTACCCCTTTTTAGCCTTTGCAAAGCCACAGAGGTGGACTAGGATCTGAGCCAGTCATGTATGCACATTTATAGTGATAATCATAGTCACTTTATAGTTGCATGAAATAAAAAGGCATCCAATAGTTATTTTCAAGCAACTGATAAAAATGTTTGGAAGTCGCCATGAAACTAAAGCAATTATTCATAAGCGTAACCACATACCTGTCGAGCTGATGTGAGACAGAAATAATCCAATCAACCATAGGCAAGCAAGCATTCAATAAGATCCTGAAACATGCATGCAATTTCCTTTTAATACTCAGGTCATCAAGATCTATTAAACCTAGCTCGCTTCCTAGGGTTTCTAGTTCACTCTTAGGGTTTCCCTTCATCTTTTACTATTTTAAACCCTAATTTTATACCATTACTCATAAACCCTAATTATCTCATCTATTCTTCAACATTATGGTTATCTTAACAACATATAACCCTATTTTCATATTAAAGGCACCATTAACCATTAATTAAGTTCATTAAGCCACTTTTACATTAAAGCTACTATTTTTATCCTTTTAATCCATGGAGAGATCATTATGCTCATTTATCATCAATTCATAGTTCATTATGGTCTAATTCAAAAATGAACTTTATATATCATTAAAACCACCTTTTATTCACTAGAAAACCCTAATTACTATGTTAAGAGTATTTATCCATAATTAGGGACTTTTGTACTCGAAATAGCTTAGAATCATCATATCTTTAACTTTATTCATGATTTTGAATAATTAAATCCATTAAGAGTCACATTTACCAATATTAGGGTTTCAAGGCCCATTAAAGCATATTTATGCACAAGAAACTCTAAATTAAACTAATTACATGCAAAGTTCATCCTTTTCGATCTTAATGTTCCTTTTTATCATTAACAGGTTAATATCAACTTTAATCATCCATTAAACCCTAATAAACACATTAATCATTTCGAAATAGGGTTTCTTAATCATTAAAGCATTAAAGTTGATGATTTCCATTACTTTTCAAATAAAAAGAAGAATTAGCTTCTAAAAGTATTTTTATTTGATTCCTCTCATTTTTCTGAGCAATATACATATATTATTTGCTACTATCGGAGTTACCAATATGGAGATATGATTTTTGTAAAAATAACTCACCAGAGCCAATCAGAGTGCGCCATGTGTCCCCTTTATATGCAACATGACTTGCTGCTTGGAAAACATTTCGGAATGATGTTTGTGCCCTTGGTTAAGTTGGCCGACTCTTCATCCCGTGGAGGGCAAATCGGTCTAACGCATCCTTTGTCACCTTCAACCTTGGGCAGCACGATAGTTGCCTCCCTAGGCGTCGTTTTGTAGCCAAGCGCGGGCTATCTCCCTCTCCTTGGGTCGTGATCCTCGCCGGGGGTTGTTGCCCTATCTCTGCCCCTCTCAGGCGCACACAAGGCGACCTTAGATCCTGGCCAAGGTGACCGTTAATTTGCTCGTCAGACCATGTATTGGTGGTCGACACTGCAGCCTAGCTGCTACCGTTGTGCATACTCTAGGGCACGACCTCGATGGTTGTGCTTCTCCTCAGCACTGGGGTACTTCAGGCATTCATCAAAACCTTGTGTTGGCTCCGTCTAACCTCGTGCTCATGTCGCTCCTCCTAGCTAGTGTTTTGAACATAAGGAAGCAAGAAGAAGGTGAGGAAGAGAGTGGGAGATGTGGGATCTCTCTGGAACTCAACCCTGGGCTCTACCCCTTTTATAGGGGAGGGTATCCACGCCCCAGACTGCTTGCCCACGAAGCAACCAAGTCCTTTTTCAACTTGGAAACTTATTTTCCTTTTATAAAAGCAACCTCCTCTCTCTTCATCATCTCTTTAATATTCCTTTTTCTTTAAATATTAGGATTTCGAAAATTACTTCCTTTATCTTCCTTGTACTTGCCTTTTAATTTATTGGCACAAAATTAAGTTTTCCTTTAATAAAAAATACTTCCTTTTTATCAATATCACAAAATTCATTAATAATGTATCACATTATCCTTTTATTTTGGCAATTTTGGTATTTTCTCTTTCTTTCCTCTTTATTGGGGCTCCTTGGACCCCAAGAAATTATAATATTTCGAAATTCCTTTTCACGGATACTTATTATCCTTCTAGATGCATCTATATGCATTATTTCTCATAATCATGTTTATTTCTTATTAAAATAGCTCTTTTTGAGGATTTTTCTTTATTTCTCTTTTATTTTCCTCATTGGCATTCCTTTTAACATTAGGAATCCTTTGGATATGAAAATCCATCAAGGATAACTTAATTACACCTCTTTCCACTTGTTTTCCACGTTTTACCATTGTTTTCAATTTCTTTCTTAATAAAGAAATACTTAATTAATCTTTTCTTTTCTTATCGCCTTTTCTTTGTAACTTTGGACTCCTTGGAACCCAAGAGGCACAAAATCCATCTTTGGATTACATCCCTTTGCCTTCTACATGTTTCTGTCTCATTCTTTTCTCAGAAATTCAATTATTCATTTACTAATTGAATTTTCTTGTTATTTGGGCCCAATAGCCAATAAAGCCTACAACACAATCATCAAGGCTATTGTAAACGAATTCCATTTATTCCAAACAAATTATATCATTATTTGTTCAAATATCTTTAATATGAGAAATTATATTTCTCACCAAGTGAACCCAAAAAATTGGGGTTGTAACAGATGTCCATTTCAACTTATGTTTAGCATAATCTCAAAGACAGGGAAAGCATTGGCAACTTGGCACTTTGAACATGTTGTAATCTTGATTCGTTCTGAATAACTTCTGAATAGGTGATTGATATGAATGAACACTAGTTGGAAGATAATTACTGATGAAGTTTGGTACAATGGAGGCTTCAACCCAGAATCTTTTAGGTACATTTGCTTTAACTAGCATATACAACCCCAGTTCAACAATATGTATATGCTTCCTTTCTATTAAACAAGCATGTTCATTTGTATAAGGACAATTGACATCATGAATGATACATTGTTTCATAAGAAACTTGTGTATCTTTATATTTATGAACTCACCACCACCATTGGTTACAAGTCCTTCAACTTTCCAAAGAACTGTGTTTTGATCATTGTGTAGAAACATTCAAAAATATAAAAAATATATGACTTAGCCTTCAATGTATAGAACCCTGAGAATACACTATATTCATCAACTAACATGGCATAATATTGAAAACCTTGCATAGAAATTATGGGTGATTTCCCTAAAAGATCATAAATTTGACCAAATGGAGTAGTGCTTTTAACATGTGCATTTAATAAAGGAAATCTATGACTTTTACTAATTGGAACATATACTTTATAAATCAACATTCTTATTTGTGGAAACTATAAGCAGCTTATATACCATGTACACTTTAAGTTGCTAATGTAGATGACCTAGCCTCCTTGCAATAAGTTCTATGAAGCCTTTTGTTGGATGGAAGCCTTGAAAGCTCAAGCAACTTTGGATTGGAGAACGCACATCCCATCTTTAATTCTTCCATTTTCCAGTGCGAGATGACTCTACAAGTTTCTAATTAGAAATAAGTCCTGAAAGAAAATTAAATAACAAGGGTAAATATCTAGTAAGTTGAGCAATATATAGTAGATTTTTCTTCATTTCTAGTACCACAAGTACTTTGTGTAGAGGGCTAGATTATTCAAAAATTATAGAAGTTGCACCAATTTCCTTACCAGGGTGGAAGGTCCATTGTGTAGAGGGGTAGATTATTCAAAAATAATAGAAGTTTCACCAATTTCCTTACTAGGAAGGAAGGTCCCATATGCAATCATGATAAAATCAGATCAATTATATGTTATTAGTTTGTGTAAGATACCTAGATCTTGAGATACATGATTGTTTGCTCCTAAATAAACATGCCACTCGTTGATGTTAAACTTTCCTTCATTAGATATCTATATAGCTGTAAGTTCCTTTACTTTCTCTCTCATAGTGTCTTCAGTTAGAGATTTCAAGATCTCCTCATCCTGATGGTTATTATCAAACATGTACTAGTATACAGGCTCATGTCCTCTTCTTGGACAAATTTGATAGAAGATCATTTGTCAAGGTCCGCCTCCTACACATATACTTTGGTAGATTCCTCCTCACTAGGATGTGAATGAGTTTCTAGGAGTGTTAGCCTTAGGTCCAAGAACTCCCTAACGAGCATTTGAATTATGTTTGTGAGTGTAATTTGATGGATTCTTTCTATTTCCTCCTCCATACCCTCAATTGTTGTAGTTAGTGAATCTCTGACCTAGAAAGGAAATATTAGGTTTTGAGTAGGTATCCAAGGTTGATTGTCTCATGTTAGGATCCTTTAGTAGAGAAACAACATCATTTTATAAAGGGATATGATGATGCATAATAGAAACTGTGAAACTCTCGAAATCAACACCTAAACCACTAAGTAAGTAATAGACTTTGTCATCATCTTCAAAAGATTTGCAAATAGCATGCATTTTATGACATAGGAGTTTGAATTCTCAAAGATACATAGTGACAAACCTATTCCTTTTTTTAATCTAATGAAGCTTTATTGTCAATTTGAATTCTGTTGATAGGGTCAAATTATAGAAGTGCTTGACAGGACTTTGTAGATCTTTTTCGATGTAGCCATTAAGCTTATGTCCATGACATCTTATTTACATGTTTTTCATTAATTTGGTGGAGGATTCCTTAATCCTTATCAACCTTACCCATACCTCAAGAGGGTGAGGAAAAGAGAGAAAACCCTAATCCGTAAGGTCCTTAACAACATTTGAGTTGAGAAGGGATGAACAAGATGAGAGAGTCCTAAAGGTATCTTATTTCGAGTCAGATCCTAAGACATTGGCCAGGCAGTCACACGGATTCGGGAGTGTAAGTAGTAACGGTGTTTTATCAACACAAACAGCCGTCGTCTTTGACTGAGTGGTAACAGTGGAATGACTAGTAGGGGTTATTTAGCATGTGATACTTGGAGTGTATATTAGAGTTTCTGGTTAAGGAAGGAGATTTTGATTGAAAATTCTATTATGAAGTATTTTGGACAAATATTTAACGGGCACACACGTATTTAAGGACGTCGAATTCTTTCCCAAACCAATGTGTGACTAACGAATATCCCATGACTTTCACACACAAGACTTTCTGAATCACGAGTTAACTTGTGGACATTCAACTTATGAAGTTCAACAAAAAGACATTTTCATTGTACACGCAAACCGTGGCCTAAATGATCAATTATTACATTGGACCATTCTTGAAGATTGGGGACATGATGGATGTACACTGATGACTTACTTTTTAGTCGGTAATCAAGAAATGCCTCCAATTAAAATGAAAGGCGCAAAAGACAAACCAATGAATCGGCCGAGTAGTATTACTTGTGCCACGAGGAGGAGTTGAAAATGCGCTTCAGGTTTGCCCAGTAAGTGAAAAAGGAGGTCACCACATCCCTCTTGCTCGTCCTCATAAAGCCACTGCTGTAAACGGCGCCCTGCCAATTGAAGCCTCTTGAATCTGCTGATTGGTGCATGCCGTCTCCGGCCAGGACCTCAGTATGTTGCCCTTCAGGTCCATGCAGACACTTCAGGTGGAAATCCACCGATCTGCAGCCCTGGGCGCAGCGGTACCTCCACCTGTAGCAGTTGGCCCCGCAGACACGGCAAGGGGAGGGGTCCATGGAAAAGAAGTACGTCAGCGTGTGGCCTGGGTGAACGCCGTCGTTGATGGTCGCCGGAAGGTGTGCGCACATCGGGTGTGCGTGGAACAGATTGCGTGGGCATCCGTACAAGCAGCCCATGATCGGTTGGTCACACACGTCGCAGTTTATATGTATATAGCTGACCTGGGATCTACTTAGGAAGTACAGCTCGTTCGGGTGCATGAAGAAGCTGATCTTTGAGGGGAAGTTTGCGCAGCAGAAGGGGAGCTCGGCGGGGCAGCCTTCCTCGTTACAGCTGTGGCGCAAGCCAAATCCATCGCAGTTGGAGTGGTTGGCATCCGTGACAGGTTGAGTTATCCACGGCCAGCTACCATGGCCGTAATGATCAAGCATTGTGTATGAGGTATGGATAATGGATATGTGAGAACTCATATCTATCCGTGTACATCCTCAGTTCCTCGCTCCCTCCTTTTATATACTTCCCTTTTTTATTGTGCAGACCGCAGACATTGCATTACCACCGAGAAGCTGGAAATAGTTGGCAAATGACTTCAAACGACCCAGTCGTTTGATACAACATACCAAGTTACTGTAGGTATTCTATCGTAGTAACGACCCAGTCGACACAAAGTTATATATATATATATATTTGAGAAACAGAGTACAGTTGTCTGAAGTAGCGAAGTCAGTCAACTTATGAAGGGACATTGATAACAATTATCAATCAACTCAAACTGATAGAAAGTTGACATGCGAATAATATTCCAACTAATAATACCAACAATTACGAGATTCAAACCTACCAAAGCATTTACTTAAATATATATTTGGGTCCAAGTAGCTATCACAAATATGTAAGTTGGGTCCACAAATGAAGTACACAAATATAAAGGTTGACTAAAAGAAAGTATGTATTCTAACTTAAACGACATTGAGTGCAAACATTGTCGCCGAATGTGTGTGACCACTTCTTATTTTCCCTTGTACGCATCACGCGGAATGAAATCGTCGTTGTTAAGGGCTAGTTTGGTTGGGTGTAGTGGGGTGCAATTATGTGATTCTAATAAGATAGAATTCAAAAGGAATACTTTTCTTTGTAAGGCGGTACATTTGGTTGGATGCAGGCAGAATATGCTATTATTGCTTGATTTCGTTTGGTTGCTGCTGGTTTTCCATCAATTTAATGTCCAAAACACGGCCCGGCTGGAAAACGATTTCCGTACCCGTACCGCCCCCTTTCTAGGCGCGGTACAAACTCTCCGCTTTTGGGCAAAACGGGAGCCAGCTGTGGGGTTCAAAACCCGTGAATTTATTTTCACTCAGGTCAACCAAATAAAAACGCACCGTCAACTTCTGACTTTTAAATTCATTACTCTTGTCCTACACCCAACCAAACTAGCCCTAAGAGCAAAGAGCCCGCCGACATCTCCCCTTTAAGATATCATATCAATAATATGATAGGTTCTGTAGAAGGGGGTGCCTCCAACTAAAAGAAGCTGGGCGTACCAATTTTTCATCTAGTAGATCGTTGCCCAATGCGATGGAATGTATATTATCACCATTTATTTTTTCAAACGGAAGTCTTGATAATACCCTTCATCATTTTCCCCAGTGTTGGACAGTAATTTGTATGACAGTGTCTACGTCCCGCCGATGCAAATTTTCAAAATATAATCCAAAAAAAAAACCATGACAAGTACTGCAGTTTGACTCAAGCGCACAATGCACAAATGCAAAGAAATATACCACCATCCAATAATAGCCTGCAGGTTCGAAATTTCGCACAACATTACTGATGAAGTATCAGTTATGTTTGCTCTTATTACTTGCGCTGGATAAACCCCGTCACTTTTATATATGAAATATCTGCAAATACGTCCTAAAGAATTCAACCACCAAACGTTATTTAGGTACAAAAGACACATTTGTAATTTATAAAAATGTTGGAAAAAACTACATGTGACTGATTCAAAATAGTTTGTTTTATATAGTATAGATGCTAACTTAAGCTAGTTGATTTTCCTGCCCACGGTTGGTTTCTTTTCGGTCTACAACGAATTGTAAGAGCTTGTGAGCACTTATAAATACAAATAATTTCCTGGGTTGTATATATAGCCACAAAATCTTAACTTTTAGGGGTCGTTTGGGAGCAGTATTGTGCAGAGGGATTGTAATTAGATTCGGTATTCTGAATACCAGTCATCATTAATGCATCATTTGGATAATAATAGGCGTAGTTGGTGATTACTGGTATTTCCGGAGCGGTACTTTGATGTGGTTAATTGCGGCCTTCTAAATCATGCCAGAATCAGAGTGATTGACAAAGTCTACTCAAACAGTTTCCGAGACGCCCCCCACCCCCCCCACTCCTCCATTCTCTCTCCTCCTGTGAGCATCTTTCCGTCTTCTCCGCCGTCTCCCCTGATTCCTCCTTTTTCCGCCGCCCACCTCTGAGGCCTTTCCTGCTTTCTCCGCCCACCTCCCCGTCATGCGGCGCTGTACAACCACATTTTTTGCCACCGTTGCGGCGGCGAGGAGAAGAAAGAGTGGGGAGGGGGTCGTGTCCAAAAGGAGTTCGAAGTTTTAATATATGACCAAAAATGTGTTTATTCTGGAAGAAAAACACTCTTTTCTGAAGATATATAAAGAAAACTTGAGGTGCAGAACATCACAGTGAACCCCTTACCTACTCTCCTAAAAGCTAATGACAGTTAAAAATTTATTGTACATATTCTATATTTGATTCAATACACCATTCACATGATATCGGTTCAATCTTTTTTTTAGTAATAAAGAATTATTGGTGCAGTAATAAAGAATTCTTGATACCATATAGATTTCTAGTACAATATTAATGCATGATCCAATAGTAGGACCGTGTTGTAGTTAATAAAATAAATTCTAGTACAATACTAACAAATAATCGTGAATTATTCTACTCAATGTTTTGATAAATAGTTTTATCAATACGAAAATTTTGATACAGATCGAAAAAAATAATATAATATTAAAATAGTATAGTACTAGTGGCCGCGATGAAATATTTGTACATACAAACACAAAATTAAATAGTGATACCTTGTTGTCCTTAAACAAATAACTTTTGGTACAATATTGGTAAAATAATATGAACTTATTACACTTGAATGTTGTAAATACTTAAGATTAGATAGTGGAACTTTGTTGTATTTAACAGAATTACTTTTGGAACAATATTAACAAAATGTGGACATTATATTGTGAAAAAATTGAATTCTATGATTCTGTATTTCTGAATGGATAAAATATGTTTGTTTGATATAATAGCCTCAGAAATGAGAACAAATAAATTGACATGACAAAAATACTCTTTCATGTGGTTGTATGGGATAAATCTAAAAATTGCATGGAGAATATCTCTCTTTTGGATGAGATTCAGCTGCTAAGAGGTGATTGTGGCTACTTTGGTCCCCATGTCTAGGGGTGAGCATTGACTAAAAATTTGATCGTGTAGGACCAAATTGTGGACTGAAGACTACATACCATACTGTACAACAATTGGTCTGAATTGTACAACATTGGGGCTAGACTACGGCCAAATTGTTGACTGAATTAGAAAATATAATTATATTTTTAAACATTAAGTGATATTTTTCTAAGATTTTTAAATGCAACAACTCGTTATATAATTAGTTTGATTAATGTTGGTGTCCTAAACTTATATAAAAAATTCGATAACTTCGTCAACAAGTCATTACTTTGTGAGCAATGTTGTTGTACAAAAACTTTTAAAAAATCGTAGCATGCATTTCTTGTAAATGTATTTTATGTATAACTAAACGGTCAAATCATACTCCAAAAACTAATGTGTTGTGCCTTAGAATAGATAAAACCAAAAAGGCAAAAACCAACTCAACAATCTTACTTAATTCAATTGACACTTTCTCAAAAAGTGGAATAATACTTTTTTCAGAGCATATGTATCAGCACCCATTCGCCAAAATTATACAAAAAATATGACGTATATTTCAGATATAAACAAAAATATGCCATGAAATATTTCCTATTATTTCATATATAAAGTACACTATGTAAGGAAATAGCCTATTGTTTCAGAATAAATTAGATTGATAATTAGCTCCCTTAAATATAACTACTACAGAAAATACTTTTTACAATAGTTTATTTTTCTATTTTACAACAGGTGTCAACTGTTGTATTAGATTGCATGGTCTTATGGGGGGTTCATTATACAATAGAGTTTTCACATTTTGTAATGTATGTGTTTTATACAATAGTTAATGCATGTTGTAGTTCACCGAACACACACATTGCAATAAGGGTGTTTTATACAACATGTTGAGAAAAAAAAGAAAATACACCTAGACACAAGTTTCAAACTTGAGACAACATGAAAGTAAAGCACAACACAAACCACTAAATCAATTTCTTTTTATGGACCACATTCATTCTTTGTTGTACATATACAATGAGTCGTGTATACACCTGTTGTGTGAATATGGTCTATTACAATAGGTAACTGTTATTGGGTGAAAGTATATTGTCTGATCAAATTATATTACAACGGGTTAGAGAATATTGTGTAGTTATGGTCTATTACAACAGGCTAACATATATGACTACTACAATGTGTTAAAGCATGTTGTGTAATTATGATCTTTTACAATGGGTTTGAATATGTTTTAATATCATAGTCTAGTTTGACACATCTTGTAGTGTCACGTATACTACAACGAGTTTGACCCGTTGTAATATAACTTGTGTTATATGATATATATAATAAACAACAGTAAACATACTTACTACAATATATATACTAACTACAATATAATTAGCAGAATTGTTGTGTTTTATCCATTTTGAAAATCATTTTCTATAGTAGCATATGTATTGCATTTTATATTTTAGATTAAGAAAGATCCAAAGCAGAGAGGGAGTGGTAATATAAAGTGGTACTAACGCTCAATAGAGAGGATAAAACAATCAAACACCAATTATTGATGTCTTAACTTACCAGTTTGCAACAGTAGTTCGGATTATAAACTTGAACACCTTATGTAATTGGGTCGGCAACTTGATTGCAAAAGGTACAACTCCACTATCCCTACATTAAAGATAATGGGTCTGACATCTGACGTCATGTTGTCGTCTTCATAGTCAGAATTATAGATGATAATGAGTTTGAGCTATATGTGTTCCTACCCAAATGATTCAAAATCATTAATGATAACCATTAAAATGAAGTTTCAAGATAGAGAGGGAGACAATGAAAAGGGAGTGTCAATTGAAAGAATAAAAAAATCAAGGATTAAAAATCTATAGAATAGTTTGCTAATTTTCATACCTATATTATGGATTGTAATTTAAATTTCAAAATTGTATTTTTCTAGGAAAATGTGTTCATGGGAGGATGCATTTCCCTCACTGAGGACAATGCATCACTGTGGATGATGTATTGCTATCTAGGAGTAATGTGCTCCTAGTCGGGACACATTGCTCTTGGTAGGCCAATGTGTCCGGGATAGAGATGCATTGCCCCCTGGAGAGGAGTAATGTGTTATCCATCGGGACACATTTTCCTTGGTGGGGCGTCTAGGATGAGGACAGATTTATTTGGTGATGTGCAAGGTGTTCCCATACGGGACACATTGTTCCTATATAACATTTGATTGTTTCCCCCAATGATAATGATGATGAATTGCCCCCACCAGAGAACCTAAACTTACCCCCAACAACTAGTTCGGGCGCTACATAGGGCCAATGCAGCCCCTATGAGTACACATTATGTAACAGCCCCCTCGCCTTGTTATCACCTATTCAGGTGGTCTGAGAGGGAAAGGATCATTAAATTCATTATAGGAGAGAAAGTTTAGCAAATAAGCAAAACTAATTAATAAATTTCACTAAATAGGAAAGAGTTTGTACAAGATTAACTTTCCACAAAGGAACATCATATGATTTTCTAGAGTTTGCAATATGAAAATAAAACTAGCTAAATCCTACAGAGATTACATTATTTCTTGTTTGTTTGGTCCCTTCTTCATGAGTGTCCACTTTCCATTATACTTCTTGAAATAACAGATTATCCTAAAACACCGACAAATAAAAACTCAGCCAGGATAATAAGTTATATTGTCATGTGGGGGAAACCAAAATGTTTGCATCTAGTTGTAATAACATATCCATAGCAATTATTGTTACAGAAACAAAACTTTTCATTTTTTTCATAACTTCTCTAGCCATTTTAATCGACCTCTGGTATACCCTCTCTTAGGGTTTTTTCCCTACGGTGGACTATAGGCTACCTCTCAATATGGAACATGGTGCCATGTTGGCTGCCTCTCGGTCTAGTGCTAGGTGCCATGTTGGTTTTCCCAATCAGGGGCATGACCTCATTGACCTTCCCAATCTAGGGCCTGATCTGACGTTCCCAATCTAGGGCATGGTCTGACCTTCCCAATCTGGGGCTAGGTCTTTAGTCATCATCATGATTCTTTCATTTCATTCCATTCTCAAATTTCTAGAGTTGGTATGTGGGGTTTGAGCAAGTGAAAAACATATATTGTGATAGTCAAAGTGACTTTATAGTTTATAAGAAATAAACAACATGCAAACATTTAATTTCAAGAAATCTGGGAAACCTCAAAAAACTTTGTGAAACTAATCTGGTTAGTCATAGGCATAACCACATACCTTGATCAGGTTTACTTAATGTCCAAGCAAGAGCAATCAAGAATAACCAAATAAGAAACCAATCAATTATCCTGAAAGTTAATGCATAACACCCATGTACCATTATTTTATTCAATCCATCATTAAGACTGACTTGGGTCTCAAGTTAGGGTTTCATTAGGGTCTTGTCCTTCCAAACTGTAATTATTACTTTTAATATCCTTTTTGGTTTTCAAACCCTAGTCTTACCATTTTATGAACGTTTAACTCAAAAAACCCTAATCCATCAAATCATGGGCTATTATTCCCAAATTAGAACCAAGTTACCCATTTTATCCAAAAGACCAATCTTTGATTATTAAGATCAGTTAAACAACTTAAGATCATCAAAATCTAGAATTTATGGTTTTTATGTATTAACCACATTAAAGTTGGTCATTTTAAGTACTTTTTGAACTAGAAGCAGATCTAGGCATTGAATATATTTTTATTGAATTCCTTACATTCTCCTGATCAATTTTCATATATTATATTCTATCTTTGGACTATCGTACTAATTACTATGATTTTTGCAAAGAAAAACTTACTTGTACCACTGAGAAAATGACACATCAGCAATTAAATCCTTTCCTTTCGCCGCGTCGGACGGTCTGGCCAATGGCTTGCAGCCATCAAATCCCCACACTCCATGTGAGTGACCTTCTTAAGTAATGAGAAAAGATGAGACTGCCCTCGTGTCTCACACATATGTTAGGGGTATCTGGGTCTTTTTCCACTCTAGTCGTCTCCTTCCTTACGGAGATTCAATGCCCATCCTCTGGCGATGCAACTGTGAGCCACCCTCGCTAGCTCACCAGAGCCAAAAAGTAAAGGAAGGATGGAGGATATTTGCCCCACCTTACAGACTCGGGCAGCCGCTCAGTAGGCCGAAGGTGATCAGGGAAGAGGTTGAGGATCGAATTCCTACTTATTAGGGTTTACAGTAGGATAGCACAGAGAATGATGGGTAGGAGCTCTTTATTTTGCATCCTAAGAACATTTCAATAGGAAGGGGACATCTTGGTAGCTTTCCATCATGGATCCTTGGTCTGGGCGAGTCTAGGATGTATATTGTTTCATCGTGAGGATGAAGATATTATATTTGAGGGGTCTCCCGACAGTAGGCTATGATCTGGGCTATGTTGCATGACCTGTTTGATTTGGTTCTCCCTAGTGTATGAAAACCATTCACCCTTAGCCTTTGGGTAGCAGAGAAGGGCAGAAGTCAGTGGGGGAGTAGAGTTCTTGATGAACAAGAAAAGAAACTTACCTTCTCTTTAACCATATTGAAAAATAATTATATTTATCTCCAAATAACTCACATTTTCATCAAAGTTTAGGGAAATTCCATCCACAATATTATCTTTCATTGAGAGAATTATTACTCCTTAATCCCTTACACACTTGAAACTTGATTTTTAAGATGAAATCAAAAAAAATTATCAAATAAGTTACTTAGACCACAAGATACCTTGGAAGCCTCTAGATTTTCTCCCCTACTATTATATTGGGATTATCTCTCATCTAAAATTATCTAAGATATTTATCTTTGGCATGAGATTCCTTTTTTTCCTATTTTATTTCACAAGGAAGTATATGTGAACTTTTAATTTTGGGAAATTAAATAAATCGCATCTATGTCCCATGCTTACTTCAATTGGCACCCAATTTTAAAGGAATATTTTTAATAACTATATTTTTGTTTGGCCATTATCTGGTGTTACCAAATAAATATTAAATACTCTTTTCTTTCCCTTTAAGTTGTTACTTCATTTAATCCATTTAGATTACATAATTACTCTTTTTCCCAATCAACTTGGCAAACAACCATATTTTTGGCATATATTTTCTTTGATGATTGAAATTAATCTTATTAGTTTCCTTAGACTTATCCTTTCTATAAAACTCCACATATTCCATATATAAAATAACAACTATCCATTATCCTTGGTAACATATTGGTTATTGGATTCTCTTTCTTTCTTTCCTATTATCTTTATTTTGACTATTCCTCTTATTAGAAACCATGTGTAAATGAAAACTAATTATTAGTGGCCATCCATACTAATTTCTAAGATAATTCCACACCATTCTCTCAAGTACACATAGTTATTATCTATTTTCTTTTTCTTTTTTCTTATTATTGGATTTTCTTCTCATCCTTTTCCTTTATATACATTATTGGATTGACAAAATAGTAGAAACCACAAAATTCACAACAAAGGAAATTTTGCAAAATAAGGGCCTACTTTGAAAACAAAGCACACCAAACTTCTAATATTTCCCATTTATCCAAAGCATTGCATTTCAATTATATAACTACAAGGGGGAAAATCAGGTTATATCAACCTTCCCCTCTTATAGGAAATTTGTCCTCAAAATTTGACTAATCAAACAAACAACTCAGGATAAGACTTTTCCATCTCTGTCTTTAGCTTACATGTGGCCTAATCATCTCCTTGGTGCTTCCAAAGAACCATTACCATCTCTATCTTTTTAAGCCTAGGCTATTACATCTTGGTATCCAATATCCTCACAGATGACTTAGGGTATGTCAGCCTCCCTTGGAGTTCAATAGGATCGATGCTCAACACATGGATTGGATCCTTCCCATAGTGCTTTTGGTTGGACACAAGGAACAAATCATGCATCATGTTATATTGGCGGGGGGTAATGGTAAATGATAAGCAACTTCACACATTTGTTCTAGGATTGCAAACGGACCCACGTATCAAGGAGTCAACTTTCCTCTATTCTTAGATATAGCTCGGAGGGGTCATATTTTCATAAACACATAGTCACCTACAGTGAAGTACCAATCTGTCTGCCTTGCATCGGAATACGACCTCTATCGATCTTGGGCTCTCTTCAGCTCCTGCTCAATCAAAGTGACCTTATCAGCATACCACTATAGTTCCTCTAACCTCCACAAGGTCCTCTCACCAACGTCATCCCACTAAAGCGGTGACCGACACGACCTCCCATGAAAAACTTTGTATGGAGGCATTCCGATACGGGCTCGGTAACTATTATTATAAGAAAACTCAGCTAAGGGCAGGTATTACTCCCATGATCCACGCCAATCAAGCACACATGCTCCCAACAGATCTTCTAAAGTGTGGATTTTTCTTTCTGACTGTCCATCATTCTGGCAGTGATACATTGTGCTAAATTTAAATCTTGTACCAAGTTCCTCATGCACTTGCTTCCACAACTTAGAGGTGAACTTAGGGTCAGAATAAAAAATAATTGATCTCAAAACACCATGCAGTCAAACTGTTTCTCTAATATATAGTTCAGCTAGGTATGTTACCTTGGTAGTGATATTTAAGATGAGAAAGTGTGGTTACTTGGTTAGGCAATTTACTACAACCCATATTCCATCATTATCTTTCTTTCTCTTAGGGAGAACTATCATGAAATCCATACTGACCTAGTCCTATTTCCACTCAAGAATTTCAATTGATTGTAGTAACCCACTGGGTCGTTGGTGTTTAGCCTTCACCATATGGCATGTGAGGCAAATGGCTACATATACAACTACGTCCTTCTTCATTATAGGTCTCCAGAAATATCATTGTAAGTCTTTAAACATCTTCGTTGAACAAGGGTGTATTGTACACTTAGAATCATAATCCTCTTGCATGATATGAGTCTTTAAGGGTGAATGCTTAGCAACCTAAATACGATTTTCATGTTGGATTCCTCCATTCATATCATTGAGGGATGTGTTTGAAGCTTCTCCATCAAACCCTACATCTCAACTACTTTGGATCATCTAAATGGGCTATTACAAGCTTGGTCAACAAGTGTGGCTTAGTTTACTTTTATTTAGTACCTCAACTCTTGCATCCATTATTTTGATCGCCAGATCCAGTCTTACACCCATAGAATTCAAATTCCACTTGATAAATAGATCCTCATTTGAAATTTCCAAATTGGTGATTACCTTGTTCACCTAGGTTGTCAAACCCTTCATTCAATATTCTCTCCTAAGGGTATCGTAATACCTCATATTCTCAGTTATTCAAAAAGGGTTTCAACTTAAGTGTTTATTCTTCATATCATTTCCACTTCTAATATGGCATGTGTATGTCTCCTCTCTCACAGTCATAACAAGATGAAATAAGCATTTGATTATAGTCTAAATACAAAGATCAGCCCATTCCAAGAGTAGAGATTGTGCATCACACATTACCATTTTAATTCCATATTGAGGTTGAATCCATCTCAACATGACTCCAAACCATACATGCTTTTCATTTCCAATATTATTATATTCCTTGAAGTCGAGAGCCTTCCTCACTCTAGGGTTTGTGCAATTTCATTATTACTTGACTCCTTATATATGTTCTTATTAGCCTTAGTCATATCCTCAAAGTCTTTAGGGTGTCGGAACTTTTGGAGTGATCACATCCTTATGTGTCTAGGGAGTTCCTTTCACATTCACCCCTTTAGCCCCATGAACTCTTGAAGGTGGCCAACCTCCTAACCCATGGGCCTCAGGCAAACATAATTCTTACCTCCCAACCATATGGTCTTGCTTGTACAATTAGGGATCAATCAACTCCTACTCCCATCGGTCTCATTCCTTCTTGACCTTAGGAATAACTTAGGGTTCTATTGAGATGTCATAATTTTATTTTATTTCAACCCACATTTTGCTTGTGATTTTCCTAACAATATTAAGCACATTATTGTTGGGTTTTAGGGGAGGCAGAGAAGGCAGTGGAAACAAAACTTTTCTCCTCCCAAACCCAGAACAAGGAAATGTGTCAACGTCTATACATTAGGAAGGGATGGTTTGTAGAATCATACCTTATCTCGAGGCTTGCTCGGTGACAATACCTCGCGGCTTGCGCGGTCTTCACCTCCGGTCTTGGACGGTGTCTGTGCAGCTCCTGGTCGCACTGGGACTGACGACTCCTGGTCTCACCGGGACTGTCGGGATTGACAGCTATCCTCTGAGCGGTAGAAATCTCCCGCCTCTGAAGTAGTCCACACGTACCACCTGGAACTCCAATCTCCTTGTCTCACAAGGAATTGGAAGGAGTCGCACCCTCTTGTCAGCATACTAGTCACTGACACACTCTCCTGCCACCAGTCGCTTTCTGCAGTTGTCTTTCCCTTGTTGTGCCTCCCTTCTCAAGTAGCACTTGCTCGGGATCTCTCGGTTACCAAAACTAGAGAGAACGACAACTTTACAGAGCAACTGGTTGCACTGAGCTGTACTTTGAGAAGCCCCCAATACCCCTATATATAGGAGGGTCATGGGACAGGGTTCTCCATCCCGGGCAATGCGGGACTAAAGCAGGAGTAGAAGGGTTCGAGATTTTCCACAAAAACAACCAACTCGCAACCTGAACCGATCGTTTCATTTCTGAAATGGTCATTTAGGGACCTGACCCGGTCGGTTTACACCTCAACCGATCGGTTGGGACCCATGAAACGGTCGGTTCACTTCTGAACCGGTCGATTCGTGGTCCTGATCGGTTCTCGATTGACTTTCCTTCTTTTGTTTCTAATTGGTACCAAAAACCAATCCTTGTTCCAATCAAATTGGGCAAGTGAAACGAAAAGAAATTTCTCACCAATCCTACTTTCCCAACTTGCTCGGTTGCATTAGTTGAATCGATCATTTCAACACTTGAAGCAATCGTTTCACCCTATCCATGAGCCGATCGACTCACCACCTGAGCTGATCGGTTCACCAAGCTAATCCGATCAGTTCATCACATGAGCCGATCGGTTGGGAGTGCAGATTGTGCAGAATTAGTCAATTGTAGTTTCAATCAATTCGATACTCCAATCAATGTGTCTAACACCTTGAACATTATGACATTGAGCTATCAATTAATTGAGAGTTTAATTGAACTACTAAACTCCTTTAGTAATCAATCTAAACATTGTTTGTGGATAAAACTCCTTTTCCAGGTTAAATCCTATGTGTGTGACCCTACAGGTCCTTTTCACGTTGGCAGTGAAAGTCCATAACACTTATGACTTCACAAGCAAAGAGCGGTGCCTAGTCACACATCAGTGCTACCCAAGTGAAATAGAAAGTTTGAGAAGAACTTTCAATCCTACAATCCGTGAATGGTGTTACAGTGAATGTATAATTCCTTTGTCACTGATATCCCGAATGAACTCGAGGCATGGAACAGTCATCCTGTCAACGTTCATTCACTTCCTTGATCTCAGAGTAGATTGGAAGAGATATGTATGACATCAATATCATATACTGATTCACACATGCGTGTACGCCTTTCTCAATCCTACTCATCAAGTGGCCATGGATATCATACTCCCTCAGGAGGGACAAATCCCATATCTATCACTCACCCCTCAAAAGCCCCATGTGTCAAAGCCACCCAATCATCACCTTTATAACAACCCATGTTTCAGGACTGCGTTTGATGATGTCAAAGTGTGCCCAACGACATGTGTTGAGTGTAGTGATTTCAGGTCAAAGAATCACACTCACCACCATCACTGTGAGTACTGACTGTGACTACCATGTCATGGTTCCATGTGTCAAACTCACGGTGGGTCTGTTCTGTACACTTGTTCTCTAAAAAAGTACCTATATGTTTGGTTTGATATCTCTATATCATGACTAATGAGATTTTGTCATCAACCAACACCACAATCTAGTCTTGTGTGTCATTGTTGTCTATCTACCTTCCATAATGACATCTGACTAGGGACATAATAAGAATGTACAAACTCTTAGCATCTATATGATCTCATCATTCAGGTCCTTAACCTGAAAGCATACGTCATTGAGTACTGTCATTTTCTAGACATTCAATTTGTTCTATCACTATCTCATATGACTGAACCAGAAAGAATTGGAAGCTTACCTTTGATTTTTATCAAATCAATCTTAATGTATCCCACCAATCATCCCATGATTGGCTCTCAGGGCATACATACCAACAAACTCCCACTTGCACTGCGAGCCAATCACGCTTGAATCATATTCATAGTGATCTTCAAACATGTCCCACATGTTACTGTGCTCTAGTGCGAACATAGTGAGTTATGGCAACACCTTGCCAAAGTCAATATAAATTGCATGTCTCACATCTCTTCATTGTACGTCACACGTATGAGATGGAATTTACCGTAATATGTGATCTAGTATTCCTTTGCTAACCTTTAGCCACATTGCATGATCAAGGATTTCATACTTGTCATCAATGAGTGGAATATCTATAAGTTCATCTCATGAACTTCCAGATCCATATAGTATCCACTGCTATTCTCTAACGCATAGATACTCGGCATTTCCTTTTAAATGGTTTTATTGGAACACTTCCAATTATCAACAAACCTTCACTTTTATATATCCTATATATATTTTGCGATTAATTTTCTGTCCTTTCGGAAGTTTGCATCAATGTAACTCTTTACATTGAACTCTTCCTTATCTCCATATAACTAGTACTTCTCAAGTACTTATCAAGTTCTCATGGTATTCTAGTAACCCTTACTGGAAGCAGACAGACATCCACTCGTCATATCCCACATACGAGTTATCAGGATGAGCACATCATATTGCCATGTCCTACATACAAGATGATGAATGCATTTTGTTCTTGCCATGTCAATACATGCAAGATAATGGGATGATTACATACATGATAGATCCATATCTATTCTTAGTGTTCCCATTCTTCATAAGAATTGGACACTTGGCCTTGGGATACTAACTCCATGTAACATAGACAAGTTTTCTCCCACTGAATCTGTGCATACTAAACCCTTCAGTACATATTTCCAATGTATGCTTTCTCTTTTCAGGTCAAGAGGTTTTCGAGAACTATCTCTATAGATCTCTATTCCTATCACATAGGAAACATCTCTATCTTCCTTAAAGATAATTTCCACTTTTGGATTTCCATTCTAGAACATTTCCATTTCACATCAACATGTGGAATGTGAACACGCTCCCACTAAATCATAGATCCCTTCTTTATCTTTGACATATCAGTAAAACCCTTTGACTATATCATCAAAGTAAAGATCCAATTCTGGGTTGCTTGTACTCAATCAATCACATTGATTAGTCCATTGTAACTTATAGACTTCATTTGCATTAGTAGATTCATAAACCTCATAGGTTGTGTCACGTACACATCCTTGTTTTATTCCTCATAGGAATGTGGTTTTAGTATCCACATGTCAAATGCTTAGTCATTAAGTTGCAATCAACAAGCATCATCCTTCTCAAAATGTCATCCATGTGTCTTAACACTTAAGACTTATTTGCACTTATGAATTTCCATCCAATGGGTGCTACCATCAAGGTCATACCTTATGGTTCACATGGAAGTCATTTAGGATGTAATGGTCATATACCATAACTCAAAATTCGGTTCCTCATATTCATCTAGATAGTTGACTCATCACATGAACAACTCATCACATAGATAATTGAGGTGTATCTGTCAAGGATATAAGAACTCACAACTCCTTGTGATTCTTAATTTCCTTTGTTAGTGTGGGGTATTCTTTATTTTAAGAAGAATTCAGTTATTTGATAATCATTCTCTAACTCCTTAGAGTACGATTCCTTCTTGATTTAGACATCACCATGCCTTAATCATGAGTTCACTATGATACACTATCATAATCACTCATAAGGATCTCAAACATTTGGTCCAAGTATTTCATTCATTGATCTCATCAAGAATTAACATTTTACCAAATTTGCACTTCATCTATGATAATCTTGAACACTTCAAGATATTCATATTGGTATTTCTCTAAACACCATTTGAAGTATTAGCATTTGTTCCAATAGGTATGTAAATACATCACATGTATCATACCTAATAGGATAATCATTCTCCCACTACCTTTAGTGAAGATTGATTAATCATGTCTAAGATATTCATGTCTCTTAACCAAAAGAGTCTAGATTTATCCATCACATGGAAACTAGAAATGAATTTCTCATGATTGATGCTAATTTGATTGTTTGAGTTATCTATAACTTTTAGGTATCATTTTATCTTATGCATATCAAATACCACAAGATAAATAAGGCATTGCCACAAATATCATATCTTTATAAATTGAAACACCTCTTTATTGATTGCCATCATTGTCATACAATATGCAAAAATAAAGTGTTTCTATCTATTGGAAAATATGAAATAGCAGTTCTCAACTCTATTTCGTGCCCTTTAGGCTGAAATAAACTGAAAGGTACTCCTATCTATGGTAGCAACACTTGCTCCAATGATGGGTACTCCTTTCTTGGTCCTTTCACAAAGGCCATCACTTCTTTGTGGATATTGCATATCATATATGACATATCCATATCTTGGTATCATATACCTCAAATAAAGAAGTGGTTCATTTCATGATACCTTAGGTGGAGATCTCCATCCCCTCCTTCATCTTCTTTTGTTCTTCCAAATTTAGAGGGCAATTCCCTCAAACACCCTTTCCCCATGTGCCTTGAGGTAGAAGACGGCTTGGGTTGCTGGCTAGCATCAGAACACTTCTTTGCTTTGCCCTTGCCCTTGCCCTTGCCCTTAAGACTTACCTTTCATTGATCTCATCAAAGATTAGGGTTAGTCTTTCTTCATATTTATCTCTACTGTCCTCAACATATCCAACAATTTTGTCAACGCTTGTCAAAGTTGTTCATGTTGGAGTTTATCATGAACTGTATGATTCTTGCAACATATGCAGTATCATACCAATAGCCAACTCTTGGCTCAGAGGGAATCCTTCTTAGTCAGGTCTTTCCACATATCCAATCATATTGAGTGCGTGAATACCTTACTGGATATCCTTCTGTCATGACATACTAGGACAATGTGTTGGAGACATCATATGTCTCATGTTGTCTCTGCAACTCATAGTTCAGAGAACACAACATCAAGCACTCATCATCAATGTCATCCTCGGTATGCTTCCATAAGCATACTTTCAGCCATTGATGTGGTGGGATCAAGTTCATCTGGTTCTGGTATAACTAGGACTTAGAGCTTTCACTCTACGATTGAGAACACTTCTCAACGTCCTAACCAGTCGTGGAAAAAATCCCATTTAGCTTGTCCTTTTCAAGGACTGATCGTAAAGAAAAGTGATTGTTGTTTGTTGTCATTTGTACTACAAAAGGAAAATATGCAATTTTAGTCCAAAAACTCATTTTTGACTTATTTGATTGATTTGAAAAGTTGATGATATAATTAGGCCTTTAATTAATTATCGCTCCCACTATTTTAGTTCAAATTGATAGCCCTCACCATCAATTTGGAAGATTGCAGCATACAACCTTCTAGTGGGCAAGATCTGTATTTCATCAAGTCATGAGTCAGCTTTGGCTGATCGCCCACAATCTTGACTATTTAGGTAGGCCATCATGCCAATTGCATCATATGTAACTCTTGATGAATGAACATGCGCAACACCTTGCCATGAACATTCCTTGACTCTGGGCTTAGATGCTCTAAGAATCACTAGTTAAGTCTAACCCAAAAGCCGACACAGTAAACATGCACCCTGCTTTGGCAGAACCTACATGTCTACCCTTCACACTTCCATAAGATAGATGGCGCACCACGCTTTGGCGTAACCTACACTTGGTCGATCGAGTTTTTCATGTGTGCCGCTAATGGAAGGCATATAAGACTTAATGTTTTAATGACGGATTTGGTTTTTATATACATGTACATATCCAATCACCACAATACATAGTACGTATCATATACATGCTATATCCCACTGAAAACATGCAAAATGATAAAAAGAGATGATTATGGCCATCCTAATGTGATTCCTCGAGCCAAGAGGAATCACGATTATCTAGGTCTACATCATATGCAACCTGTACAAGATGAACTTTGTGCTTTGCCTTTCTGGATTTGATCAACTCATCACATGACTTATCGGCTCACCGTCAGGCCGGTCGGCTGGGTACCACCAACCGATCGGTTGGCTCCTCCAACCGATCGGTTCGCCTGGTCTTCGTGCATCTCATCATGGCTGCCACCCGCTCGTCTCGCTCCTCGAACTGGTCACCAACCGATCGGCTCACTCCTTGAACCGATCATCTCAAACGTCAACCGATCGGTTCATGCCTTGAATCGATCGTTTCAGCTGTCGTCGGGATGTCCTCCGTTCTTTGACATAATAGGAAATAAAATTATATCCTATTTTACATTGTAAAAAGAGAAACCTCGAGTTACCTTCGAGGGGAGAAAAGGTAGGAAAGAAATCTCAAATTATTTTGAGTTACATTAGGAATAGGAGAAGGAAGATCAGTGCACAGACTGAGATGCAAGCAACCACATACAATCATACACAGATAGGGTTTATTGGCCATAACCACGCTATACATCCACCACAAAACTCGTTTAAGGGCGACGCATATCGAGTGCATTCATAATACATATCATATATGTAAATTGGGATTTGTGGATTTAGGATTGGACATGCATAAAGCCAATTTTATTCGCATCGTATGCAATAAATAAAGGCGACAAACCAAAATCGATCATATCGATAATCCTAAAGTATAGAGCAGTTGACGTAGCTCTGATACCACTATTGGGTTTTAGGGGAGGCAGAGAAGGCAGCGGAAACAAAAATTTTCTCCTCCCAAACCCAGAACAAGGAAACGCGTCAACGTCTATACATTAGGAAGGGATGGTTTGTGGAATCATACCTTGTCCCGAGGCTTGCTCGGCGACACTACCTCGCGGATTGCGTGGTATTCACCTCCGGTCTTGGACGGTGTCTGTGCAGCTCCTGGTCGCATCGAGACTTACGACTCCTAGTCTCACCGGGACTGTCAGGATTGACAGCTGTCCTCCGAGCGGAAGAAATCTCCTGCCTCTGAAGTAGTCCACACGGACCACCTGGAACTCCAATCTCCTTGTCTCACAAGGAATTGGAAGGAGTCGCACCCTCCTGTCAGCGTACTAGTCACTGACACACTCTCCTTCCACCAGTCACTTTCTGTAGTTGTCTTTCCCTTGTTGTGCCTCCCTTATCAGGTAGCACTTGCTCGGGCTCTCTCGGTTACCAAAACCAGAGAGAACGACAACTTTACAGAGCAACTGGTTGCACTGAGTTGTACTTTGAGAAGCCCCCAATACCCCTATATATATATGAGGGTCATGGGACAGGGTTCTCCATCCCGGGAAATGCGGGACTAAAGCAGGAGTAGAAGGGTTCAAGATTTTCCACAAAAACAACCAACTCGCAACCTGAACCGATCGTTTCATTTCTGAAACGGTCGGTTGGGGACCTGAGCCGGTCGGTTGACACCTCAACCGATCGGTTGGGACCCATGAAATGGTTGGTTCACTTCTGAACCGGTCGGTTCGTGGTCCTGATCAGTTCCCGATTGACTTTCCTTCTTTTGTTTCTAATTGATACCAAAAACCAATCCTTGTTCCAATCAAATTGGGCAAGTGAAACGAAAAGAAATTTCTCACCAATCCTACCTTCCCAACTTTCTCAGTTGCATTAGTTGAATCGATCATTTCAACACTTGAAGCAATCATTTCACCCTGTCCATGAGCCGATCGACTCACCACCTGAGCCGATCGGTTCACCAAGCTGAGCCGATCGGTTCATCACATGACCTGATCGGTTGGGAGTGCAGATTGTGCAGAATTAGTCAATTGCAGTTTCAATCAATTTGATACTCCAATCAATGTGTCCAACACCTTGAACATTATGACATTGAGCTATCAATTAATTAAGTGTTTAATTGAACTACTAAACTCCTTTAGTAATCAATCTAAACATTATTTGTGGACAAAACTCCTTTTCCAGGTTAAATCCTATGTGTGTGACCCTACAGGTCCTTTTCACATTGGCAGTGAAAGTCCATAACACTTATGACTTCACAAGCAAAGAGCGGTGCCTAGTCACACATCAGTGCTACCCAAGTGAAATAGAAAGTTCGAGAACAACTTTCATTCCTACAATCCATAAATGGTGTTACAGTGAATGTATAATTCCTTTGTCACTGATATCCTGAATGAACTTGAGGCATGGAACAGTCATCCTGTCAACATTCATTCACTTCCTTGATCTCAGAGTAGATTGGAAGAGATATGTATGACATCAATATCATATACTGATTCACACATGTGTGCACGCCTTTCTCAATCCTACTCATCAAGTGGCCATGGATATCATACTCCCTCAGGAGGGACAAATCCCATATCTATCACTCACCTCTCAAAAGCCCCATGTGTCAAAGCCACCCAATCATCACCTTTATAACAACCCATGTTTCAGGATTGCGTTTGATGATGTCAAAGTGTGCCCAACGGCATGTGTTGAGTGTAGTGATTTCAGGTCAAAGAATCACACTCACCACCATCATTGTGAGTACTGACTGTGACTACCATGTCATGGTTCCATGTGTCAAACTCACGGTGGGTCTGCCTGGTACACTTGTTCTCTAACAAGTACATATGTGTTTGGTTTGATATCTCTATATCATGACTAATGAGATTCTATCATCAACCAACACCACAATCTAGTCTTGTATGTCATTGCTGTCTATCTACCTTCCATAATGACATCCAACTAGGGACATAACAACAATGTACAAACTCTTAGCATCTGTATGATCTCATCGTTCAGGTCCTTAACCTGAAAGCATACGTCATTGAGTATTGTCATTCTCTAGACATTCAATATGTTCTATCACTATCTCATATGACTGAACCAGAAAGAATTGGAAGCTTGCCTTTGATGTTTATCAAATCAATCTTAATGTGTCTCACCAATCATCCCATGATTGGCTCTCAGGGCATACATACCAACAATTATATCCTCTAAAAAACTTTCACCCGAATTATCTTCATGTCAATAGGGCATACGTAGTTTTCTATAGGTCCCTTCATGGGGATCACGACCACCTTCCCATATGGACATGATCCCATTATATTGATCACTTCCATTGTGACTTTCCCTCATGTCCCTTATACATGGCATACATGGGTGCAATGAATGATACTCAACAAATGTGCTTTTTCTCTTCATGCACCTAATCTCAATTTTTTAAAGTGACCTTTAATGTTACTTCAATTCTTAAACTAATTTTTGAACTCACCCTTTTAGGAAGGATTCAAAACAAGATAAAACTAATACTTGGTTGTACCAAGGTTCACAAAAACATACTTGAATCCAGAGTTTGTATCATCACATGTAAGCATATTTCCTATTACTCCACCCATGCATGTGGATAGAAAGTAGAAAACTTATTAAACCATTTCTAAGTTTTTTTTATGCCATATCCATTTGTCATCTCTCAAGGTTGGTCCAGTTTCATACATACATATGATAACATGTAGTGCTAGACCAACTTGTGTGAGTGGCTCATGAAACATGTATTAGAGTCCAACTAGGGTTTCTTTTAACCAAAACTTGAGGAGGGTTCCATGCTTAATCTCTATGAGCTCACTCAACCTTGCGAACATTATATGCACTACATACCACCACTTCTCCTCTTTGGTTTAGGAACCTTGGGTTTTCCTCTTTAGCATTGGTCATCTAAGCTACAAGACTTAGCCAATCAAGCATGTACTGTGCCAAGACATGATATGGCATTCTGTCCTTAGATTCCCAGCATAAGTAACCCTTAGAGTTCAACACCAAGGACTACCAACTGGAGTACGAGGCTTCACATCATATCACCATTCCTTACCTCTCTAGGATCTTGATACTCTCTTTCACTCACCTAGATGGTCGATACTCATATCATCTACACATATGTATAAGAATCATCTTTCTTTTTTCTAGGCTTTGGTTCTTCTAAAGACATCTAGGATATGACAAGCCTCTAGGGATCATAGTAACTCAACTCGTCTACTCAGGGGTTGTCTAGTCTAGGACATGTCATACAAATATCTCTTGTGATTCCTCATGTCTTGGTATCGAGGTTCCCAACCTTCTCTTTTTGGGTCCAACTCTCTCAGGAGTTAACCTATCACTGGTCCTAATGCTAGGGGTACTCACTTTGTAGATGAGGTTGAGGCTCCTAAATATATACATCATATTCTCAACTAGCCTACACATATGTATTATCAAATCTTATGTCCAACTTAAAAACTAATGTCAAATTCTCAAATCCGACTGAGGTCTTCATAAACCATATTATCTCATTATGTAACACTAAACTCCTCATTCCTTTCCTCCAATATGTCTATCTCATAATCCATCAGACATTACCCCTCTGGCTTAAATTTAATCCCATTTTTTTTTTGTGAATCTAGAGGTTGATTTTATTCCTCCCGCTCTCTAGTGCAGGTGAACAAGTTTTTCAGATTTACACAGTTGCTCAAATTGAGCCAAATAGGATAATCAGAAGTAAAAGAAGAGAAAGGCTCGCTACTGGCCTGTGCATGCTTGGCAAGTGAATCAGCAATTTGGTTTTTCTCCCGATTGATATGATAAATCTCCGTATTAGTCTGTTCCTTCATCATAGCTTTGGCTCTGCTTACATAGGGTTTGTATTTATTGATTGGCGTTAGCTTTGGTAAGATTAGGGAGACAGCTTGAGCTGAATCTGTACATAGCGCAATGCGACTCTTTCCGCAGACTGCCATAGATTCCAACCCAAAGATGATAGCTTGACATTCCGCTTCTAGAGCATCAGTACTAATGCAACGTTTGCTGCCTCCAGAGCAGCAACTTCCCACCTTATTCAGAATATGGAAACCCAGACCTGAAGGCTGGTTCTTGGATATGAACGATGCATCAACTAGGATGAAATAGTCGAAGTTGGAAATGTTCAGTGGAGGTAAATCTTCCCGAGGAGTTCCAGTGGTTGTACTCAATGAGTTTTGCAAACCGCTTATGGTGGTAGCTCTTGTGCGGATGAAGGTAGCTGTGATAGACGGGGGTTTCAGTATTCTTGTATGGATTTGGTCATTACGACTTTGCCAGATGTGCCAGCAGGCAACTTGAGAGATAGGAGGGGCCACCATGGAAATCGTGGTGTACCTGACGATGGATTGAATCCATGAATCTTCGTTCATATTGAAGAAGTCAGCATTCGAACCTAGCTCGATCCATACAGGTTTTGAGAATTTCCAGTCACGCAGAGCATGCAAAATGTTGTCCTCCCCATTGTTGCAAAGATGACATTGGCCATTGACATCAAGATGGCGACGGTGCTTTTCCATGTTGGTAAGGATAGCTTTGTGCTGTAAGAGCCAAAGGAAAACCTTTATTCTAGCAGGAAGCTTCCATTTCCAGACGTCTTTCCAAAGACCGGGCGACTGAACCTCCTTGTGTTCGCGGATCCAGCGATAGGCCGCTCTAGATGACAGCCTTCCGTTTTGTTCCTTAGGCCAAGCCCAGATGTCCGCCCCATTGGAGTTTTCAGGCGGAGGCAGTGAGCGGATCCTGTCCCAAGTGACAGCAGGGAGGAACTGGTATATGAAGCTCCAGTCCCACATTCCATTACCTAGACTCATAGAATTTACCTGAAGAGAGCTCAGGTCTGTCGGAATGGTGGTATTGGGTTGTAACTCGATGATTGAATTGCCATGGAGCCATCTATCGGTCCATACATTCGTGGATTTACCGTCATTCACCACCTTGTAACAGAGGTTTTGGATAATAGGGAGAAACTTTTTAATGAACTGCCATATGGGAGAACCAGGGCGATTCAAGATGACATCGTTCCGAACATACTTTTGTTTCATAATTTGAACCCAAATTCTATCCGGTTGATTCAAGAAAGACCAGACGTTCTTTAGAAGGAGGGCTTGATTTTGGTCCCTAGCATCTTTGATGCCTAAGCCGCCAATATCTTTATTGCTGGTGACCTTTTTCCAGGAAACCAGAGACAATCTGTGCTGCTCCCAGTTGCCCGACCATAAGAAGCGGCGGACATGCTTGTTAATGTCATCACAAAGAGTCGGCGAGAGACGGACAGTTTGCATAGAGTAGCTAGGGATTGCTTGGAGTGTCGATTTAGCTAGGGTTATGCGTCCAGCAAGGGAGAGATGGTGCATGGTCCAGCTATCCATATGGGACCGGATATTGGAGATGATATATGTGTGGGTATTCTTGTTAACCCGTTTGTGCAAGATGGGCACACCCAGATATTTCCCAAGGTCCTGCGTCCAAGGGATACCAAGCTTTCTACTGATAGTGCGGATTAAGGGCCTAGGAGTGTTCGCACTGAAGTAGCATTTTGATTTGTCAAGTGAGATCGCCTGTCCGGAAGCTTTGGCGAAGTTGTCCATAATTCGTAGGATGGTCTTGGCCTGGTGAATCGATGCATCACCCATGAGAAGAATATCATCGGCGAAAAAAACATGTGAAAGTTTAGTGCCTCCTTTGGATAAAAGAATCGGTTTCCAGCTACCATCATTTACAGCAATGGAGATCGCCTCGCTAAGCCTTTCCATGCAAAGGACAAAGATGTATGGACTAATCGGATCGCCTTGTCTGACGCCTCTTGAAGCCTTGAAAGCTGTAAGGGGTGTACCTTCCCAGAGGATAGAAGTGGATCCTGTGGTGATAATTTGCATAATTAACTGACATACTTTATCAGGGAGCCCCGTTCTGGAGAGTGTATCATTGATAAAAGCCCAGGACATGCGATCAAACGCTTTGGATAGATCAAGTTTAATACACATTCTGTACTTTTTTGTGCTTTTGGACTTCATTGAATGGATGACTTCTTGAACTAATAAGATGTTATCGCTTATACTCCTTCCTGGAATGAAAGCCGATTGCGAGGGAGAGATCCAGCTATTTAGAAAGGGCTTGATACGTTCTACGAGCACTTTGGAAATTAGTTTGAAACAGCTATTGTTTAAAGATATAGGCCTGAGCTCATTACAACTCTCTGGAGATTTAGTTTTTGGGATTAAGACCATAAGGGAATTAGCCAATGATTCTTCAATACGGCCGGATGAGAAGGAGTTGTTTAAAGTACGGACAATAGAGCCACCAATATACTCCCAGTTATCTTGAAGGAAGCTGTTGTAGACACCGTCAGGACCTGGTGCCTTTGTCGGCGACATGAGGAAGAGAGTCTTTCTTATTTCTTCAGCAGATGGGGTAGATTGCATAGAATCCATAACGTCTGCGGGAAGAGGTGGAAAAGTGCCCGGGTAGTTGACAATCGCGGATGTATCAGGGTGTGCGTTTGAAGTGAGCAAGCTCGAGAAGTAGTTGAGGACCAGATTTTGAACATCATTGCGGGAGGAAACCCAGTTACCATTGCTATCTTTCAGGCGGGTGATCTTATTATGGTGTCGACGGGCGTTCACCTGGGAGTGAAAGAATTTAGTGTTGTCGTCACCTAGCTTCAGCCAGTCGATATGGGCTTTTTGCTTCCAATCAGCCTCTTCTCTAAAGAGAAGTTGGTTATATCGTTCCTGAAGGGAGATGGACATGTCAGGTAAGTTCAAATCATTCTGTTGGGATGATACCTGGGAATTATTAATGCATCGAAGTAGGGAATGCTTCTCCTTATAGTGTAGTCGCATCTGCTTCTGGTCCCATTTCATCGCAGTGGATTGGAACTTGCGGAGAGCTATTGAGAACTGAGAGTTGGCATCCCATAATGGCATAATATCTTTGTGGAAGGAGGGCCTGAGGTTCCAGCTCGCTTTGGTTCGGAAGACCTGCTTGCTCTGTGTTCTGCTGCTGCCGTCAAACAACAAGAGAGGATTATGGTCGGAATCAACACGCGGGAGGACAGTGATAGTAGCATTAGGATGAAGGTTGAGCCATTCACAGTTGATGAGAGCTCTATCCAGTCGTTCTTGAAGGCGGCCATGACGGAAGGTAAAGAACTGCCCATGACTCCTGGCTTCAGACAGTCCGGAGTTCAAGAGGCACTCATGGAAGAGGTTAGAGGCATGTCTGTCGAAATAATTGCTACCTATCTTCTCAGAAGGGTCGAGGAGGGTATTGAAATCCCCCATAACTATCCAAGCTTTGGAGATGCAAGAGGACATTTCTTCCAATCTTTTCCAAAGAAATTTCCTTTTAGTAGGGTTCGGGCTTGCGTAGACGATTGTAAGATACCAAGTATTGTCAACTAGGCAGTGAATGAATTGTCGATGGTTGGAGATGATCTCGATGTTGCAGCGACGACTGTCCCAGAGCAACCAGATACCCCCAGAAAATCCGATAGCCTCCACTCTATGGGAGGAAGGAAAGCCAACTTTACCAATTATGCTATCCGCTACTGTCCCGCTGCATCTAGGCTCAACGATGGTGAGGAGTTGCAGTTTGTGAATTAGCTTCAAATCTTTCATAAGTCTGATCTTATTGTCGGAACAGGCTCCTTGAATATTCCAACAACAGAGTTTCATTAATCACAGATGAGTAAAGAGAGAGGGGGGTGGGAATTTAAACAATTGCGGCACACAGACCCACCGCCTGTGCGTCCTCTTCATCTCCAGTGTTCATGGGAGCATCTCCCTGAATGGTTCCCTCAATTTCAGGAAGCTCGAGGGATCTAGCAGTGGAGAGGGGTACTGGATTTTCCTTGTTTGGGTCGTCTGTTGGGGAGGGGTACTCATAGAGACGACCCTTCTTCCTCACTCTGTCAGGGCTCCGGACAGACTGATAGACGATCTTTCTGTTCCGTAGCATGACGAAGCCACTTCCTTCTTGACCTTTTCGAAGGAAAGTAGCACGTTGCTTGGGAGGCTCACCAGTAGCGACGGCGTTGAAGACTGGCGTTACAAGAGCAACGCTGGGACCTGTTCTGCCAACACATGTTTCATCCTCTCAGAGGGTAACGGCAGTATTTGCCTGGGAAGCCGATGTCTTGGACGTGGCAGCGTCTTTCACCTTAGCCTTGTCATTTTGCGTGGCAGCGTTCTTCTTACGTGTTGCCATCTTCTTCTTTCTACTCATGGCTGTCTGCCATTCTCCTTCATCGCTGGAAGCTTCACTATCCGATATGGGTATTGTGCTTTTCTCTTTCTCATTAGTATTGTCTTCCTGTGTGGATTTTTTTGTAGAGCCTTTGTTCTTCTGTTGTGTGTTGCGCCTAACAGGCTTCTGCGCATGTATGGCCATGGTATAGGGAACAGCAGGTGGTGGAACAGCAACAGAAGACGACGCTTCATTAGTTTGTTGAGTAATAAACTTGCATTCATCATCAGAGTGACCCATCCTTCCACACTTCATACATACAGAGGGAAGATTTTCATATTGTAAGCGGAAGTGCTCATTGTTAATGAATACTGCAGGTAGCAAAGGTTTCGTCGTCTCGACCTCCACAGCGATCCTCGCAAACTTCCCTCGATTACCTTGCGAGGTGTTTGTATCAATCTTTATTGTCTTGCCTATGAGATTACCAATGCTTTGAAGAAGTTGGTTCTGGTATAAGAAGATAGGTAGCTCCGGAATTCTAGCCCAGATGACCAGTTTCCTGGGGATTGGGTCGGAAGGGAGGAATGAAGGGGACCAGGACTGTACTGACAAGTAGTTCCCGAATACAGTCCAAGGGCCGCCTGTCATGGCAACAATGTAATCAGCCTTGTTTGTGAATTGAACTATATAGTATCCCTGATCAAGATCAATAACCCTGAATGAGTCCGAAGGGTGCCATAGGCTATGGATTTTATTGACGAGGGCTTGGAAGCTGAGGTTGATGCCAATTGCTTTGATGATGACCGCGTGCTGCCAAGGTTCGATTAAAGGTTTCATCACTTCGCTTCTGACCATGATAGCCGGGAAGACGCCTGTGACATCTACAGAGATGTCGCTTTCCTTGATCAGATCAGGAGATATAGGGTTCAGATATGTTAGCGATCCTCCAGATCTTCCAGTCATTGCTTCTTTGTACGATGGTTTGGATTGGTAATGAGCCATGTCCATATCCTCGTCCTCTGTCGGAGTATCCAGAACTTCTGTAGACTTCCCATGATCGCCATTGACTTCCGGTTGTGGGGCTGTCTCCGGTGGATGATTCTGGTGGGAAAAACCTCTACCGCCGAAGCCTCTACCCCGGCCGCCACCCGCGTCGCCGGAGCCCCTTCCAAACCCTAGCGAAGACATGACTCCCTTTTCATAAAAGGAAAGCTTAAATTGGGAAAAACCTTTTAATCCCATTGCCAACCTTGTTTTCGCTCACTTCCACATAAGTGCATGTCTACCTCCTACTTGAATATGAGTAGAAAAAAACTTCTGTTAGGGTTCCAACCTGGAGGAGTTTAGACATTCTAGTCACAAACTAGATTTACCATTTAGGGTGGTTTATCTCTCATAGGTCTTTTCCCTCTCTAGGGTCGGCCCACCCCAGGTCGGGACACCAAACCTGAAAGTCGCACTAATGATTATGCAACCACTTATTGTCTATGTTTCACATGTATACCCAGATTCTTTACATGTAGCATGCATGCCTTATTCTACATACTTGCATGCATGGACAAACTAAGGTATCCCAACTTATTGGGTTCTCGCTATCCACTACTTTATGGTTTATTAAGGTGGGTTTATCATTTTCCACTTACTTTGTTCATACCCCAGGATTAAGGTTTTGGGTTGAGGTTAGGTACTACTACTTGTACCTTAGGGTTTTATAATTCTATTAACTTGCTAAGGTTGTTTCCCAAACGAGCCTAGTTCCATCTAGGGTTTACCCATAAAACATTCTCTCTTTATCATTATGTCCATTTTTTATACATTATTTGGAGAAGGATGCCTCAATCCCTAATATCCATAAACCTAGTACTCAGAAAGGATAAAGAAAGAAGATACAGGTACCTAGGGTTTAGGGAGCAAAGGGGGTAGAGAAGTGATGAAAGAGGAGAAATCCTAGAGGTGTTTAATTTTGAGTAGAATCCTCTAACTTTGACCAGTTGGATGCATGGGCCCGGAAGTCCTCGTAAGGAAACTAGCAGTGGGTTGGAAAATATTGCTAGACCCCAGATCGTGGTCCTTTCTAGACACCATTGTCTTTGGAAAACACTATAATAATTCCCTTGGGGCTCTACAGAACTCTTAAAATTTAATAATTATTAGAAGTTAAATGGTAAATCAGCTCTGATACCAAATGTAACGACCCCTCCCCCTATTATCCCCTATTCAGATGAACCAAGAGGTCAAGGTCCATTACCTTCATTATAGGTCGAAGGTTTACCAAATAACCAAAAATATTTAATAAATTTCACTAGAGATTGTAAAATGAAATATAAACTAGATAAGTCCTCCAGAAATTACATTACTTCTTGTTTGTTTGGTTCCTTCTTCATGAGTGTCAACTGTTCATTATACTTCCAAAAATGGCATATTATCCTAAAACATCGACAAATAAAAACTCGGTCAGTATAACCAGTTATACTGGTATGTGGGGGAAACCAAAATGTATGTGTCTAGTTGTACCAACATATCCACAGCAATTACTGTTACAGAAACAAAACTTATCATTTTCTTCATAACTTCTCAATCGGTTTTTACTCAACCTCTGGGATACCCTCTCTTAGGGTTTTGTCCATGTAGTGGATTATAGGCCACCTCTCAAACTGGAGCTAGGTTCCATGTTGGCTGCCTCTCTATCTGGTGCTAGTTGCCATGATGGTCTTCTCAATCTGGGGCATGACCTCATACGGCTTTTCCAATCTGGGGCCTGGTCTGACCTTCCCAATCTGGAGCGCAGTCTTTAGTTGTCATCATGATTCTTTCATTTCTTTCCATTCTCAAATTTCTAGATTTGGTATGTAGGGTTGGAGCAAAGTTACAATCAAATATTGTGATAGCCATAGTGACTTTATAGTTTGCAGGAAATAAATAACATGCAAACATTTAATTTCAAGCAATCTGAAAAACCTCGGAAAATGTCGGGAAACTGGTGCAGTTAGTAATAGGCTTAACCACATACCTTGATCAGGTGTACTTGATGTCCAAGCAAGAGCAACCAAGAATAACTAAACAAGCAACCAATCAATTATCCTGAAAGTTAAAGCATAACACCCATGTTTCATTATTTTATTCAATTTCATCATTAAGACTGACTTGGGTCTCAAGTTAGGGTTTCATTTGGGTCTTGGCCTTCCAAACCCTAATTATCTCTTTTAATGCATTTTTTGTTTTCAAACCCTAGTCTTATCATTTTATGCACTTTTAACTCAAGAAAATGCTAATCCATCAAATAATGGGTTATTATTCTCAAATTAGAACCAGGTTACCCTTTTTATCTAAAAAGACCAATACATGATTATTAAGTTCAATTAAACACCTTAAGATCATCAAAACTTAGAATTTGTGGTTTTTATGTATTAGCCACATTAAAGTTGGTAACTTTAAGTACTTTTTGATCTAGAAGCAGATCTAGGCATTAAATATATTTTTATTGAATTCCTTGCATTTTCCTGATCAATTTATATTATATGATATCTTTGGACTATCCTCCTAATTACTATGATTTTTGCAAAGAAAAACTTACTTGGACCAAAGAGAAAATAACACCTCAACAATTATTATATCCTTTCCTTTCGCCATGTGGGTCATCTCTGGCCAATGTCTTACGTCCATCTTGGACCCGCACTCCATATGAACGACTCTGTTAAGCAGCGAGAAAAGACGTTGTTGTCCCCTGTGTCTCACACATATGTCTAGGGCATCCAAGTCATTTTCCACTTTACTCATCTCCTTCCACACAAAGGTTTGATGCCCGTCCTCTGATGATGCAACCATGATCCACCCTCACTAGCTATCTAGTTCCAAAACCTCATGGAAGATTATAGCAGCTCCACTCGACCTGACAGACTTGGGTGGTCATTTGGTAGGTCGGAGGTGATTAGGGAAGAGTTTGAGGATCATATTCCTAGTGTCTAGGGTTTACAGTAGGGTAGCACAGAGAATGATGGGTAGGATCTCTTTTGTTTGCATCCTAAGCAATATTTTAGTATGAAGGGGACATCTTGATAGCTTTCCATCGTTGATCTTTGGTATGGGCGAGTCTAGGACGTTTTCTTATTTGTTTAATTGTGAGGATGAAGATAGTATATTTGGAGTGTCTCCCAGCGGTAGGCTAGGATATGGGCCATGTCATAGGTCTTGTTTGATTTGTCTATTCCTAGTGTATGAAAACCCTCCAACCTTATATAGCCTTTGGGTAGTAGAGAGGAGGAGAAATCGGTGGGGGAGTAGAGTTCCTAATAAAGAAGAAAAGCAATTTTCCTTCTCTTAAATAAAGACCCAAATTGGAAAAATAATTATATCTCTCTCCCAATAAATCACTTTTCCATCAAAGTTTAGCGAAACTCCATCCACATTATTATCTTTCATTGAAAAAAAGGATTATTCCTCAGTTAATCCCTTACACACTCAAAACTTGATTTTTAAGATAAAATAATTATTTTATCAAATAAGCTACTAGGTCACAAGATATCTTGGAACCCTCTAGATTTTCTCTGATACTATAGGGATTATCTCTCTTCTTAAATTATCAAGGATATTTATCTTGGGCACAAGATTCCTTTTTTTCATATTTTTTTCACAAGGATTTATATGTGAACTTTTAATTTTGTGGAATTAAATAAATCACATCCCTCTCTCATCCTTACTTCAATTGGCCACAAGTTTTATAGGAATCCTTTTAATAACTATATTTTGGTTTTGGCATTGTCTGGTGTTACATTACAAAGATTAAATATTCTTTTCTTGCCCCTTAATATTTTACTATGTTTAATCCATTTAGATAACATAATTACAATTTTTCCCTATCAACTTGGCAAACAACCATATTTTGGCACATATTTTCTTTGAGTAAATTAATCTTATTAGTTGCCTTCGGCTTATCCTTTATAGAAAACTCCACATATTCCATATATATAATAACAACTATCCATTATCCTTAGCAACATATTGGTTTTTGGATTCTCTTTCTTTCTTTCTATTCTATTATTTTTATTTTAACTATTTCTTTTATTAAAAACCATGTGTAAATGAAAACTAATTATTAGTGTCCATCCATACTAATTTATAAGAGAATTCCACACCATTCTCTCAAGTAGACATGGTTATTATCTATTTCTTTTTCTTTATTCTTATTATTTTATTTTCTTCTCATCCTTTTCCTTTATATCCATTATTGGATTAAAAAAATAGTAGAAACCACAAAATTTGCAACAAATGGGTTTTTTGCAAAAGAAGGCCTTACTTTCAAAACAAAGCACACCAAACTTCTAATATTTCCCATTTATTCAAACTTTCTAGGGTTTCTCTCTAGCCCATCCTTCCTCTGCACACCTGGCCAGGGCATCCAGAGAAGAATAGACAGAGTAGCTTGATATTGGTCAACCTAAGTATTCAGATACCTGGCCATGGTATCTAAATACTCAGACCTCTCAGAGTTATAGACACATGACCACCTATCTGCCATACTTATAACTCTGACTTTCTATCCTAAGGGTCCCTGACGACTCAACCTAAGCTCTGATACCAAGTTGTTACACCCCAATCTCACAATTACCACTAATCATGAGATTAGGGCATAAATTGAGGATTTAACGTAATACAAAGATCACCCTTAACTTTTTCTTCTTTTTCAAACTCTTTGTTTTCTCACATTGAACCACATAATTTAACTTTGCAAGGGAATCTAAGCATTGATTTCTCTAATAAGATTTCAACATTAAAAATGCATGTATGAACATTCATTATGTTTCTCATACTTTTAAGCACATAAGACTTGTTGATTCGCATATATTGCTAAAAGAGGAATAATGATATACATCATCATTTACAACTATCTCTTATCTCTTTACAAGGACCTAGAGTGACAAGGACCGACTGAATTTAACTATACTCATACTTAACTCTTGTGGCAGTTCTACTATGATGCAATGATATTTTCAATTCCGTGTGGTTTCCTTAAAAATTGTGAGTAGAGGGGTGAGCCTACTCGTTCAGTGAATGAGTACTTCAAAGAAACAGTCTAAAGCACTAATATAATTACAGATATACTTTTGAGCAACTGTTATCAATTATAATAGTAGTAAGATTTAAATAGATTGATCATTAACAATCATAAATATGGCAGGATACTCTAGATATCAACATGAGTAAATCAATATATGAGCATGCTTGATTAATTTCAACGAGAACTAATAATTCAGAAACATATAAAGAATAATTACTGGGAAACTATACTCAAATCTTTCTTAGCCTTTCTTACTTATAAGAAACTCTTTAAACCTATATGAACATATTTTAGCTTATGCCTTGATCATATGCAGTGTACTCTACATATGAAGACTCGTAGCGAACAACAATCTCACCATACAAGACTTAGCCGACACCCCGAGATAGCTAAGTCTGACTACTCTCCTGGTTTGCAATAGGGAAACTGGCTCTCTGGCCTCGGCACTCCTATTTTACCGTAAACATGACTCCTCCTCTAACCTGAGCACATAGGCAGAGAGTCAAGCCACCTATTGGCTTTTCTGCACTCTAGTGCCACCAGGACTTCTGGTTGATGTTGGACACATTTTTCTGTACTCTAGTGCCACTAGGACTTCTGGTTGATGTTGGACACTACAAAATGTAATTTAAGGAGACTTCCACTAGGGCTTCACCCCCCCCCCATTCCACCAGATAGCATGTTCCGATCCCCGTATACTGGACACTGCCAGGGTTAGGTCGTTTCACCCCTACGGCGCAGACCTCACATAGGGGTTCTACGGTGTCAGGGCCCTTAAATCTATAATTTTATTATTCCTAGAAAGCTCTTTCTACATTGTACCTTTCTCTTACTTATACTTGACTCTAGTATCTCTATGGTGTCACGTCTACTTATTTGAAGTTATAATACAACATGTATATCATCCTTAACTTGGCAAAGCAGTATATTCAAACATTGTAATATACTGAGAAATCGACATACTATACATGCAGGCGGACTGAAATACTTAAATAAACATAATGCATGTCCGTTTGGCACGTATACACTAGAATCATGCAATTAAACATCTTAATATACTGATAAGAGCTAATTACTTGGCATACGAGTAATCTTCAGTTGCACCCATAAATTATTTGCACTTTCTTGTAAAACATGCACATCAACCCAAATCTTGGGTTGTGCATCTCATATTGAGAACATGGTAATCAAAATTCTTAATTAATTGAACATCCTATCCTTAGGGTTTCATTTACCCCATTCACTTATCACATGGCTCTCATAAGGATTTCATGCGACATAAACATTCACTAAATAAAGTCTATTATCAACAAACCATATAAAATCAATATATGTATGAAACCTTGGAACTGAGTGAATTTGGGTTTCCATTCCATTCACTGAGATAACATGCATCAATAATAAAGTTGAATAAATAAAGTCTATCGTGTCAAGAAAATTCATTCAAATGGATTTCACGATATCTATTCGCAAATATCCAACTTTCCTCGCATCTAGGGTTTCACCCTCTTTACTGAGATATCAAACAAACACTATTCACCTTAAATGAAATCCAAGATAGTATCTGACATATATGTACTATGAATTTATATAAACAATCATTCATAACCAAGGGAATCTAGATAAACAAATTTCTCTATTTAATTATACAGCAATTTCAGTCATAGACAAATTCCCTATATTTTAGTTTACTCTTATAACCTCTGTGAATACTTAGGGAATTATCATTAGGATGTATTGTATACATTTCTAATATGATTTTATCATCTGAAATTCATCCAAACAGAGGAAGAATCCATTTCATATCATTTTGCCACAACTTAGATCAAACACACAATTCAGGGTTTGTAGTCGCATACTAAGCAATTAACGATTATGGATGATTTAACCAATTTTCGTGCAATATACTATTTAAAGGAAGTTCCCACTCACCCTACGGTGTGAAAACACCTTAAAAACGCAGTTCATCCCTGAAATACTCGATCACATCTAGCAATTCACCTGATTCTTCTTCCTTTCAACTCGGAAACCCTAGAAATGAGAGAGTATGAAGAAAGAGTGAGAAAAGGGGAAGTTTTGATACCATTTTGGATTAAATCAGAGGAGGGACGGAATTTTGACATGTGATAGAAGATTCACCATGAAACTATATCCAAAGAAGCTAAACTTACATGATTTCATCATTCCTCGGACCGTAAAACCCTAGGTCAGCATCTACATCACTTTCTCCTCTCAAACCCTAACTCTCCCTCTCTCTCTAGGATTTCATTTCTCTAGATTGAATCACGAATTATGAGATCTCCTTGTGTGTTAGGTTGAATATATAGAGCAATTGAGCTACTTGGGTCAATTACACATTGATCCCTCACTATACTTTCTCTTATTTCAGCTGAATTTTCTGTCATAAAAATATTACAGTAATTCATCTAATGATAAGGTCTAAACGCATTCAAAAAATATGAAAATTTTACATGTTGTTTTTTATTGAGTTTTAGATCTCCAATTAAAATTTTAGATCATTTGGAGTTACCAATAAATAAATAAAAATAAAACACTACACTATTGAAAAGCACTCTATCATCATTTTGGTCGAAGTATAGTTCGACCAAGAACCACATTCCAAGAACACTCAAATATTCTGAAATTTTTCTCCAATATGTATGATTGAGTTAACCATATCATATCCAAAATTTAATTAAATAAAAAATTTTAGAAAATATGAAAATTCATTTACCACACTGCTATCCTGATCAAATTCCATATTCATGTACTATCAAAACCCTAATTTTTGCCAATTAGGGTTTACATTTCTCAAACCCTAATTCTTCAAACTAAAAATCATAGTTAGAGTTTCTTCTTAGTTTTGAATCATCACAATTGATCTACTATCATTAATCAAGTCTAAACGATGTTCAATCTAATCAAGCATGTAATCATTCAGGTAAACCCTAGTTTACCAATTAAGCACAAATGTTGTCATTACAATTCTCACCCCCTTAAAAAGTTTCATCTCCAAAA
This sequence comes from Alisma plantago-aquatica, assembly GCA_963693085.1. NCBI lineage: Eukaryota > Viridiplantae > Streptophyta > Magnoliopsida > Alismatales > Alismataceae > Alisma > Alisma plantago-aquatica. Next base: position 314,627,629 of record OY856413.1, on the reverse strand, counting down.
CATAAATATGAAAACAAAGTATATTCAAAGTTTATTTTAAGCTTATGAAATCTTACATGTGGTTACATTCTTGTATTTCATACTCGAATGCAGTTTTCAACATTAAGTCCTTCATTTCTTTTCTAATCACAACATGTTTGAAATAGTTCTCAATGACAACAAACAAATTCTCTATGCCACAATCAATCATAGAAGAGAGAGAGAGAGACAACCATTTTAGTATTTTTTTATACTCTTGAGGTGTTACCTCAACATTGATAATCTGATCCAACTATCTCAATTCATTCGGCTCAATATGTACTATTGTTTGTACTACCTCTGAGTCACAAAAGAGAGTTCACCATGTTCTTTTGAATTTTACTATTGTGCTACTGAAATAGCAAAATAGTCTTGAGTTGGAAGACTAGATTCAACAGAAATTGTACAATACTACTCACGACATCCCCATTGCATCATGGATGCATAAGGTGAAGCATCACCATCACATATCATATTGTTCTCAAGTATGAACCCACATATAATTCAAGGTGTAACCATCGAGTTATAGCATACTAGGGTTTCAACAACAGTAACAAAGTATTCCATGATTGTATTAGTCATTCAAGGACTATTCATACCCAATTACCATCACTTAGTTATATTAAATCCAGGTATAACAAGCTATACCTCATTAGGGTTACATATCAATACAATATGGTTATCATCCCTTCTATTCATATGAGTGAATAGGTAAGACTACCTTATTTAGGGTAACCCTCCATTTGTTCCATCATCATTCAACCCATATCACCATACCACAATTGTACAATACTAAGATGGATTATTGATATGAATGACTACAACTATCAGACACCTTTAATTAACATATTGCTTGCACATGTACACTGAAATCATACATAGAACCAATTTACATCCCTTAATATACCTTCAACAAATTATACTTCTAAAAACAAATTCACATATTACTAAAAGCCATTGTTTTCTCTTATCTCTCTCCTCATTCACTACTGCTTACTTTTTTCTACTTATCCTTCTCATTTTAATCATGTAGATTAAACATTCCTAAAATTGAAACATACAAGGTACAAATAGATTATTCATCATTCTTGCTATCACTGCAAGAATTTATCTCATATCGCACTTCACTCATATTGTATTTCTCCTTTTGTTCAAAACACACTTGTTACATTTCAAATTTATATCTTACTCTTTACTTTGAATCATTTCCATATTGTTTATCTACCTTTCATATTAGCTATCTTTAAACCCTGGATTACTATCTGTGCTAGTTTACTTCTCATAGTGCAAATCTCATGATCTTGTTTTATAGAGATGCTAGTATTCAAGGTCAAATCACAAGTGACATCCTTTGAACTACTACAACTCTAAACATTCTAGGGTTTGGTCCTTATTAGTAGCATGACGTTATTGTTGTGTGACTTTGCTCCCTTAATTTGAAAGTCAAACTTTGGATCTCACAAGTTTTACTAAAGTCTTCCTTATCTCATCACTTGAATTTCCTTTCTCTTACTTGGCCATTCAGATAGATTACATTCTCAATTTACCTTGTTAGGGTTTCATCGTCATATTTTATGTCATTATTACATTCACTAGATGTCTGTACCATGGTGGTTATGCATCATATATCATTCATTTTATTATCACTTCATTCCCACATTGCTCTAATTAAGGAATATATGAAAGAGAAAATGATTTTGAGACTTAGAATTCTTATCTCTAAACATTCATTAATACATTTCTCATATGTAGGTTTAATTAACTATCAACAAGGATACTTGACTAATTAGCACTTTCTTGAATCTTGCAACTTCTTTCTTTTATAATCTATATTACTCCATTATGTTTCATACCCTTCTTTACTTTCCATAATCCCCTTACCATATACTACTATTCCACATGTCATCTTTAACTTCTAGTTTTCTCTTATGATAATGTTTCTTCTTTTATGTGTATGATCATGTATACCATGTTAATGTGAAGTTGATATTCTAAATCAATAATCTCTCTACTAGTATCACCTCATGTTTAATACATTACATAACCTTCATTTTAAATCAAATGGCTCATGCATGGGTGAAACATAGTTTCTCTTTCAATCAAGTTTTTTTCCTTCCTAAATATAATCTACCTTTGTATGACTTATTAATTGCTTAAGCTACACTTTTGTTCTTCTTTTAGAAACTAGTTTGTTGTTCTATAGAGACTTGAAATCCAAAGGTAGTAAGGATGAATGTATTAAACTTATTAATAAAGGTATACATTCCATGCTCTCAATTATGTCATAACTCTCATTCCTTAATATAGCTCATCATTTCCAACATTTATCTTTATTTTAACTTAGTTTCTTATCCTAGTCTTATGATTTACATACTCATCTATTTCTCTTCACTTTAACTCTTCTTAAGACTCTTCACTTCTATGTTTTTATTGTATACTTAACTCTTTTCTTCTATTTTTCCTTTGCTTTGGAGTACATAAAAACATTTTACTCGGTTATATAATCCATTCCTCATGATTGATTCTTACTATCTTCGCCCCTTACATACTTTTCTCATATCTTTTCCATATTTCATATTTAGAGTTCATATAATACTAATAATTAAACTTAATCTGAACCTTATGTCATGTTCCTTTATTCCCAATTAAGGGTTTCTCATATGAAGCCCCAAAGTTGGATCTTCGATATTAGTTCCAATTGATTCTTAGCTATTCTAATCTTTCCCATATGTTTCAACATCTTAGTATATGTACATTCTCACTATGATGTGTGTCTAATTTATCTAGAGTCTACTCTTATTATATTTTTAATAGGAGTCATTAGATCCCAGTAACGCACCCTACCAGTCAGACCAGGCCGAACCTATAGTCCTGAAGCCAAGAGCTACTCAGGATTAACTAACTCCTATTAATCTCAAACATGGAAAGAATATCTACTTAGGGAAAACTCATTCAAACATAACATATGGTCTACTTGATACAAAGAATATAAATAATAACTGAATCACTTCATGATACACAACAATAATAAAGAACCATATATATTCTACAAACTGATAATCTGAATTCATACATATAAGAGCATTTCTATTGATCTCCAATCAAATAAGCAATATAAAGCAAGAGTTGTATCACATTCTATGTTTAATCTCTTACTCCTTCATTACTTTTTTGTCTCTTAACCCTAACATTTCTAGGGTTTCTCTCTAGACCATCCTTCCTCTACACACCTAGCCAGGGCATCCAGAGAAGAATAGATAGAGTAGCTTGATACTGGTCAACCTAAGTATTCAGATACCTGGCCAGGGTATCTAAATACTCAGACCTCCCAGAGCTATAGACACATCACCACCTATCTAACACACTTATAACTCTGACTTTCTATCCTAATGGTCCCTGACAACTCAGTCTAAGCTCTGATACCAAGTTGTTACACCCCGGTCTCACAATTACCACTAATCATGAGATTAGGGCATAAATTGAGTATTTAACGTAATACAAAGATCACCCTTAACTTTTTCTTATATTTCAAACTCTTTTTGTTCTCACATTGAACCACATAATCTAACTTTGCAAGGGAATCTAAGCATTGATTTCTCTAATCTGATTTCAACAGTAAAAATGCATGTATGAACATTGATTATGTTTTTCATACTTTTAAGCACATAAGACTTGTTGTTTCGCATATATTGCTAAAAGAGGAATAATGATATACATCATCATTTACAACTCTCTCTTATCTCTTTACAAGGACCTAGAGTGATAAGGACCGACTGCACTTAACTATACTCAGACTTAACTCTTGTGGCAGATCTACTCTGATGCAATGATATCTTCAATTCCACGTGGTTTCCCTAAAAATTGTGAGTAGAGGGGTGAGCCTACTCGCTCAGTGAATGAGTACTTCAAAGAAACAGTCTAAAGCATTGATATAATTATAGATATACTTTTGAGCAATTGTTATCAATTATAACAACAGTAATCTTTAAAGAGATTGATCATTGACAACCATAAATATGGCAGGATACTCTAGATATTAACAAGAGTAAATCAATATATGATCATGCTTGATTAATTTCAATGAGAACTAATAATTCAGAATCATACAAAGAATAATTGTTGGGAAACTGTACTCGAATCTTTCTTAGCCTTTCTTACTTATAAAAAACTCTTTAAACCTATATGAACATATTTTAGCTTATGCCTTGATCATATGCAGTGTACTCTACATATGAAGACTCGTAGTGAACTATGATCTCACTGTACAAGACTTAGCTGACATCCCAGGATAGCTAAGTCTGACTACTCTCCTGGTCTGCAATAGGAAATCTGGCTCTCTGACCTCGGCACTCCTATTGTGTCGTAAACTAGACCCCTCCTCTAACCTGAGCACACAGGTGGAGAGTCAAGCCACCTATTAGCTTTTTTGTACGCTAGTGCCACCAGGACTTTTGGTTGATGTTGGACACGCTTTTCTGTACTCTAGTGCCACCAGGACTTCTGGTTGATGTTGGACACTTCAAACTATAATTTAAGGAGACTTCCACTAGGGCTTCGTCCCCCCTGTGCCACCTGATAGCACATTTCGAACCCCGTATACTAGACACTGCCAGGGTTAGGTCGTTTCACCCCTAAGGTGCAGACCTCAAATAGGGGTTCTACGGTGTCAGGGCCCTTAAATCTATAATTTTATTATTCCTAGAAAGCTATTTCTACATTGTACCTTTCTCTTACCAATACTTGACTCTGGTATCTCTATGGTGTCATGTCTACTTATTTGAAGTTATAATACAACATGTATATCATCCTTAACTTGGAAGAGAAGTATATTCAAATATTGTAATATACTGAGAAATCGACATACTATACATGCAGGCAGACTGAAATACTTAAATAAACATAATGCATGTCCATTTGGCACTTATACACTAGAATCATGCAATTAAACATCTTAATATACTGATAAGAGCTAATTACTTGGCATACGAGTAATCGTCATTTTCACCCATAAATTATTTGCACTTTCTTGGAAAATGTGCACATCGAACCAAATCCTGGGTTGTGCATCTCATACTGAGAACATGGTAATCAAAATTCTTAATTCATTGAACATCCTATTCTTAGTGTTTCACATTCACTTATCACATGGCTCTCATAAGGATTTCATGCGACATAAACATTCACTGAATAAAGACTATTATCAACAAATCATATAAAATCAATATATGTATGAAACCTTGGAACTGAGCTGAATTTGGGTTTCCATGTCATTCACTGAGATAACATGCATCAATAATAAAATTGAATAAATAAAGTCTATCATGTCAAGAAAAATTGTTCAAATGGATTTCACGATATCTATTCCCAAATATCCAACTTTCCTTGCATCTAGGGTTTCACCCTCTTTACTGAGATATCAAGCAAACACTATTCACCTTAAATGAAATCCAAGATAGTATCTAACATATATGTACTATGAATTCATATAAATAATCATTCATAACTAAGGGAATCCAAATAAACAAATTTCTCTATTTAATTATACAGCAATTTCAGTCATAGATAAATTCCCTATATTTCATTTTACTCTTATAACCTCAGTGAATACTTAGGGAATTCTCATCAAGGTGTATTGTATACATTTCTAATATTATTTTATCATCTGAAATTCATTCAAATAGAGGAAGAACCAGTTTCATATCATTTTGCAACAACTTAGATCAAACACACAATTCAGGGTTTGTAGTCGCATACTAAACAATTAAAGATTATGGATGATTTAACTAATTTTCGTGCAATATAATGTTTAAAGGAAGTTCCTACTCACCCTAAGGTGTGAAAACACCTTAAAAATGCAACTCATCCCTGAAAATCTCGATCTCATATAGCAATTCACCCGATTCTTCTTCCTTTCAACTCAGAAACCCTAGAAATGAAAGAGTATGAAGAAAGAGTGAGAAAAGGGGAAGTTTTGATACCATTTTGGATCAAATCAGAGGAGGGACGGAATTTTGACATGTGACATAATATTCACCATGAAACTATATCCAAAGAAGATAAACTTACATGATTCCATCATTCCTCGGACCACAAAACCCTATGTCAACATCTCCATCACTTTCTCCTCTCAAACCCTAACTCTCCCTCTCTCTGTAGGATTTCATTTCTCTGGATTGAATCATGAATTATGAGACCTCCTTGTGTGTTAGGTTGACCATATAGAGCAATTGAGCTGCTTGGGTCAATTGCACATTGACCCCTCACTATACTTTCTCTTATTTCAGCTGAATTTTCTGTCATAAAAATATTATTGTAATTCGTCTACTGATAAGGTCTAAAAGCATCCAAAAATTATGAAAATTTTACATTTTGTTTATTATTGAGTTTCAGATCTCCAGTTAAAATTTCAGATCATCTAAAGTTACCAATAAATAAATAAAAATAAAACACTACACTACTAAAAAGCACTCGGTCAGGATTTTGGTCGAAGTATAGTTCGACTGAGAACCACATTCAAAGAACACTCAAATATTCTGAAATTTTTCTCCAATATGAATGATTGATTTATACATATCATATCCAAAATTAAATTAAATACAAACTTTTTAGAAAATATGAAAAATCATTTACCACACTGCAATCCTAATCAAATTCCATATTCATGTACTATCAAAACCCTAATTTTTGCCGATTAGGGTTTACATTTCTAAAACCCTAATTCTTCAAACTAAAAATCAGATTTAGAGTTTCTTCTTAGGTTTGAAACATCACAATTGATCTACTATCATCAATCGATTCTAAATGATGTTCAATCTAATCAAGCATGTAATCATTCAGGTAAACCCTCGTTTACCAATTAAGCACAAATGTGGTCATTACAGTAAAGATCTTTGTGGTATGAGGTTGTACTGTATACTTAGAACCATGATCCTATTTCATGAAATGTGTCTTTAAGGATGAATGCTTAGAAACCCAAATGCGATGTTCATGTTGGATTCTTCCATTCATACCCATCGAGGGATGTGTTTGAGACTTCTCCATCAAACCCTATATCTCAACTACTCTGGATCATCTAACTAGGTTGTTACAAGCTTAGTCAACAAGTCATGCTTGGTTTACTTTTATTTAGTACATCAACTCTTACATCCATTATTTTGATCACCAGATCTAGTCTTACACCCATAGAATTCAAATTCCACTTGATAAACAAATCCTCATTTAAAATTTCCAATTTGGCAATTTCTTGGTTCACCTAGGTTTTGAAACCATTCATCCAATATTCTCTCCTAAGGGTATCGTAATACCTCAAATTCTCTGTTATCCAAAAAGGGTTTCAACTAAAGTATTTATTCCTCATATCATTTTCACTTCTAATATGGCATGTGTCTATCTCCTCTTTCACACTCATAACAAGATGAAATAAGCATTCTACTACAGTCTAAATACAAAGCTCAACCCATTCCAAGAGTGGAGATTGTGCATCACACATTACCATTTTAATTCCATATTTAGGTTGAATCCCTCTCAACATGACTCCAAACCATACATTCTTTTCATTTCCAATATTCTTGTATATCTTGAAGTCAAGAGCCTCCCTCACTCTAGGGTTTGTGCAATTTCATTATTACTTGACTCCTTATATCTTTTCTTATTAGCCTTCATCATCTCCTTAAAGTCTTTAGGGTTCTGATACTTTTGGAGTGATCTCATCCTTACGCATCAATGGAGTTCCTTTCACATTCACCCCTTGGGCCCCATGAATTCTCCTAACCCATGGGCCTCAAGCAAACATAATTGTTACATCCCTGCTATATGGACTTGTGCAATTAGGGATCAATCAACTCCTACTTCCATCAGTCTTGTTCCTTCTAGACCTTAGGACTGACTTAGGGTTCTATGATATGTCACCAGAATATCCAAGCAATTTCAACCCATGTTTTTTTATTTCAACCCATGTTTTTCTTGCAATTTCCCTGACAATATCCAAGCACATTATATCCTCTAGAAATTTTTCACCCGAATTTTGTTCATCTCCTAGGGCACATGTAGTTTTGCTTAGGTCCCTTCATGAATGTCAGGAAGAACTCCACATCTGGACTTGATCCCATTATATTGGTCACTTCCATAATGACTTTTCCTCATGTCCCTTAGAGATAGCATACATGAGTGCAACAAATAATACTCATCATATGTGTTTTTGTTCTTCATGCACCTAATCTCTCAATTTTCTTAAGTGACCTTTAATGTTACTTCAATTCTTAAAGTAATTTTAGAACTCACCCTTTTAGGAAGGGTCCAGGAAAAGATAAAACAAATACTTGGAAGTACCAAGGTTCATAAAAACATACTTGAATCCAAAGTTTATATCATCACATGTAGGCATATTTTCTATTATTCCACCCTTGCATGTGGCTAGCAAGTAGAGAACTTATTAAACCATTTCTAAGTTTCATGTCATGTCATATCCATGTTGGTATTTATGTCCAGAGAGCCATCATATGATGACTGGAGTGATGAATTAGATACTTGATTTGATAAATCATAAAGTTAATTTCTCCTTTATGTTTGTCCTGGTCTTGAGATGATGATACAAACATAAGTAGATGTCTAGAGAATGATGATACTCGATGTCATATGTCTTCAAGTATGTGACTTGGAGGATGAGATCATACAAATGATAAGAGTTCATACATTTTTGTTACGTCCCTAGTCTGTTATTACTATATCAGAAAAATAGACAACAGTAATACATAAGACTAGAGTGAGTGTTGACTGATGACAGAGTCTAATTAGTCATGATATGTGATATCAATTCAAGAACATAGATACATGTTAGTGAATAGTGTATCGAACAGACCCACCATGAGAGTGATGGAAACCATGGAATGGTAGTCCGAATCATCTCTCATAGTGATGGTGGTTATTGTGGTTCTTAGACCTAAAATCAATGCACTCGTCACATATTGTTGGGTATACTTTGACATCATCAAATGCAGTCATAAAACATGGGTTGCTATAACGGTGATGATTGGGTGACTTTGACACACAGGGATAGATTTTCAGTGATAGATATGGGATTTGTCCCTCCTATTGGAGATTGATACCCATGTCCCCTTGATAAGCGAGACTGAGAATGTACGACCGTACCCATGTGGTTCAATATGATATGTGAACTCAGATGTGTCTTAGATAGTCAACTCTACTTCAAGTAACATGGATTGAACGTTGAGAGGATGACAATTCCATGCCTTGAGTTCAATCCAGATATCAGAGACAAAGGAAATATACGATCATAGTAACACTATTCATGGATTACAGGTTGCAATTTTTCTCCAACTTTTCAAATTACTTGGGTAGAAATAATGTGTGACTAGGCACCACTCTTTGCTTGTGATGCCATCAATTGTTATAAACATTCACTACCAACATAATTGTGGACCTATAGGGTCACACACATAGGATACACTTGGATTGAAGGAGTACATTTATGAATGATGTTTATATCGAATGCTAAAGGTGTTTTGCTATTCAATTAAACAATAGATCAACTGACTAGACTTAGAATCATCAAGTTCAAGTGTTGGACTGAATGATTGGAGTGTCAGGTTGATTGGATTGATTACTAAAGTGTTTAGTTATTCAATTCATGCACAAATAGCTGATTGCACTATGGCAATCTCAAGTGTTGAGATGATCATCTAGGGTGCAAGACAGACGTCTCAAGTGTTGAGATGAGCATCTTGTTTGTTTTGTTGAATGGAATGACATTGGATACCCAAACTGAGGTGAACCGACCGATTCATATTGAGGAACCAACCGGCTCGGCTCGGCTCACCAGAGAATCATCTAGGTGAATGAGACGAACATCTCACATCTCTAAGATTGCTCAGTTAGACTAGGGAAGGTTCTAGATACTTTACCAAATTTGTTTGGATTGCACAATACTTTTTGTGTAAGAAAAATTGATGTTTAACATTGATTAGATGCTAATTTTCAATTTCAAGTGCAAGAAGGAAACTATAAAAGCACGAGATGACCATTTTGCACTATGAAACGACCATCTCGTGCATGAGATGACCATTTTGTAGTGTGATATGACCAACTCGTAGTCCAAGGAACATTGATTGAATGTTGAGAGGATGGCAATTCCATGCCTCAAGTTCAATTTGGATATCAGAGACAAAGGAACTATATGATCACGGTAACACTATTCATGTATTATAGGTTGGAGTTGTTCTCCAACTTTCTGAATTACTTGGATAGCAATGATGTGCAACAAAGCACCACTCTTTTCTTGTGATGTCATAAATTGTTATGGACATTCACTACCAACATAATTTGGCACCTATAGGGTCAAACACATATGATACACTTGGATTGAAGGAGTATATTTATGAATGATGTCTATATTGAATGCTAAAGGTGTTTATGTATTCAATTAAACAATAGATCAACTGACTAGACTCGGAATCATCAAGTTCAAGTGTTGGACTGAATGATTGGAGTGTCAGGTTGATTGGATTGATTACTAAAGTGTTTAGGTAATCAATCCATGCACAAATAGCTGACTACACTACCAAACGGTCATCTCAAGTGTTGAGATGATCATATGGGGTGTGAGCTGACCATCACAAGTGTTGAGACAGGCATATGGTATGTCAGGATGAATGGAATGGCATTGGCTGCCCAAACTAAAGTGAACCAACTGGTTCATACTGATGAATTGACTTGCTCAGCTCGACTCACCAGACGATCGTCTACGTGAGTGAGACGACCGTATCACATGTGTGAGATTGCTCACTTACAATGGGGAAGATTCTAGATACTTTCCCAAATTTGTTTGGATTGCACAATACTTGTTGTGTAAGAAAAATTGATGTTTAACATTGATTAGAAGCAAATTGCCAATTTTTTATGCAAGTAGGAAAATACATCAGCTTGAGATGACTATTTCGCACTGCAAAATGACTGTCTCATGCACGAAACAACCATCTCACAATGCGAGATGACCATCTTATTGTTTGTAGATTCTAGAAAATTCATGTTTCCATACCCTTCTACTCCCACATCAATAGGGAACCATGATCATGTCCTCTACTATAAATAGAGAGGTACTGGGGGCTTCCTAACACATACAATTGGGATCAGTGGCCCTGACAATTGTTTTCCACTCTAGTTGTGGTAACCAATAGATAGTCTGAGCAAGTCCTACCCATTAAAGGAAGGGATAGAAAAGGGGTAGCATTTGAGGATCAATTGTGGGAGAGCATGTCGACGACTAGTATACTGACAGAAAAAGACAACTCTCTCTTGTTGGCTCTAGCAACACAATGTGGAGTTCCCGGTGGTCCACGTCGACTACTCTAGAGGCAGGATGACGTGCACCTGCAATCCATGGCAAGTCCACATGAGCCGTTGTAGGAGTTGTTTGAGTCTACTATTAGTAGTGAAGACTGGGAGCTACACAGACACTATCCATGATAGTAATTGTAGGGTGATGTCATTGGAATTGCTCCAGGACTAGGTATAACTTTGCAACCCTTCCATCCTAGATATATTGTTGTTGATGAAATTCCTCTTGTTTCTAGGAAACATGAAAATAAATTTTTATTTGTGATTCCTATATCGACACCGGATTTCCCAATAGTGGTATCAGATCCCCATCGATCTACAGTGTATCTATGATCTAAATAGATGTGATCAGATTTTTTATTTAATTATTGCATAAGATGCAAATATTAAAATTATTAATGCACATATATGATTAAATACCACATATGATCCCAGCTAATATATATATATATATATATATATATATATATATATATATATATGATATAATATGCAATCCATACACATAGCCATAAAAATTTTTTGATGGTGGATGGTCGAGTGGTTATGGCCAAAGCCCCAGATCTATTTGTACATGGTTGTTGTTTATTTATTTTGCTAATCGGTCTGTATACTGGTCCCCGCTCTCCTTTCTAGATGTAAATTAATGCTCTCCTTCCTATTTCCCCTTGAATGGAACTCGAGGTTTCCCTTTTACAATGGAAAGAATATAGGATAGTTTTAATTTATGCATCATCATAAGAAGTTGTTCTGCAATGGACGAACTGACCAATTCGTGAGACAAACTGGCCTTTTGGAGGACCAAAGAGGCCAAATGATAGGAGGCAAACATATCGACTGGTAATCCAACCGACCGGTTGGAGGAGACCAGACGACCAGTTCAGGAGCCCAACCAAGAAACCAAGAGGCGATCTGACCGGTTCAAGTATTCAACCAATCAAACTGGATTGGAGCAAGAACAGATCTTCATCAACAACAGGTTGCATGTGATGTGGACCTTAGGCGATGGCAATTCCTGGTTTCTCCAAGGAATTGCATTAGATTAGCCATAACCATTGCTCATACATTTCTAATTGCATGTTCAGGTTGTGGTTATAGAATGTATATGATATGTACTATAGTTTGTGGTGATTGGATATGTATATGTATTTATATATAAAATCACTTAATTAAAATATCAAAGTCTTAGATTCTTTCCAAAAGAAACCCACATGAAAAGCTTGATCGAACTAGCATAGGTTACACCAAAGCGTTGTGCTTTGTCTATCTAATGGAAATGTGATGGTAGTAATGTAGGTGTCGTCAAAGTGGGGTGCATTATTATCGTGTCGACTTTTAGGTCAGGCTTGACTGGTGATAATTTGGTGAGACCAGGTGCTAGAGGCATACATATGATCATGGCAAGGAGTTGCACATATCATCTATCCAAGAGTTGCATTTAGATGCAATTGGCAAGTTGGCCTACCTACATAATCAAGTTATGGGTGATCAACCAAAGGTGAGTCATGACTTGATGAATGTGGACCTTGGCCCACTATAATATTGTACGTTGCAATATTACAAATTGATATTGAGGGTTATCAATTTGAAAAAAATAGGGGGAGTGATAGTTAATTAAAAACCTAATTAATATCGTCAAATTTATGAAATAAAATATGTTTTAAAAAGTTGCAATATTCTTTTGTAGACAAACACAAATACAGTACAATTGCGGTTAGTCCTTAAATAGGACAAATCAAATGGGATTAACTTTTGGATATGGTTAAGGACTTTAGAAGCATTCTCTATCATGAGCAAAAACTCTATGTCCTTGAAAGACCAGAGATGAAGCAACCCGCTCCAAATGTGCCTAGGGATGAAATGGATGCTTACGTGAAGCATGCCAAAGATGCCATAGACATTAAGAACCTTATGCTATGATGTATGAACTATGATTTGCTTGAACAACATGATAACATGAACATTCTTGTGATGGTGACACATATTAAGAATCATGTAAAGAAAACAAGGTATAATATCACCAAGGTGCTTTTGAGTGCAAACACTACAGCTAAAATACCCATTAGTGGTTTTTCTAAAAAAAAGCCACTATCTATCTAATGTATCATCAATTTTAATTAAAATGCCTCTAAACCACCTATTATAGAGTTTATAAATAATAATTAACATTAAAGGAATTTTTATATTTAATTAGTGGAAATCTAAAATTGCCAAACCAAATAAGGAAGTAGCTAATGTCTATCTGCAATTTTGACTTCCCGCTTTCCCTTCGTGCTCCAACAGAAATAGCTAGCAAATCACAGCAACTGGCGAGATTGATCTCCGCAATCTCTGATTCCTCACTTTCATGAGACCAACGCGTGGAGGAGATATAGCATGTTGGTCGATCGTCACCCTAACTGTGTCTTGGAGGATCGCGTCGACTGGGAAGACTGGTGGCGGTGTGTGGGGTGCTACGTTGCCAGCGGCGAAGTGCCACATTGCCAGTGGTTGTATAGGATTTCGACTACTGGTGGTGAAGTGCCACATTTTCGGCACCAAGGAAGCCAGGAGTGCCACATTGCCAGCGCCGAGGAAGCCAGGAGTGCCACATTTCTACATTGGCGTCAGGTGATCAGTCCCAACCACATTACAAATAGATTCTCTTCCCCAACCATTATCACCATCAAAATCGAATGCTCTGTCTGGATTCACACTAGTAGAGGAAGAACTATGTCTATGTAAGATATATTCCTACCTCTACGATTTTCTTGCCTCTCCCTTAATTTTGCTATATTCTTACTTTATTTTGGATTGATTTCAGTTTCACATAAAAAATTTGTATGTCGGTGTATTGCATGTTTAAATTCTCTTATTCGAGTAAGATCTGGGATGAAGCTAGAGTGCCTGGTTTACTCTTTATTCCTAATTCCATGACTGACTTGGTTAATTGCACTAGCAAGGAGAATCATTATTTGGCAATGTGCATTATGTACTAGTTATGGAGGGAGGGGAATAATAGATTTCATGAGAATGTGGAGATGCAATCATGGGTTTGGTGATGGGTATCTAATTACCACTTTATTTAGTGGTCTAACTCTTACTAACAAACTATCCATCAATGTAGATTTTGATATCAAGGAGGAAACGACAAACAAGATAAGGTCAGAAATAACTCAAGAATTATAGCCAGCAGCAACTTCAACAGTTATAAACATAAGATAGAAAAGTAACCAAATAATCAGATCTCATTACTTCCATTAATTTAGGGGACTAAGACTTAAAGAAGTATAGGATAATGGAAATTTGATCGTGGGCATTACAACTGAGTCGACATTTTAGTTGCATCCAGCAAAGCTAAGATCATGCAACAAGTGATAGGTGAGTCTGTATCTGTTCCAGAGTTGGTAAACTCATATTAAGTTGGCTCAATTTCTATTTGGAAGGTAGAGGAATTTCGTTTATTTCCACCAAGCAAGAGGCAAGCCCAATAGCTTATAATATAAAGGCTCTATTTTAGTTAGTTAAGGCGAAAGAGTTCAAAATGTTTTATCAAAGATATCAAATAGAGTGTTGTCACCATGGGTTTGGTGATGGGTATCCAATCATCACTTTCTTTAGTGGTCTAACTCTTACTAACATGTTTTCTATGAATGTAGATTTTGATGGCAACTTCTTAGGTTTAGATGTTGAAAACTTGGTTATGATAACTAACAATATGGAATTCCATCAATTTGGGTGGGACTAAATAAGAGGAGTGGTTGGAAATAAATCTTCACTACCAACTGCTAATCACAAAACAATGATTGAACTTCTTACAATAAAGATAGATATGATAGCCATAGATGTTAGAACTTTGAAATAACATAGTACCAAGGCTAAGAACCAAATGTAAACTATCACGAGTTGTGTCACATGTTATGAACAAGGTCACACATCAAAGCATTGCATATATACTCATGTTGCCAAGGAATCAGACAAAGATGGAGTCGAGAATGTTTTTTTTGCTAGTTAAGGCTAGGTCATGTTGGATTCTCTTATGTGAACACTACATTTGTAGAAAGATATCACCTTTTCAGAACACCTCTAAGACATATGGATTTTAATGAGGCTAAGAATCACTAAGATTTATGCATAACAACTTCCAACAAAGTACAAATTAAGATTTTATAATCTTTGGAATGGTTTTGAGACAAGAAACCTCCCTGATATTAGACCCGGTATGCCATCCTGATTCCCATGTTCTAATTAGAAGCTAATTTTAATGAAGTGTAACGATTCATGGTTATGGTATATACATGAAATTAGGTTTGATTACGCTTAGCTATTTTTAGTATACATTGTGATATGTCATTACCCACATCAATTTTCTTATTTGTTTTTAGATTAGTGTATATAAATAGGTTACGAAACAATGTCATTTTATTATTATATATTTCCCTTTAATATAAGTGAGAAATCTAATATGTTCTCAAAAGCACAAAGGCCAAGAATGATTAAGCATCTCATCTTCATCACAGTAAATTTCTATACCAAAATACTTGGGTTGATCCACTTATATAGTATAAATTATACTTCAAATGAAATTTCTAAAAAGTAGGGGCTTACTGAGCATCACTGACTTCTGGGGGGGGCTAGTACGTGAGCATAAGGCAAAATGGGAATTGAAAAAATTGAATTTTGGATTGGATGAAGTGGGTAGAAAGAGGTTATTAGAGATGAATGAATTAGAAGAGCTGAGGATGGATGCTTATGAAAGTTCTAGAATATAT
Organism: Alisma plantago-aquatica; assembly: GCA_963693085.1. NCBI lineage: Eukaryota > Viridiplantae > Streptophyta > Magnoliopsida > Alismatales > Alismataceae > Alisma > Alisma plantago-aquatica. Next base: position 314,611,508 of record OY856413.1, on the reverse strand, counting down.
AAAGAGAGGATGAAGAAGATTCCTAATAGGCACATCTTGAATAGGGTGTTTCTCTCAGGACAAAAGGTTCTTCTTTTTAATTCTAGACTTAAGTTACATCTGGGTAAGCTAAGGTCTAAATGGAGTGGACAATTCGTGATTGAGCAGGTCTTTCCCCATGGTGTTGTGAAGATTATAGATGGGACTAGGTCATTCCTTGTTAATGTCCAGATATTGAAGCACTATTTTGGTGGGGAAGTAGAGCCAATAATAGAAGAAGTGCAACTCATGGAAATCCAGTAGATTCTTTCTCTTAGGGATGTCTAGTCTAGGACGTTAAAAAATGCCACTTGTTGGGAGGCAACCCAACCCTCATTTTTCTTTGTTTATGTTCATTTTATCTTTTTAGTTGTTGTTTCATTTTTATTTCATTGAAAAAGGTACCTGGACTCATTTATTGGAGTGTGCAGATCATACAGAGTCAGTACTACTGAGTCCAAAGTCGGTATTACCAATTTTACCTCAGTAGGACATCTGGAAAACAAAAATAGACTCGGTACTACCGACTAGACCAGTTAGTGCCATCGAGTATTTGAAGATTTTTTAGCACCTAAATGATAAGCACTTGGTAGTATCGACACCTACGTCGGTACTATCGACTATTTCACGTTCCTAGGTTCGAGATACTAAGATGAAAATTTGAAAATGCCAAGAAAATTTTCCAACTCAGTACTACTGACTGGACATTCGGTAGTACCAACACATGACATCAGCAATCTGTAGACGCTCAATTCAATGGTGGATGCAATCTTCATTGAGAGGTTGGTAGTATCGATCTGTGACTCAAGTTGGTACTATTGACTTGGACTCGGTACTATTGACTCTGAGTGATCCGCGCTCAAGACATCATCAAACGTCAGTCGTCGATACATCCAAGCCACGGATATGTGTTTACAAATTGGTGCTACCGACTAGAAAGTGGGTGGTACCGACTCTGCCCATCTCAGCTATATAAAGAAGGGTGTTGAATTTATTTTCTTCACACCACCTCCCCCACTTCTCCTACAACTCAGAGAAAAGATGCACCAAGTGTTGACACTCTTCACTGAGCCTCTCTTTCTCCATCCTCCTTCTTACATCATCACCATGGCACCAAGGAGAGGTCCTTCTACATTAGAGAAGCAAGGAGATTTGGTCGCTCGACCAACACACATTCAACATCCATCCCCGGAGGTCAGGAAGGTTTACAAAGGGCTTCAAATGAGGAAGATAGTGCCAACACAAAATGGAGATCATGCCCTGATTGAGCGAGCAGGCTTCACTGACAACATGTGGTGGGTATGTCACTGACAATTAATGGAGGGGGATAACCCTTTCTTCAGTGACTGGAAGACCTACCCAGAACTCATTCCCAAGTTCTTGGCATCACTGGAGGTTCTTGTCACCCCGAGAAACAAATAGGAGGTGAACGGAAGGAAGGCAAAGTCAATTTCTACCTCTTCAACACCAACTACTCCATCACCTTGTGGGCGTTCAACCACATCTTCAACTAGGCTCACATCCCAAAATGCTCCACTCCTTCAGATTTTGACTACTACCTGGCATGGGAATAGCTGGCTGAGGTGCCAGAAGGTTTCTGCATTAGCTAGCACGTCAATTTTTTCATCAACATTGAGCATCCCTTTGCTCAAAATTCTTCACCACCTATGTATCAACACCATTTTTGCTCACTCTTCCCAAGCCCAAGGGAGGTCCAAAATATGGACCTCTACTTCCTCTATAAGATGTTGGAGGGAGAAACTGTCAACCTTGGGTCCTTCCTTCTCCTCCATATGATCTCAATTCAGTGCAATGTGCAAAGGAAAATGCCAATTGTTTTTGGGGGGTTGATTACCCCAGTTGCGTTGCATCTCCACCTTGACTTATCCACCCTTGCACCAATGGAATCTACAAAGAAATTGAATCTCCATCACTTCCACAAGGTGAGCTTCCTCAACTTACACCATAACACGGTGTATGCAAGTTGCACACGTAGAGGACGGTTCAAGGAGCACAGCCTCCCCGACACCATCTTCAATCTGAGAGGAGTAGGGCATCTTCGGTGGCCACTAGAAGAGGGAGAGGAAGAATATGAACCTAGGGCAACAACCCATGATGAGCATAAGCAACAAGATGATGATGGTGACTCTGATGACAATGATGAGTATCCCACCATCCCCATTACCCATAGAGTGGTCCCGCACAAAAGGGTCTATACCTACACTGCCTCGACTTCATCTGCCCTGGCCCCTTCTTGTGAGGAACATGACTTGTATAACATGGAGGGTATGTATGGGATGTTGCATGAGATTTAGACAGGACACTACCAACATCAGGTGATGATGGCTGGTGTACAGGAGATACAAGGACAACTGTACCAAAATCAGTAGGCAATATATGAGAATGAACATATTCTCTTGGCCAACCAAGAGAATGTCCACATGCGCCTGCAGGAGATGGAGAAATATCAGCATCCATTCCTCAACTACTATTAGAACTGGGGGTACTTTGTAGGGTACCCACATTCACCGCAAATGCCACTGTCAGATCTATCTTTTTAGGGGATGTTTCCTCCCCATGACCCTAACATGCCAAATACACCGCCTCCTTGATGCAACACTATTTTAGGGCTTCATCATGTTCCTTTTTGCAAGATAATCACATCTTAACATTGTAGATTACAAGTTATTCCCTCCAATATGATCTTTTATGCCAAATGCACTTATGCCTCCTTTTGTGTGTATTTCAGGGCACTTATGAATGCATTGATGCATGGGAGAGATATAAAGAACGTCTATGGGGTCTTACACCCCAAGAGTGGACCTATCTCTTCCTTGAGCTTTCTTTGGATGTACAAGCACAATTCAAAGTAAAAGGAAGCTAGATGAAGTAGAGAACAGCACTAAGAATCCCCAAAATGTCTGTGGTACATCACCACGGTCGTGGGGAATTATATTCTAAAAGTTATGGGGAAGGTGCTCAATTTACACATGAATGACCACGGCCATGGTCATCACAATGGATGTAGTCACTGAAGACCCCACAGATGTGGCCCTCAGAATGGATGTGGCCAGTGCCTTCCACCTCACTCGTGGTCATCAAAATGACTGTGGCAATTTATGCATGAAGTTCCCAAAAATCAACATGGAGTTGGTCCAATTACATGTGAATGACCATGTTCATGGCCATCAGCACGGTCGTGGACCTTGAAGACCACCTCACCCGTGGTGCTCTCCATGCCTGTGGTGAGCTAAAGACACAATGACCTCAGAGCGACCTCACCTATGGCCCCTCTCCTCCAACATGGCCATGGAACCCTGCCACAACTATGGCCACCATACACACTTATCACTTCAAATCCACTTTCCACCTTAGTCATTCCACCACCCACGACCATGCCATGCAACCCCCACCACGGCCGTGGTACCTCAACACGACCATGGTGACCACCTAAACCTATCCATTTTCACCACTGGTTTTTCCACTTTGCCCCTACTTACCCTAGTGCCTCCCCATCACCTATATATACATAAGTGGCGGCCACAACACGAGGGTTAGCTCCTCTTAGATGCCATTATTCCCCTCCACCTACTCTAGAGCATTCATTGCCTCCTTCCTTGCATTCAATCCATCCATCCACCATTTCCACCTCACTTCCACCATAGAAACCTAGTTTTCTAGGTTTTCTACCATAATCCCCTTCATTTCAGTGCCTTTCATCCACCTTGGAGGAGGGAGGTCATTCTACATCATCTAGGAGGTGAAGAAGAAGAAGCTACTTCAAGTTCCATGAAGTCTTATCCCCTTCTTCTCATTTCTTTTATCTTTTCTTTGAGCATGTCTAGCTAAGCCCCTAGTGGTGGGCTGTTTGGGGTTAAAATGTGACTTTGATACCATGTTGGGGGGAAATAATTTGTAATAAACATAATTCCATTCTATGATGATTGCCTCTTTCTCCTATCTCATTTCCCATTATATTGCATGTGGTTTGTGCTTTTAACATAGATTGCTTTCTTTGTGATGTTTGATGACACAACTTCTAGGAGAAATTAGAATGTAAGTGGCAATCTTAGGAATGGATCCTAGGTACAATTAAAGGATTTTTAGCTAGCCCCCTTTGTTCCTACATACATCTCCCTTCTTCTACAAGTGAGTGTGAAATCTAAGTAGCTATTGTAAGTGTGATTAGTGCAATTTCCTAGAGTTTCCTAAAGGTTAGATGGCAAGTAACATGAGGTTAAATACCATCATCTCTACTCCCATTCCTACCCTTGGCTCTCAATTTCCCTAATACCACTTACCCTAGAAACCTAGATTTGCCAAGTCCTACTAGAACTACACCTATCCCTAGTTCTCCAACTAGTAGTATAGGGTATATTCTAATATCATCTGCCTTGTTGTTTGGTTTGGTAATATAGATTGAAATGTGAGGTTTGCATGCAATGTTGACCTTCCCCCAACTAATATCAAGTTACATTCCCAAACGTCCCACCTATCCATCATACTGCTTAAAATCCACTTTTTCCTTCTTAGTTTGTTAATGTGTAGTCAATTTCCTTTGTTAATTTTTAGCTAGTTGCCTAATTCAGGATAGTTAGTTCTTGTTCAAGTAGTTAGGGCTCATTTGAGATTGCTTGTGTCAATTTGGCTAATTAGTGATAACTTTGGCTCTTGCTTGTCTAATTTCTTAGCTTGCACTTTAGTTGGTAACTTAGCTTGCTAGTGTAGTTGTTACGACCCCATCTGAGCTTAATTGGTAAACTAGGGTTTACCTAGACAATTGCAAAGATTAATTGGAATAATCATTCTTGAAATCTAATTAATGACGATAACACAATTAGGATGTTTTAACTATGATAATAAGTCTAAATGTTCTTTTGTCTTTAGAATTAGGGTTTGAGAAACATAAACCCTAATCGGCCCAAAAATAGGGTTTTGATGATACATGAATACAGAATTTGATAAGTAGAATGTCTCACTAAATGATTTTTAGTATTTTATGTGTAACTCTGATTTACTTCAATTTTGTATATGATTTGGATATATAAAATGTGAACAACATTGGAAAATATCAAAATTTTTGAAGAATGCTCTGACCTGTTTATCGGCCGAGTTTCAAACTCGACCGATCACATTTCCAGATTTATACAGCAGTGTGGTAATTGAATTTTATCTTTTTATTGGTATATCCAATTGATCTCAAATTTTAACTGTGCTTGAGAAAAACAGTTTTAGATACTATGTTAAATTGGAGTAATTTTTGGATGACTTTTGATCTTTACAGTGAGTGTGTCGGTCGAGTTTACAACTCGGCCGAATCTGCTGCAGACTGCAATATAGCAGTGCAGTGTTTGATTTTTAATTATTTATTGGTAACGAGAAATGATCTCAAATTTTTACTGGATGTCTGAAACTCCATTATTCATAACATATAAAATTTCCATAATTTTTGGATCTTCTGTTAGATATTCAGTAAGCGAATTACAGAAGCTATTGTGAAACTGAATATTCAGCCAATATAATTAAAGTTGAGTGTTGGGTCAATATGCAATTGACCCAAGCAGCTCAAATTGACTTATATGATCGACCACACACACACACAGCTCTCATTCTTCGTCATTCATTCCAGAGAAACGAGCTCCTAGAGAGAGAGGGAGAGTTAGGGTTTGAGAGAAGAAAGTGGGGGAATTGCTGAATTAGGGTTTTGCGATTCCAGGAAGGGTGAAATCAAGTAAGTTTGGATTCTTTGCATAGACTTTTATGGTGGATCTTCTCTCTCATGTCAAGATTCCGTCCATGCTCTGATTTAATCCAAGATGATGTCGAAATTCCCTCTTTTCTCACCCTTTCTTCATAATCCCTCATTTTCAAGGTTCCCGAGTTGAATGGAAGAAGAATTGGGAGTTTTGCTAGGGAGTTGATATGAATTCGAGATTTCCCTGAGTTGAGCTGCAGTTTTAAGGTGTTTTCACATCTTAGGGTGAGTGGGTTCTTCCTTCAAACATTCTAATGCACGAATTTGATTATAACATCCAAATCCCTAAATGCTTAGCATGTGAATTCTAAATCCTGAAATGTCCGTTTGATTTAAGTTATTGTAAATTGATATGATACGGATTCCTTCTCTGTTTGAACGACTCTTTGATGGTAGATTCATATCAGATACGTATACAACACTTCCTAGTGAGGATGCTTTTAGATTTATATCAAATGATGTAATTAGGGTTTGACCTAATTAAGATATCGCTAGAGTTTCAACCTTATTGAAATGGACTAGTAATCCTATAAGTGGTTAGGATGTACCACATGGGTTATCTTAATTGAATTTCATTCTTGATACATGATATCTCAGTGAATGGTATGGAAACCCTAAATTTAGTTAGATTTCCATGGTTTCATATCTATAATGATTGTATATGATTTGTTGGAACAATCTTTATTTAGTGAATGCTTATATCAAATGAAACCCTAAGAGTAGGGTGATGGCATGTGATGAATGAATAAGGCAAATTAAACCCTAAGGATAGGGTGTTCAATGAAGCATGATAAGGTGATATGAAAGGTCTCGATATGAGATGTGGTGATGCTTAATTGCTGAATTGTATATTTCTATTGTAATTAACTTTATATGCTTGTTCACTCTGAGTTGATATCTACATATTGCAGGGCTTCTTATTTTCAATACATATCTCGTAAATTGCAGGTGATGAGATATGACAGACCCTAGAAAGGGATGTTACTGAGATATGATATATGTTGAATATATGAGTTATGATGTTGCTTATGATATGATATGGCAGGCCGTGTGAGCTTTGTGGGAAATGTTAAATGAGTTATGATTTCTATTTAAAATGTACCTATAATGTTATTGTTAGACTTAGGTGCCCTGAACACCGTAGAACCCCATTGCGCGGTCTGTACCTTTGGGGTGAAACGATCGATCTAGCCTTGTGCCTAGATGGTCGGGCTCGTGTTCAACAATAATCCGTGCGTGTGTCACGGTGGCACGAGGGCAGACAGACAGTGTTCAACAACAACGCGTGCGATGTCACGGTGGCACTGGAGTAAATAGGGGTTATTCAACAACAACGGGTGCGATGTCACGGTGGTAACCCAATGAGACTCTCCTCCTGTGTACTCAGGTTAGAGGAGGAGTCCAGAGCACTCAGAGTTAGTGCAGACAGGCCCTTGTGCGCCTGGGGCCCTTGTGCACCCGAGAGTCCTGTGCAGACCAGGACGGACAGTCAGACTTAGCATTTCCCGGGTGTGTCGCTAAGTCTTGTACGGTGTGGTCGTAGTGCACTGCGAGTCTCTATGCAAAGTACACTGCATAGATCAGGGCATAACCTAAAATATGATCATATAGGATTCACAGAGTCCCTTATAAATGAAAGAGTTAAGGAAGACTAGAGCATAGTCTTCTAGTAGCTATTCTTTGGATGCAATATTTACATTCTTTGTTATTTCAGTTATATTGTTTAGAACTGCTCAGTGTGGTATTTATTGTTGTTAAATGTCATATTGTTTACTTAAAATTATATATGTAATCTCATTAGTGCTTTAGTCTGTTTCCTTGAAGTACTCATTCACTGAGCGAGTAGGCTCACCCCTCTACTCAAACATTTTTAGGGTTAACCGCGTGGACTTGGAGATAGTCAGAGCTTCAGTGTAGACCTGCCACAGGAGTCAAGTATGATATTAGTTGAGTCAGTCGGTCCTTGTCACTCTAGGTCCTCAGTAAGAGTTTTAGAGAGAGAGTTGTAATTACAATGTATAATATTGTTCCTCTTTTGATATGTATGCTAATTAGCAAGTTTTATGTGCATAAGGTGTGAGAGACATCATGAATGTTTATACATGTATCTTTTCTATTAAAGTCTGATTAGTAAAAGAAATGTTCAGATTCCTTTGTTAAGATGTTATGTGGTTCAATGCGGGGAAACAAGAGTTTTAAAGAAAAGAAGAAAAAGTTAAGGGTGTTCTTTGTGTTATATAACTCCTATCTTATGCCCTAATCTCATGATTTGAGGAAATTGTGAGATCGGGGTGTAACAATTTGGTATCAGAGCTTAGGGTGAGTTGTCAAGGACCATTAAGTTAGTAAGTTAGAGTCCTAAGTGTGGCAGATAGGAGATGTTTGATGTTAGCTTTGGGGATTTGAGTATTTGGATATCCTGGCCCGATATCTGAGTACTTGGATCAGCCAGTACAAGCTACTCTGTCTATTATCTCACGTATACCCTGGTCAGGTATACAGTGGAAGAATGGGCTAGAGAGGAACCCTAGAAATGTTAGGGTTAGAAAATGAGAAAAGAAACAAGAATTAAGAGCATAAATGTAAAAGGAGATAGAACTTACATTTCATAATGTTGTTTTTGTTGGAAATGTATAGAAATGCTCTTATATGTTTGAATTGAAATATTCAATACCTTGAAATATGGGTCTTTAATATCTGTTGTACACTATGCAATTGTAGCATTTATTGATTTCACTCTTTGTAACAAGTAGACTAGAATTGACCTTTGAATGAGCTTTTGTTTCTATAGTTTTGCCCGCTGATTCGAGTGAAATTGACATCAGCAGGTCTGTTTAGGTTTTCAGTCTGTACGCGATTCGGCCGAGTTGTATGTGATTTAGTCGAGTTTCCTTAATAGGCAATCGAACAGCAAACTGATCGGCCGAGTTGTATGTAATTCGGCCGAGTTTCCTTTTTCAGGAAATCAAACAGCTAGTTGATCGGTCGAGTTTCAAGCAGATCGGCCGAGTTGTGAAGCAATCGGCCGAGTTTCTGACCAATCGGCCGAGTTTCTGAGCTGTGAGTGGCAGTTCAGGAAGAATGTAATCCTCAGTAGTCCTTGGCTTCAGGACTTCAGGTTTGATCTGGTCCGGTTGGCAGGATGCGTTACTAGGATCTAATGAATCCTATCAATAGCATAATAAGAATAGAATTTGAATAATTAGACCCACATCAGAGTAAGAATGTACATACAGTAAGATGTTGAAACATATGGGCAAGATCAGAACAACTAAGAATTAGTTGAAACTGATATCTGAGGTTCAACTTTGGGGTCTCAAATGTGAAACCCTTAATTGGGAATAATAGAACATGATATGAAGTTCATAATCAGTTTATTGATTAATATTATATGAACTATACATATGAAATATAGAAAAGATATGTGAAATGTATGTATGTACAGTTCAAGATAACAAGAATCAATCATGAAGAATGAATCATATAATAGAGTATAATGCTTTTATGAACTCTAAAGCAAAGGCTAAGTAGAGAATAGGGTTGAGCATTCAATAGGTCCATAAAAGTAAAGAGGATCGTATGAACATGTAATTCATAAGACTAGAACAACAAACTAGTTTCTAAGCAAAGAACATAGGTGTAGTTTAACGAATGAATAAGTCATACAAAGGTGGACTGTATTCAGAAGAGAAAAACTTGATTGAAAGAGAAACTATGTTTGACCCATGCATGATCCACTTGATTTAAAAATGAAGAATATGTAATGTATTCAACATGAGGAAAAACTAATAGAAGGACTATTAATTTAGAACGTTAACTTCACAATAGTATAAAGATAAAGGAGGAAATATGTGCAACATGGTATACATGACCATACATATGAATAAGCAACATGGTCATAAGAGAAAAATTTAGAATTTAAAGATGACGGGTTAAATAGTAGTATATGGTAAGAGGACTATGAAATGTAAGAAAGGGTTTGAAATATGATGGAGAAGTTATAAAATAAAGAGGTTGTGAGATTCAAGAAAGTGCTAATTAATCAAATATCTCTGTTGATAACTAAGTAAAACTACATACGAGAATGTATTAAGGGAATGCTTGAATACAAGAATTCCAAGTCTTAAAATCATCTTCTCTTTCATATATTCCTTAATGAGAGCAAGGTGGGAATGAAATGATAAGAGAAAATGAATCATTTATGATGCATAACTACCTTGGTGGGGTCATGTAGTGAAGGTAATAGTGACATTCAATATGATGAAGTGCGATAAGAAATAAATTCTTGTGTGATAGCAAGAATGATGAATAATCTATTCCTATCTTAAATGCTTCAATGTTAATGATTTTTATTGTATATAATCATATGAAAAGGATAGGTAGCAAAAAGTAAAGAGGTAATGAATGAGCAGAGAGATATGGGAAAACACTAGCTTTGTGTAATATGTGAATTTGTTTTTACATGTATGATTTGTTGAAGGCATATTAAGGTATGAAGTTGGTTCTACATATGATTTCAGTGTATTTGTGCAAGCTATATGTTAAATTAAAGGTGTATGATAGTCGTAGTAATTCATACCTGATATGCATCTTACTATTGTATATTTGTGATATGGTGATACGGTTTGAATGATGTCAGAACACATGGAGAGATACCCTGAACAAGGTAGTCATACTTATTCACTCATATTAATAGAAAGGGATGATAATCAGATTGTCTGGACAAGTAACCCTAATGAGGTGTAGCTTGTTATACCTAGCTCTAATATAACCGAGTGATGGTAATTGAGTATGATTAATGCTTGAATGACTGATACAATTGTGGATTACCTTATTACTGTTGTTTAAACCCTAAAATGATATACTACGATGGTTACACTTTGAATTGTGTGTGGGCCCATAACCCACAGGTCCCAGGATCGAAATAGGATAGTATGGAATGAGGTGATAATGCTTCACCTCATGCATCCATGACCCAATGGGGATGCCAAGAGTAGTATTGTGCAATTGATTGTTGAATCTAGTCTTTTAATTCAAGACTGTTTTGCTATTTGAATAGCACTTTATTAAAGTTTAAAACAACATGGTGAACTCGCTTTTGTCACTTAAAGGTGATACAGAACAATAGAACTTTCTGAGCCGTATAAACTGAGATAGTTGTATCAGAGTATCAGAGTTGCGCAGAGAAAGCGTGGTGGTTTATCTTTGCATTCTATGTTTGACTGTGGCATAAAGAATTTTCTTGATATCATCGAGAACTATTTGAAATATTTTGTGATTTAGTAAAGAATTAAAAGATCTAATGTTGAAAACTACATTCTGGTATGAAATACAAGAATATGATGACATGGAAGGCTTTAGAAGCTTAGAATAACCTTGAATGTATCTTTCTTGTAGGTTTATGTTTTGAGGACGAAACATTCTAAGGGGGGAGAGTTGTTACGACCCCATCTGAGCTTAATTGGTAAACTAGGGTTTACCTAGACAATTGCAAAGATTAATTGGAATAATCATTCTTGAAATCTAATTAATGACGATAACACAATTAGGATGTTTTAACTATGATAAGAAGTCTAAATGTTCTTTTGTCTTGAGAATTAGGGTTTGAGAAACATAAACCCTAATCGGCCCAAAAATAGGGTTTTGATGATACATGAATACAGAATTTGATAAGTAGAATGTCTCACTAAATGATTTTTAGTATTTTATGTGTAACTCTGATTTACTTTAATTTTGGATATGATTTGGATATTTAAAATGTGAACAACATTGGAAAATATCAGAATTTTTGAAGAATTATCTGACCTGTTTATCGGCCGAGTTTCAAACTCGACCGATCACATTTCCAGATTTATACAGAAGTGTGGTAATTGAATTTTATCTTTTTATTGGTATATCCAATTGATCTAAAATTTTAACTGTGCTTGAGAAAAACAGTTTTAGACACTTTGTTAAATTGGCGTAATTTTTGGATGACTTTTGATCTTTACAGTGAGTGTGTCGGTCGAGTTTACAACTCGGCCGAATCTGCTGCAGACTGCAATATAGCAGTGCACGGTTTGATTTTTAGTTATTTATTGGTAAGTAGAAATGCTCTCAAATTTTTACTGGAGGTCTGAATCTCCATTATTCATAACATATAAAATTTCCATAATTTTTGGAGCTTCTGTTAGCTATTCAGTAGGCGAATTACAGAAGCTATTGTGAAACTGAATATTCATCCAATATAATTAAAGTTGAGTGTTGGGTCAATATGCAATTGACCCAAGCAGCTCAAATTGACTTATATGATCGACCACACACACACACAGCTCTCATTCTTCGTCATTCATTCCAGAGAAACGAGCTCCTAGAGAGAGAGGGAGACTTAGGGTTTGAGAGAAGAAAGTGGGGGAATTGCTGAATTAGGGTTTTGCGATTCCAGGAAGGGTGAAATCAAGTAAGTTTGGATTCATTGCATAGACTTTTATGGTGGATCTTCTCTCTCATGTCAATATTCCATCCATGCTCTGATTTGATCCAAGATGATGTCGAAATTCCCTCTTTTCTCACCCTTTCTTCATAATCCCTCATTTTCAAGGTTCCCGAGTTGAATGGAAGAAGAATTGGGAGTTTTGCTAGGGAGTTGATATGAATTCGAGATTTCCCTGAGTTGAGCTGCAGTTTTAAGGTGTTTTCACATCTTAGGGTGAGTGGGTTCTTCCTTCAAACATTCTAATGCACGAATTTGATTATAACATCCAAATCCCTAAATGCTTAGCATGTGAATTCTAAATCCTGAAATGTCCGTTTGATTTAAGTTATTGTAAATTGATATGATACGGATTCCTTCTCTGTTTGAACGACTCTTTGATGGTAGATTCATATCAGATACGTATACAACACTTCCTAGTGAGGATGCTTTTAGATTTATATCAAATGATGTAATTAGGGTTTGACCTAATTAAGATATCGCTAGAGTTTCAACCTTATTGAAAAGGACTAGTAATCCTATAAGTGGTTAGGATGTACCACATGGGTTATCTTAATTGAATTTTATTCTTGATACATGATATCTCAGTGAATGGTATGGAAACCCTAAATTTAGTTAGATTTCCATGGTTTCATATCTATAATGATTGTATATGATTTGTTGGAACAATCTTTATTTAGTGAATGCTTATATCAAATGAAACCCTAAGAGTAGGGTGATGGCATGTGATGAATGAATAAGGCAAATTAAACCCTAAGGATAGGGTGTTCAATGAAGCATGATAAGGTGATATGAAAGGTCTCGATATGAGATGTGGTGATGCTTAATTGGTGAATTGTATGTTTCTATTGTAATTAACTTTATATGCTTGTTCACTCTGAGTTGATATCTACATATTGCAGGGCTTCTTATTTTCAATACATATCTCGTAAATTGCAGGTGATGAGATATGACAGGCCCTAGAAAGGGATGTTACTGAGATATGATATATGTTGAATATATGAGTTATGATGTTGCTTATGATATGATATGGCAGGCCGTGTGAGCTTTGTGGGAAATGTTAAATGAGTTATGATTTCTGTTTAAAATGTACCTATAATGTTATTGTTAGACTTAGGTGCCCTGAACACCGTAGAACCCCATTGCGCGGTCTGTACCCTTGGGGTGAAACGATCGATCTAGCCTTATGCCTATATGGTCGGGCTCGTGTTCAACAATAATCCGTGTGTGTGTCACGGTGGCACGAGGGCAGACAGACAGTGTTCAACAACAACGCGTGCGATGTCACGGTGGCACTGGAGTAAATAGGGGTTATTCAACAACAACGCGTGCGATGTCACGGTGGTAACCCAGTGAGACTCTCTACCTGTGTACTCAGGTTAGAGGAGGAGTCCAGAGCATTCAGAGTTAGTGCAGACAGGCACTTGTGCGCCTGGGGCCCTTGTGCGCCCGAGAGTCCTGTGCAGACCAGGACGGACAGTCAGACTTAGCATTTCCCAGGTGTGTCGCTAAGTATTGTACGGTGTGGTCGTAGTGCACTGCGAGTCTCTATGCAGAGTACACTGCATAGATCAGGGCATAACCTAAAATATGATCATATAGGATTCACAGAGTCCCTTATAAATGAAAGAGTTAAGGAAGACTAGAGCATAGTCTTCTAGTAGCTATTCTTTGGATGCAATATTTACATTCTTTGTTATTTCAGTTATATTGTTTAGAACTGCTCAGTGTAGTATTTATTTTTGTTAAATGTCATATCGTTTACTTAAAATTATATATGTAATCTCATTAGTGCATTAGTCTATTTCCTTGAAGTACTCATTCACTGAGCGAGTAGGCTCACCCCTCTACTCAAACATTTTTAGGATTAACCGTGTGGACTTGGAGATAGTCAGAGCTTCAGTGTAGACCTGCCACAGGAGTCAAGTATGAGATTAGTTGAGTCAGTCGGTCCTTGTCACTCTAGGTCCTCAGTAAGAGTTTTAGAGAGAGAGTTGTAATTACAATGTATAATATTGTTCCTCTTTTGATATGTATGCTAATTAGCAAGTTTTATGTGCATAAGGTGTGAGAGACATCATGAATGTTTATACATGTATCTTTTCTATTAAAGTCTGATTAGTAAAAGAAATGTTCAGATTCCTTTGTTAAGATGTTATGTGGTTCAATGTGGGGAAACAAGAGTTTTAAAGAAAAGAAGAAAAAGTTAAGGGTGTTCTTTGTGTTATATAAGTCCTATCTTATGCCCTAATCTCATGATTTGAGGAAATTGTGAGATCGGGGTGTAACAATTTGGTATCAGAGCTTAGGGTGAGTTGTCAAGGACCATTAAGTTAGTAAGTTAGAGTCCTAAGTGTGGCAGATAGGAGATGTTTGATGTTAGCTTTGGGGATTTGAGTATTTGGATATCCTGGCCCGATATCTGAGTACTTGGATCAGCCAGTACAAGCTACTCTGTCTATTCTCTCACGTATACCCTGGCCAGGTATACAGTGGAAGAATGGGCTAGAGAGGAACCCTAGAAATGTTAGGGTTATAAAACGAGAAAAGAAACAAGAATTAAGAGCATAAATGTAAAAGGAGATAAACTTACATTTCATAATGTTGTTTTTGTTGGAAATGTATAGAAATGCTCTTATATGTTTGAATTGAAATATTCAATACCTTGAAATATGGGTCTTTAATATCTGTTGTACACTATGCAATTGTAGCATTTATTGATTTCACTCTTTGTAACAAGTAGACTAGAATTGACCTTTGAATGAGCTTTTGTTTCTATAGTTTTGCCCGCTGATTCGAGTGAAATTGACATCAGCAGGTCTGTTTAGGTTTTCAGTCTGTACGCGATTCGGCCGAGTTGTATGTGATTCGGCCAAGTTTCCTTAATAGGCAATCGAACAGCAAACTGATCGGCCGAGTTGTATGTAATTCGGCCGAGTTTCCTTTTTCAAGAAATCAAACAGCTAGTTGATCGGTCGAGTTTCAAGCAGATCGGCCGAGTTGTGAAGCAATCGGCCGAGTTTCTGACCAATCGGCCGAGTTTCTGAGCTGTGAGTGGTAGTTCAGGAAGAATGTAATCCTCAGTAGTCCTTGACTTCAGGACTTCAGGTTTGACCCAGTCCGGTTGGCAGGATGCGTTACTAGGATCTAATGAATCCTATCAATAGCATAATAAGAATAGAATTTGAATAATTAGACCCACATCAGAGTAAGAATGTACATAGAGTAAGATGTTGAAACATATGGGCAAGATCAGAACAACTAAGAATTAGTTGAAACTGATATCTGAGGTTCAACTTTGGGGTCTCAAATGTGAAACCCTTAATTGGGAATAATAGAACATGATATGAAGTTCATAATCAGTTTATTGATTAATATTATATGAACTATACATATGAAATATAGAAAAGATATGTGAAATGTATGTATGTACAGTTCAAGATAACAAGAATCAATCATGAAGAATGAATCATATAATAGAGTATAATGCTTTTATGAACTCTAAAGCAAAGGCTAAGTAAAGAATAGGGTTGAGCATTCAATAGGTCCATAAAAGTAAAGAGGATCGTATGAACATGTAATTCATAAGACTAGAACAACAAACTAGTTTCTAAGCAAAGAACATAGGTGTAGTTTAACGAATGAATAAGTCATACAAAGGTGGACTGTATTCAGAAGAGAAAAACTTGATTGAAAGAGAAACTATGTTTGACCCATGCATGATCCACTTGATTTAAAAATGAAGAATATGTAATGTATTCAACATGAGGAAAAACTAATAGAAGGACTATTAATTTAGAACGTTAACTTCACAATAGTATAAAGATAAAGGAGGAAATATGTGCAACATGGTATACATGACCATACATATGAATAAGCAACATGGTCATAAGAGAAAAATTTAGAATTTAAAGATGACGGGTTAAATAGTAGTATATGGTAAGAGGACTATGAAATGTAAGAAAGGGTTTGAAATATGATGGAGAAGTTATAAAATAAAGAGATTCAAGCAAGTGCTAATTAATCAAATATCTCTGTTGATAACTAAGTAAAACTACATACGAGAATGTATTAAGGGAATGCTTGAATACAAGAATTCCAAGTCTTAAAATCATCTTCTCTTTCATATATTCCTTAATGAGAGCAAGGTGGGAATGAAATGATAAGAGAAAATGAATCATTTATGATGCATAACTACCTTGGTGGGGTCATGTAGTGAAGGTAATAGTGACATTCAATATGATGAAGTGCGATAAGAAATAAATTCTTGTGTGATAGCAAGAATGATGAATAATCTATTCCTATCTTAAATGCTTCAATGTTAATGATGTTTATTGTATATAATCATATGAAAAGGATAGGTAGCAAAAAGTAAAGAGGTAATGAATGAGCAGAGAGATATGGGAAAACACTAGCTTTGTGTAATATGTGAATTTGTTTTTACATGTATGATTTGTTGAAGGCATATTAAGGTATGAAGTTGGTTCTACATATGATTTCAGTGTATTTGTGCAAGCTATATGTTAAATTAAAGGTGTATGATAGTCGTGGTAATTCATACCTGATATGCATCTTACTATTGTATATTTGTGATATGGTGATACGGTTTGAATGATGTCAGAACACATGGAGAGATACCCTGAACAAGGTAGTCATACTTATTCACTCATATTAATAGAAAGGGATGATAATCAGATTGTCTGGACAAGTAACCCTAATGAGGTGTAGCTTGTTATACCTAGCTCTAATATAACCGAGTGATGGTAATTGAGTATGATTAATGCTTGAATGACTGATACAATTGTGGATTACCTTATTACTGTTGTTTAAACCCTAAAATGATATACTATGATGGTTACACTTTGAATTGTGTGTGGGCCCATAACCCACAGGTCCCAGGATTGAAATAGGATAGTATGGAATGAGGTGGTAATGCTTCACCTCATGCATCCATGACCCAATGGGGATGCCAAGAGTAGTATTGTGCAATTGATTGTTGAATCTAGTCTTTTAATTCAAGACTGTTTTGCTATTTGAATAGCACTTTATTAAAGTTTAAAACAACATGGTGAACTCGCTTTTGTCACTTAAAGGTGATACAGAACAATAGAACTTTCTGAGCCTTATAAACTGAGATAGTTGTATCAGAGTATTAGAGTTGCGCAGAGAAAGCGTGGTGGTTTATCTTTGCATTCTATGTTTGACTGTGGCATAAAGAATTTGCTTGATATCATCGAGAACTATTTGAAATATGTTGTGATTTAGTAAAGAATTAAAAGATCTAATGTTGAAAACTACATTCTGGTATGAAATACAAGAATATGATGACATGGAAGGCTTTAGAAGCTTAGAATAACCTTGAATGTATCTTTCTTGTAGGTTTATGTTTCGAGGATGAAACATTCTAAGGGGGGGAGAGTTGTTACGACCCCATCTGAGCTTAATTGGTAAACTAGGGTTTACCTAGACAATTGCAAAGATTAATTGGAATAATCATTCTTGAAATCTAATTAATGACGATAACACAATTAGGATGTTTTAACTATGATAAGAAGTCTAAATGTTCTTTTGTCTTGAGAATTAGGGTTTGAGAAACATAAACCCTAATCGGCCCAAAAATAGGGTTTTGATGATACATGAATACAGAATTTGATAAGTAGAATGTCTCACTAAATGATTTTTAGTATTTTATGTGTAACTCTGATTTACTTCAATTTTGGATATGATTTCGATATATAAAATTTGAACAACATTGGAAAATATCAAAATTTTTGAAGAATTCTATGACCTGTTTATCGGCCGAGTTTCAAACTCGACCGATCACATTTCCAGATTTATACAGCAGTGTGGTAATTGAATTTTATCGTTTTATTGGTATATCCAATTGATCTCAAATTTTAACTGTGCTTGATAAAAACAGTTTTAGATACTCTTTTAAATTGGCGTAATTTTTGGATGACTTTTGATCTTTACAGTGAGTGTGTCGGTCGAGTTTACAACTCGGCCGAATCTGCTGCAGACTGCAATATAGCAGTGCACTGTTTGATTTTTAATTATTTATTGGTAACGAGAAATGATCTCAAATTTTTACTGGAGGTCTGAAACTCCATTATTCATAACATATAAAATTTACATAATTTTTGGAGCTTCTATTAGCTATTCAGTAGGCTAATTACAGAAGCTATTGTGAAACTGAATATTCAGCCAATATAATTAAAGTTGAGTGTTGGGTCAATATGCAATCGACCCAAGCAGCTCAAATTGACTTATATGATCGACCACACACACACACAGCTCTCATTCTTCGTCATTCATTCCAGAGAAATGAGCTCCTAGAGAGAGAGGGAGACTTAGGGTTTGAGAGAAGAAAGTGGGGGAATTGCTGAATTAGGGTTTTGCGATTCCAGGAAGGGTGAAATCAAGTAAGTTTGGATTCTTTGCATAGACTTTTATGGTGGATCTTCTCTCTCATGTCAAGATTCCGTCCATACTCTGATTTGATCCAAGATGATGTCGAAATTCCCTCTTTTCTCACCCTTTCTTCATAATCCCTCATTTTCAAGGTTCCCGAGTTGAATGGAAGAAGAATTGGGAGTTTTGCTAGGGAGCTGATATGAATTCGAGATTTCCCTGAGTTGAGCTGCAGTTTTAAGGTGTTTTCACATCTTAGGGTGAGTGGGTTCTTCCTTCAAACATTCTAATGCACGAATTTGATTATAACATCCAAATCCCTAAATGCTTAGCATGTGAATTCTAAATCCTGAAATGTCCGTTTGATTTAAGTTATTGTAAATTGATATGATACGGATTCCTTCTCTGTTTAAACGACTCTTTGATGGTAGATTCATATCAGATACGTATACAACACTTCCTAGTGAGGATGCTTTTAGATTTATATCAAATGATGTAATTAGGGTTTGACCTAATTAAGATATCGCTAGAGTTTCAACCTTATTGAAAAGGACTAGTAATCCTATAATTGGTTAGGATGTACCACATGGGTTATCTTAATTGAATTTTATTCTTGATACATGATATCTCAGTGAATGGTATGGAAACCCTAAATTTAGTTAGATTTCCATGGTTTCATATCTATAATGATTGTATATGATTTGTTGGAACAATCTTTATTTAGTGAATACTTATATCAAATGAAACCCTAAGAGTAGGGTGATGGCATGTGATGAATGAATAAGGCAAATTAAACCCTAAGGATAGGGTGTTCAATGAAGCATGATAAGGTGATATGAAAGGTCTCGATATGAGATGTGGTGATGCTTAATTGGTGAATTGTATGTTTCTATTGTAATTAACTTTATATGCTTGTTCACTCTGAGTTGATATCTACATATTGCAGGGCTTCTTATTTTCAATACATATCTCGTAAATTGCAGGTGATGAGATATGACATGCCCTAAAAGGGATGTTACTGAGATATGATATATGTTGAATATATGAGTTATGATGTTGCTTATGATATGATATGGCAGGCCGTGTGAGCTTTGTGGGAAATGTTAAATGAGATATGATTTCTATTTAAAATGTACCTATAATGTTATTGTTAGACTTAGGTGCCCTGAACACCGTAGAACCCCATTGCGCGGTCTGTACCTTTGGGCTGAAACGATCGATCTAGCCTTGTGCCTAGATGGTCGGGCTCGTGTTCAACAATAATCCATGCGTGTGTCACGGTGGCACGAGGGCAGACAGACAGTGTTCAACAACAACGCGTGCGATGTCACGGTGGCACTGGAGTAAATAGGGTTATTCAACAACAACGCGTGCGATGTCACGGTGGTAACCCAGTGAGACTCTCCGCCTGTGTACTCAGGTTAGATGAGTCCAGAGCACTCAGAGTTAGTGCAGACAGGCCCTTGTGCGCCTGGGGCCCTTGTGCGCCCGAGAGTCCTGTGCAGACCAGGACGGACAGTCAGACTTAGCATTTCCCGAGTGTGTCGCTAAGTCTTGTACGGTGTGGTCGTAGTGCACTGCGAGTCTCTATGCAGAGTACACTGCATAGATCAGGGCATAACCTAAAATTTGATCATATAGGATTCACAGAGTCCCTTATAAATGAAAGAGTTAAGGAAGACTAGAGCATAGTCTTCTAGTAGCTATTCTTTGGATGCAATATTTACATTCTTTGTTATTTCAGTTATATTGTTTAGAACTGCTCATTGTAGTATTTATTGTTGTTAAATGTCATATCGTTTACTTAAAATTATATCTGTAATCTCATTAGTGCATTAGTATGTTTCCTTGAAGTACTCATTCACTGAGCGAGTAGGCTCACCCCTCTACTCAAACATTTTTAGGGTTAACCGCGTAGACTTGGAGATAGTCAGAGCTTCAGTGTAGACCTGCCACAGGAGTCAAGTATGAGATTAGTTGAGTCAGTCGGTCCTTGTCACTCTAGGTCCTCAGTAAGAGTTTTAGAGAGAGAGTTGTAATTATAATGTATAATATTGTTCCTCTTTTGATATGTATGCTAATTAGCAAGTTTTATGTGCATAAGGTGTGAGAGACATCATGAATGTTTATACATGTATCTTTTCTATTAAAGTCTGATTAGTAAAAGAAATGTTCAGATTCCTTTGTTAAGATGTTATGTGGTTCAATGCGGGGAAATAAGAGTTTTAAAGAAAAGAAGAAAAATTTAAGGGTGTTCTTTGTGTTATATAAGTCCTATCTTATGCCCTAATCTCATGATTTGAGGAAATTGTGAGATCAGGGTGTAACAATTTGATATCAGAGCTTAGGGTGAGTTGTCAAGGACCATTAAGTTAGTAAGTTAGAGTCCTAAGTGTGGCAGATAGGAGATGTTTGATGTTAGCTTTGGGGATTTGAGTACTTGGATATCCTGGCCGGATATCTGAGTACTTGGATCAGCCAGTACAAGCTACTCTATCTATTCTCTCACGTATACCCTGGCCAGGTATACAGTGGAAGAATGGGCTAGAGAGGAACCCTAGAAATGTTAGGGTTATAAAACGAGAAAAGAAACAAGAATTAAGAGCATAAATGTAAAAGGAGATAAACTTACATTTCATAATGTTGTTTTTGTTGGAAATGTATAGAAATGCTCTTATATGTTTGAATTGAAATATTCAATACCTTGAAATATGGGTCTTTAATATCTGTTGTACACTATGCAATTGTAGCATTTATTGATTTCACTCTTTGTAACAAGTAGACTAGAATTGACCTTTGAATGAGCTTTTGTTTCTATAGTTTTGCCCGTTGATTCGAGTGAAATTGACATCAGTAGGTCTGTTTAGGTTTTCAGTCTGTACGCGATTCGGCCGAGTTGTATGTGATTCGGCCGAGTTTCCTTAATAGGCAATCGAACAGCAAACTGATCGGCCGAGTTGTATGTAATTCGGCCGAGTTTCCTTTTTCAGGAAATCAAACAGCTAGTTGATCGGTCAAGTTTCAAGCAGATCGGCCGAGTTGTGAAGCAATCGTCCGAGTTTCTGACCAATCGGCCGAGTTTCTGAGCTGTGAGTGGCAGTTCAGGAAGAATGTAATCCTCAGTAGTCCTTGGCTTCAGGACTTCAGGTTTGACCTGGTCCGGTTGGCAGGATGCGTTACTAGGATCTAATGAATCCTATCAATAGCATAATAAGAATAGAATTTGAATAATTAGACCCACATCAGAGTAAGAATGTACATACAGTAAGATGTTGAAACATATGGGCAAGATCAGAACAACTAAGAATTAGTTGAAACTGATATCTGAGGTTCAACTTTGGGGTCTCAAATGTGAAACCCTTAATTGGGAATAATAGAACATGATATGAAGTTCATAATCAGTTTATTGATTAATATTATATGAACTATACATATGAAATATAGAAAAGATATGTGAAATGTATGTATGTACGGTTCAAGATAACAAGAATCAATCATGAAGAATGAATCATATAATAGAGTATAATGCTTTTATGAACTCTAAAGCAAAGGCTAAGTAGAGAATAGGGTTGAGCATTCAATAGGTCAATAAAAGTAAAGAGGATCGTATGAACATGTAATTCATAAGACTAGAACAACAAACTAGTTTCTAAGCAAAGAACATAGGTGTAGTTTAACGAATGAATAAGTCATACAAAGGTGGACTGTATTCAGAAGAGAAAAACTTGATTGAAAGAGAAACTATGTTTGACCCATGCATGATCCACTTGATTTAAAAATGAAGAATATGTAATGTATTCAACATGAGGAAAAACTAATAGAAGGACTATTAATTTAGAACGTTAACTTCACAATAGTATAAAGATAAAGGAGGAAATATGTGCAACATGGTATACATGACCATACATATGAATAAGCAACATGGTCATAAGAGAAAAATTTAGAATTTAAAGATGACGGGTTAAATAGTAGTATATGGTAAGAGGGCTATGAAATGTAAGAAAGGGTTTGAAATATGATGGAGAAGTTATAAAATAAAGAGACTCAAGCAAGTGCTAATTAATCAAATATCTCTGTTGATAACTAAGTAAAACTACATACGAGAATGTATTAAGGGAATGCTTGAATACAAGAATTCCAAGTCTTAAAATCATCTTCTCTTTCATATATTCCTTAATGAGAGCAAGGTGGGAATGAAATGATAAGAGAAAATGAATCATTTATGATGCATAACTACTTTGGTGGGGTCATGTAGTGAAGGTAATAGTGACATTCAATATGATGAAGTGCGATAAGAAATAAATTCTTGTGTGATAGCAAGAATGATGAATAATCTATTCCTATCTTAAATGCTTCAATGTTAATGATGTTTATTGTATATAATCATATGAAAAGGATAGGTAGCAAAAAGTAAAGAGGTAATGAATGAGCAGAGAGATATGGGAAAACACTAGCTTTGTGTAATATGTGAATTTTTTTTTACATGTATGATTTGTTGAAGGCATATTAAGGTATGAAGTTGGTTCTACATATGATTTCAGTGTATTTGTGCAAGCTATATGTTAAATTAAAGGTGTATGATAGTCGTAGTAATTCATACCTGATATGCATCTTACTATTGTATATTTGTGATATGGTGATACGGTTTGAATGATGACAGAACACATGGAGAGATACCTTGAACAAGGTAGTCATACTTATTCACTCATATTAATAGAAAGGGATGATAATCAGATTGTCTGGACAAGTAACCCTAATGAGGTGTAGCTTGTTATACCTAGCTCTAATATAACTGAGTGATGGTAATTGAGTATGATTAATGCTTGAATGACTGATACAATTGTGGATTACCTTATTACTATTGTTGAAACCCTAAAATGATATACTACGATGGTTACACTTTGAATTGTGTGTGGGCCCATAACCCACAGGTCCCAGGATCGAAATAGGATAGTATGGACTGAGGTGGTAATGCTTCACCTCATGCATCCATGACCCAATGGGGATGCCAAGAGTAGTATTGTGCAATTGATTGTTGAATCTAGTCTTTTAATTCAAGACTGTTTTGCTATTTGAATAGCACTTTATTAAAGTTTAAAACAACATGGTGAACTCGCTTTTGTCACTTAAAGGTGATACAGAACAATAGAACTTTCTGAGCCGTATAAACTGAGATAGTTGTATCAGAGTATCAGAGTTGTGCAGCAAAAGCATGGTGGTTTATCTTTGCATTCTATGTTTGACTGTGGCATAAAGAATTTGCTTGATATCATCGAGAACTATTTGAAATATGTTGTGATTTAGTAAAGAATTAAAAGATCTAATGTTGAAAACTACATTCTGGTATGAAATACAAGAATATGATGACATGGAAGGCTTTAGAAGCTTAGAATAACCTTGAATGTATCTTTCTTGTAGGTTTATGTTTCGAGGACGAAACATTCTAAGGGGGGAGAGTTGTTACGACCCCATCTGAGCTTAATTGGTAAACTAGGGTTTACCTAGACAATTGCAAAGATTAATTGGAATAATCATTCTTGAAATCTAATTAATGACGATAACACAATTAGGATGTTTTAACTATTATAATAAGTCTAAATGTTCTTTTGTCTTGAGAATTAGGGTTTGAGAAACATAAACCCTAATCGGCCCAAAAATAGGGTTTTGATGATACATGAATACAGAATTTGATAAGTAGAATGTCTCACTAAATGATTTTTAGTATTTTATGTGTAACTCTGATTTACTTCAATTTTGGATATGATTTGGATATATAAAATGTGAACAACATTGGAAAATATCAAAATTTTTGAAGAATGCTCTGACCTGTTTATCGGCCGAGTTTCAAACTCGACCGATCACATTTCCAGATTTATACAGCAGTGTGGTAATTGAATTTTATCTTTTTATTGGTATATCCAATTGATCTCAAATTTTAACTGTGCTTGAGAAAAACAGTTTTAGATACTATGTTAAATTGGAGTAATTTTTGGATGACTTTTGATCTTTACAGTGAGTGTGTCGGTCGAGTTTACAACTCGGCCGAATCTGCTGCAGACTGCAATATAGCAGTGCACTGTTTGATTTTTATTTATTTATTGCTAACGAGAAATGATCTCAAATTTTTAATGGCGGTCTGAAACTCCATTATTCATAACATATAAAATTTCCATAATTTTTGGAGCTTCTGTTAGCTATTCAGTAGGCGAATTACAGAAGCTATTGTGAAACTGAATATTCAGCCAATATAATTAAAGTTGAGTGTTGGGTCAATATGCAATTGACCCAAGCAGCTCAAATTGACTTATATGATCGACCACACACACACACAGCTCTCATTCTTTGTCATTCATTCCAGATAAACGAGCTCCTAGAGAGAGAGGGAGACTTAGGGTTTGAGAGAAGAAAGTGGGGGAATTGCTGAATTAGGGTTTTGCGATTCCAGGAAGGGTGAAATCAAGTAAGTTTGGATTCTTTGCATAGACGTTTATGGTGGATCTTCTCTCTCATGTCAAGATTCCATCCATGCTCTGATTTGATCCAAGATGATGTCAAAATTCCCTCTTTTCTCACCCTTTCTTCATAATCCCTCATTTTCAAGCTTCCCGAGTTGAATGGAAGAAGAATTGGGAGTTTTGCTAGGGAGTTGATATGAATTCGAGATTTCCCTGAGTTGAGCTGCAGTTTTAAGGTATTTTCACATCTTAGGGTGAGTGGGTTCTTCCTTCAAACATTCTAATGCACGAATTTGATTATAACATCCAAATCCCTAAATCCTTAGCATGTGAATTCTAAATCCTGAAATGTCTGTTTGATTTAAGTTATTGTAAATTGATATGATATGGATTCCTTCTCTGTTTGAACGACTCTTTGATGGTAGATTCATATCAGATATGTATACAACACTTCCTAGTGAGGATGCTTTTAGATTTATATCAAATGATGTAATTAGGGTTTGACCTGATTAAGATATCGCTAGAGTTTCAACCTTATTGAAAAGGACTAGTAATCCTATAAGTGGTTAGGATGTACCACATGGGTTATCTTAATTGAATTTTATTCTTGATACATGATATCTCAGTGAATGGTATGGAAACCCTAAATTTAGTTAGATTTCCATGGTTTCATATCTATAATGATTGTATATGATTTGTTGGAACAATCTTTATTTAGTGAATGCTTATATCAAATGAAACCCTAAGAGTAGGGTGATGGCATGTGATGAATGAATAAGGCAAATTAAACCCTAAGGATAGGGTGTTCAATGAAGCATGATAAGGTGATATGAAAGGTCTCGATATGAGATGTGGTGATGCTTAATTGGTGAATTGTATGTTTCTATTGTAATTAACTTTATATGCTTGTTCACTCTGAGTTGATATCTACATATTGCAGGGCTTCTTATTTTCAATACATATCTCGTAAATTGCAGGTGATGAGATATGACAGGCCCTAGAAAGGGATGTTACTGAGATATGATATATGTTGAATATATGAGTTATGATGTTGCTTATGATATGATATGGCAGGCCGTGTGAGCTTTGTGGGAAATGTTAAATGAGTTATGATTTCTGTTTAAAATGTACCTATAATGTTATTCTTAGACTTAGGTGCCCTGAACACCGTAGAACCCCATTGCGCAGTCTGTACCTTTGGGGTGAAACGATCGATCTAGCCTTATGCCTAGATGGTCGGGCTCGTGTTCAACAATAATCCGTGCGTGTGTCACGGTGGCACGAGGGCAGACAGATAGTGTTCAACAACAACGCGTGCGATGTCACAGTGGCACTGGAGTAAATAGGGGTTATTCAGCAACAACGCGTGCGATGTCACGGTGGTAACCCAGTGAGACTCTTCGCCTGTGTACTCAGGTTAGAGGAGGAGTCCAGAGCACTCAGAGTTAGTGCAGACAGGCCCTTGTGCGCCTGGGGCCCTTGTGCGCCCAAGAGTCCTGTGCAGACCAGGACGGACAGTCAGACTTAGCATTTCCCGAGTGTGTCGCTAAGTCTTGTACGGTGTGGTCGTAGTGCACTGCGAGTCTCTATGCAGAGTACACTGCATAGATCAGGGCATAACCTAAAATATGATCATATAGGATTCACAGAGTCCCTTATAAATTAAAGAGTTAAGGAAGACTAGAGCATAGTCTTCTAGTAGCTATTCTTTGGATGCAATATTTACATTCTTTGTTATTTCAGTTATATTGTTTAGAACTGCTCAGTGTAGTATTTATTGTTGTTAAATGTCATATCGTTTACTTAAAATTATATCTGTAATCTCATTAGTGCATTAGTCTGTTTCCTTGAAGTACTCATTCACTGAGCGAGTAGGCTCACCCCTCTACTCAAACATTTTTAGGGTTAACCACGTGGACTTGGAGATAGTCAGAGCTTCAATGTAGACCTGCCACAGGAGTCAAGTATGAGATTAGTTGAGTCAGTCGGTCCTTGTCACTCTAGGTCCTCAGTAAGAGTTTTAGAGAGAGAGTTGTAATTACAATGTATAATATTGTTCCTCTTTTGATATGTATGCTAATTAGCAAGTTTTATGTGCATAAGGTGTGAGAGACATCATGAATGTTTATACATGTATCTTTTCTATTAAAGTCTGATTAGTAAAAGAAATGTTCAGATTCCTTTGTTAAGATGTTATGTGGTTCAATGCGGGGAAACAAGAGTTTTAAAGAAAAGAAGAAAAAGTTAAGGGTGTTCTTTGTGTTATATAAGTCCTATCTTATGCCCCAATCTCATGATTTGAGGAAATTGTGAGATCGGGGTGTAACAGTAGTGTAACTCCTTGCTCTAGCCTAATTGCTTGTCTTTCTTAGTTTGATAGCCTTAACTTTCTTAGAGTAACTTAGAGTTTTTGTCACCTTAGTTTCTTCTTGTACTTTCTTTCTTGCAATTGTAGTGTAATCAAACCAAACCCAATTTTAAACCCTCAAACCCTAATCTCCGCTTTAGGAACATATCCAAAACAAACCTAGCTCTAGTACCCCCTCTCTCCCTGAGGATCGACCCTAATCTTACCACTAGCCTATACTATAGCACGATCCCTTGTGCTTGTGGGTGTGTTTAATAAGTTAATCTTGTGTGTTGGACTAGGTCCATATACAACTTTTAAGAGATCTGTGTATTTTCCCCTTGATGTTGCATCTAGCCACCTTTAATCAGTTAGTCTGTGGCCTTGAGAAGAACCACACCAAGCTTTCAGGCACCATTGTCGGGGAGTGAGGCGCTCGACCTAGCTAGTTAGTGTAGCTTAGCCTTTCCTACTTCCCTCACCATTGCTATTCTCTATTCTTTGTTTACTTTTTGCATACTATTGTTCTAAGTTGGCTTTTGTTTCTTGTTTATTTATTGTGTAGGTGACAGTTGTGCATGCATAGTGTGTGTTCGACTTGTACCAACTTGGTGTTATACGACCCCAAGATAGGTAGAAAGATACGCCAATGCCACCACAAACAACACCAAGTAGTTGAGATGGCTGACCATGAAGCTCAAATCCCTCCCAGGGATATTCCACCACAGCCCAATTGCCCTCTCCATGAATACTTCACCCCAGGGAACTACAATTCCCCCATTGCCACTGTTGTTGAACAAATGTTTGCTCAAAAATTTTCCATTCCACTCGCACTTCTTGGACTCCTCCCTACTTACTATGGGATGGAGAATGAAAACCCCTACCACCATATTGACGATTTCCTTGAAACTTGTTCCACTTTCCGCACACCTGCTTCCACAGATGAATCCATTCGGAGGACACTTTTCCCATTCTCTATAAAAGAAAAGGCCAAGGAATGGTACATCTTCAATCCAGAGTTGGTGACGTGGAACATGGTAAAGAATGATTTTCTCAAGAAGTTCTTCCCAATTTCTAAGCTGACTGAACTACAAAGATGTATCACTGCCTTCTCCCAAAAAGAAAATGAACCTTTCCATGAGGCATGGGAAAAGTTCCAGAAGCTCCTGCGTGACTTCCCCCATCATGAGGTACCCTTGTGGCAGATGGTTCAAGCTTTCTACATCGGGCTAGTGGAGTTGAGCCAAAACAATTTTGATTCGTCATATGGAAGCACCTTCATGGCAAAGCCACCTGAGTAGTCATGGCCCTTGTTTGAGCACCTTGCTGAGAATTCTCGCCATCGGGATTCTACTAAAGGGGAACATTGTGACCGCAACTACATCCCTCCACCTCCTCTTGTAGCTCCATCCCGGACTGCATCCAACCTCAACATGATGAAAATGATGGTGGATATGATGAATATGATGAAGAGCCAAGCTGGTGGTTCTTCAAGTCAATCTACTATGGTGTTGAAGTTGAGGAAGAATAAGTGCATGTTTTTCATGCCTTTGGCAATCAAAAAAACCAAGGCACAATGTCCAACTCCTATACTCCTGAGTGGAGAAATCATCCAAACTTCTCATAGAAGCAACAAAATGAGGAGGGGCAAGGAAACCAAGGCAACATCAAGGGCCCAAGTACAGCTCCAAGTTTGAGGAGGAAGTCCTCGGAAGCCTAAGGAACCTCAATGAACTGAAGAAAGAGGTGTCATGTCAAGGAAAAAATGTTAGGCACCTTTAATAAAGGATTGATCAAATCTCTCTCTCTCTCGCTTGCCCTCCGTGAAGAGGGGAGGCTCCCGTCTCAACCCATGGTCAATCCAAACAATGATGGTGGTTATGTGAGCACTACTCAAGGTGCTTATGTCCCACCACAAGGCCAAGTACCCCCACTTCACCAGTACCAAAGATCACCACATCCATATGCTCCTCCACCTCACCAACCTCCTTACAACCATCAATATCCTCCACCTCACTCAATAGCCCCCTCCACAATATCATCCCCGCCCACCACAACAATGACAACCCTAGCCACAGTTTATTCTCCAAAACCCAAATCCACCACACTCAAGGCCACCACCACCTCAACAACCATAGACAAATCCACAAGCTTCCTCTTCCACTACCCATGAGCATGTGAAGCCAATGACAGTTTTGAGGAGTGACAGATGCTTGAAGCAGTCACATGGTACTTCTGTTGATGGTACAGCCAGTTATGACAGGGTTGATATTGTGATCAGGAGTGTTGATACTGATATTTGAACTAATGATACCGTGATACCGAGAGTCGATATCGTGATATCGAGAGTTGATACTGGGATTCCAGTGATACTTCTTGATGATACTATTGACTTAAGTCAATCGGGAGCACAATTCCCTCCTTTCCGTTATGCACTTGAAGATCCATCCACTAAAATAAGAAAGAAGAAACATACTGAGGATATCATGGATACCTTTAAGTAGGTCAAGATCAACATTCCTTTGCTTGATGCAATCAAGAAAATTCCATATTACACCAATTTCTTGAAATACTTATGCATGTTCAAGAGGAAGACCATCGGAAGGACACCAAGGAAGGTTAAGCTCACTGAGTAAGTAAGCTCAATTCTACAGTACACCATGCCAAGGAAGAGAAAAGATCATGGTACTCCTATCATCTCATGCTACATCGGAGCACATCGCATAGACCAAGCTCTTCTTGACTTGGGTTCTAGTGTAAATCTGATGCCTTATGATGTGTTCGCTGAACTACAAATAGGACAATTGGGTCCCTCTCATTATACCTTGCAGTTAGCTGATAGATCTGTGAAAATGCCTAGAGGGCGTGTTGATGATGTGTTGTTGAGACTTGATGATGAGACCTCTGCATTCTTTCTAGCTGATTTTATTGTCTTGGACATGGAAAAGGACTCGAGGAAAGTACCTATTATCTTAGGGAGACCCTTCTCAGCCACAGCTGACGTAGTGATTCATGTGAGAGCCAAGTACCATGTATGTGACTTTCATGCACATGAAGATCTGGTTGAACATCTTCAAGTCTTCTGCTAAAGCTGAGGTGATAGGTGCTACATAAGAGGATTTTTATCTGATGAGTGCCTTGATGAGAGAGTAGAAGAGTGTATACCAGCATGGATTCAGATTGACACACAAGAGAGAGGTCTAGAGCCCATTG
Organism: Alisma plantago-aquatica; assembly: GCA_963693085.1. NCBI lineage: Eukaryota > Viridiplantae > Streptophyta > Magnoliopsida > Alismatales > Alismataceae > Alisma > Alisma plantago-aquatica. The sequence goes on along the minus strand of OY856413.1, from coordinate 314,580,837 downwards.
TGGAGTTTCTCAATGATGATGATGAGGAGGAGGAGGAGGAGGATGAGGAAGAAGAGTTGGCCTTAGTGGCTGCAAGTGAAGACCTCCCATCCTTTTCTGAACCATTGAAGAATTCCCTCAAAGAGCCTCCCGTTCTTTAGCTCAAGTATCTTCCTAAAGGATTGAAATATGTTTTATCTAGATCTAATGACACTCTCTCAGTGCTCATTTCTTCTATTCTTTCTCTGAAGCAAGAAGAGGCATTGATGGAAGTTTTGAAGAAAAACATTCAGGCCATCGGATGGTCCATAGATGATTTGAGGGGTATTAACCCATCTATTTGTCCATAGAATCTATCTTGAGGATGATGCCAGACCAACCCATCAAATGCAAAGATGATTGAATCCCAAGTTGAAATAGGTTGTAGCCAAAGAGGTAGTGAAACTCCTTGATGTAGGGATCATATTTCCCATCTTTGATAGTCCATAGGTGAGTCCCATCCAAGTTGTGCCCAAGAAGGGTGGGATCACACTCATCAAGAATGAAGATGGGGAATTGATGCCCCTGAGAGAACAATCGAAATGGAGGATGTGTGTAGATTATAGAAAATTGAATGAAAAGACTAATAAAAATCATTACCCTCTTCCATTCCTTGATTAGATTTTGGAGAGATTGGTTGTACAAAGTTTCTATTGTTTTCTTGATGGATACTCCAGTTACTTCCATATAGATTTTCATCCTGCCGGTCAAGAGAAGATGATGTTCACTTGACCAAATGATACTTTTGCCTACAGGAGGATGCCATTTGGGTTGTGCAACACCTTCAACATTTCAAAGATGTGTAACATCCATTTTTATCGATATGATTGATTTGTCGCTTGAAGTCTTCATGGATGACTATCATGTGTTTGGTAAAACCTTTGATGAGTGCTTGCTTCACCTTGTAGCTATTCTTGAGAGGTGTGTCAAGGTCCGTCTGGTACTATCTTGGGAGAAAAGCCACTTCATGGTGCCTGAGGGCATTATTTTGGGTCACAAAGTCTCTAAAGCCAGAAGTAAAGTTGATAAGGCCAAAGTGGGCTGATCTCCACTCTCACCATTCCTTCCACCATATGACATGTATGATCCTTCTTGGGGTATGCAAGTTTCAACAGTCAGTTCATTAAAGACTTTAGTAAGATTTCGAGGTCACTTTGTCATTTACTTGAAAAGGATGTGGAATTCCACTTTGACGACAAGGGTGTTGAAGCCTTCAATTACTTGAAGCACAAACTTGTCTCTACTCCTATCATGCAGCCCCTGGACTTCTCTTTGCCATTTGAGATCATGACTGATGCATTGGGCATGGTAGTGGGGCCATGCTGGGCTAAAGGATTGGCTGAATTCCACATGCCATTTACTATGCGAGCAAGACTCTTGATGAAGCTCAAAGGAACTACACTCCACTGAAAAATAGTTGCATGTCATAATTTTCACTCTTGACAAGTTTTGCTCATATCTCTTGCAAAATAAGGTGATAGTTTATACGGATCATGCAACTTTGAAGTACCCTATGACAAAGAAAGATTATAAACTGAGTTTGATCTAATGGATTCTATTGCTCCAAGAGTTTGATCTAGAGATTATTGATAACAAGGGGGTAGAAAATTCTACAGCCGACCATCTCTCTCGCATTGAAACACCTTATGATGATAGGAACTGCATCAAAGAAAAAATGTCACATGAGCAACTCTTCTTACTCTCATCTACCCAAAGACCATGGAATAAGCAAATAGCTAACTTCTTAGCTAGTGGAAGGATATCGAGTACTTGGACAAGAGAGGAGAGCAAGAGACTTTTTGCTATGATGAAGAACAACGCTTGGGATGATCCTCATCTTTTTAGATATTGCCCTAATCAACTCATTAGAAGATGTGTTTTGGAAAGTGAGAAGTAAGAGATCCTAGCAATGTGCCACTCTGATGCATGTGGAGGTCATTTTGGCAGAAAACGCACAGTCGCCAAGATTCTTCAAAGTGGATTTTATTGGCCCACATTGTTCAAAGATGCTCGTGAGTTTTGTGATTGTTATTTGAAGTGCCAAAAGGTGGGCACTATCTTAAAGAGGGACATGATGCCTCTATCACCCATTCTTGTGGTGGAGGTGTTTGATGTTTGGGGAATTGATTTCATGGGTCTGCTTCCTCCCTCTTTTGGGTATGTGTACATCTTGGTGGTCATCGACTATGCATCAAAATGGATTGAAGTTGTTGCTACTAGAACTAATGATCACAAAGTGGTGCGTGATTTTGTGAAATCAAATATCTTTAGCTAGTTTGGTGTGCCAAGAGCCATGATTAGTGATGGTGGAAGTCACTTCATCCATCGCACTTTTGAAGGTTTGCTTAAAATACATGGAGTGAATCATCGTGTGGCTACTCCTTACCACCCCAAAACGAGTGTCAAGTCAAGTTAGCCAATCAGGAGATAAAGCTCATTCTTGATAAGAAAGTGAGGTTGGACCGCAAGGATTGGTCATTACATCTCAATGAGGCTTTATGGGCTTATAGGATTGCATATAAAGCCCCGATTGGCACCACACCATTTAAGCTTGTTTGTGGGAAAATTTGCCATCTACTGATAGAAATGCAACACAAAGCTTTGTGGGATTTGAAAGCCATGGATATGGATGGTGACACATCCGGGTTGAAAAGAAAATTGTAGTTGCATGAACTTCATGAGATGAGGCATGAAGCCTATGAGTTGTCCAAAAACTACAAGGAAAGAACAAAGTTTATTCATGACAAGTTGATCAAGAAGAAGGAATTTGAGCTCGGGCATTGGGTGTGGTTATACAACTCTAGGATGAAGTTATTTCTCAGGAAGCTTTAATCTAGATGGGAAGGACCTTACGTAGTCAAGAATGTGTACCCATTCGGAGCTATTATGATATGCAAGAAAGAAGGAGAAAGAGAGTTTATCATGAATGGACAAAGATTGAAGGAAGTTGTTGAAGTTGGGCCAGATAGAGCAAATCAAAGTTTTGATATTGTGATGTTAGTTGAGGAACACCAACTTGATGAAGAGATGTGCTTGAATGCACATGAGAGGGATATTTACTTCAAAGATGCTTTGAGAATTCCACAAGGATGAAAGAGGTCAAGAATCAATAAGCTCGACTGAAGGCATAAAATTTTGCGCTAGTGGGAGGTAACTCACCTAGGTTTGGGAACTTTTTCTCCCAACCTTCATTTTTTGATACTTTTGCTTTCTTTTTCCATGAAATACACACATGCACACTTGTGCTTGATCGTTTTTGTTTGAGTTTTAATGAGATTCAGGTAACAGGTTTAAGAAAGAGAGAGAGAGGGCAAGACATGGTTGTTGAAGTTGAAACATGGCAAAGAACCATAATATTTGCAAAGATATCAAAATTTACAAAATTGAATTGATAAAGTACTCAATGAAGAAGAACCATGGACATGGTGCATCAAAATGTCTTTGGTGATTCAATTGCAAATTCTTAAGAAAGTTACAGTAACATGCCCAATTTTGTGAAGGATTGGCCACGGCCATGGAGCACAAAATGGTTGTGGCCACCATCATGGCTGTGGCAACATGAAGGAAAGATGGTCGTGGAGACCACCACTGACGTGGTGATTTAAGTGCAAAACTTCAAAGAATTTACATGGATGGAGGTGATTTTGTACATGAATGGCCACGATCGTGGTGACCACCACGGTCGAGGTAAGAGGAGCACACCACAATCGTAGGGAGGGTCGATTTACAGCCATCTCCACCACCCACCACGACAGTGGAACCTGCCATGACAGTGGTGCCAAACCCCCACCGTGACGGTGGCAACTCACCATGACCGTGGTGGGATCCAACCCCACCTATTTTTCACTTAAACTCCACAATGAAACCATGCCCCCTTCGACTTCCTAACTAATTTTCTCAACTCCCCCTCATCCATGGCAATGTACTCCACCTCCAACACCTCCGATCTCACATCTCCAGCCCAAATCCTCCAACAAATCAACCTCCAATCACTTCCTACACCTCCACCACCTCTTCCTCTACCGTTTCCACCCCAAAACCTCCACCAATCAAACACCATCTCCATTTTCATTCTCCACCTCCCCTGTAACCACCCCACACGAAACCTCACCAAAATCCACCAATTTTTCCCAAAACCTTCAACCAATCCATCCTCCACCATCCAAGTAACCATCCTAGCCTATTCGACCCATCACTCAACCTCCATTTCGCCTCCTCCATAAAAATCTGAAAATCACAGCCATACAACCACCACCATATCCATACAATGAAGGGAATTACCAAGGCTATCTAGAAGGGGACTCAAAATAGCCTTGAGGTGATCACTAGAGGCAAGGTGCACACCAAGAAAGCCCCTTCCCAAGTCTCCATGCCATCTTACACTACATCACCATCAAACTCCATTTCCCGATCGCTCCACCGCTCGGCGTCCGTGAGTGCATCCCACACTTGGTCATCAGATAGCCACCACATCACGGATGAGATGTATAGCGAGGAGGAGGACGAGGCATTGGAGGAGACCTCGATGATATGATTGACGAGTTTGACCCAGAGATCACAACCTGCCAAAAGTAGGGAAAGGCCGTTGCATCCCCTTATTCATCAAGACTACCTCCACGGACCACGCCAGCACGCCACTCTACCTCCTCATTGGGGGAGAGACCACAACAACAGCCTCAAGCAAGGAAGCAATTGATGATTGAAGAGGAGGATCACCCACGGTGATACCCTAAGCAACGGGTACCACTAAATCATGACACGAGCTTGGGATCAAGATCCTACCAAGTTGAGGAAGATGATGATGACATTGTTGAGGAGGAGATGGATTCTAAGCCAGAGGACACTTTGGCATACTTGGAGGCAGACAGGTTGAAAGGTTTTGGCAAGGCTCCTAAGGGAACTTCATATGGCAGGGGTCAGAGGAAGATGTAGACCACACCTATTTATTTTGAATGCATATCAAGGAGAGTTATCTCCACATAAGTGGTAAGGAAGCTAAAGAAAATCGATTTGTGGAAGGTGCTTTTCACGGCACAAACCACATACGTAGAGTTGACTTAGTAGTTCTTTGCCACACTAGAAAAGGTCAATGTAAAAGGGGATGAAACCATCAAGTTTTCAATGTTCAACAGAGTGCACACGTTGACTGCTTCTGAGATTAACTGCATCTTTGCAAAGGACCCCAAAGAAGCCAACAAAATGAGTGACTGCTTAATTGAGAGAGAGGTTGTCTTAGACTTTGGTGACTTTTGGTTCGAGTTGACAGGGATGTAGGGATACTCAACTGGAAAATCAAAGACAATGTTGATCAGCAATCCACTAGCCAGATACCTATAGAAATTCATAGCCAACACTATTGTGGGAAGGTATGATAATCAGGATAGAATTTCACAAAAGGACCTCCTTGTTTTACATGGTATAAATGATAAATTGGACATCAACTTAGGGTCGCTCTTGATAGACCACACGAGGACAATTCCCTTCAAAAGCAAAACCCCATTTGTTATGGTAGGGATTTGACCTCAATTGCTATATCCCTAGGATTTGATGTCACCAGACTTAAGGAGGCCGAAGGAGCTCAATTTTTTGATTTAAAGTACCTCGTGCGCTCTCAAATGATCACAATCAAGAATAAGAGGATGATGTATAATGTGAAATCCTTACCGACACAAAATTTGGAGTTTCCCTACAATTCTTATCCACTTCTCTCTGCCATAGGCCACCCCAACTTACTACATGACAAGCTGAGGCAATGGGAGCAAGCCAACCCCCGAGAAAACTTCAACCCCGCTGTTGTACAAGAAGAAGTGGCTGAATTAAATTCACAACATCAAGAAGAAGAAGGAAGAGAGCAAAGAAGATAGCCCCAAAGGGTAAGAAGAAGGGATGAGGAAACATCCCAGTTGCATGAGCATTCAATGAATGCATATGATATGTCATCCATCCATGTACAGCTTGAAGGCATCCATAAGAAACAAAAAGACATGCATCTCATCCAACAGTACATGTGGTAGGACCAACAACAGATGCATCAATAGGTCAACCACTTGTACCAATACCACCATGATCAAGCACAATGAAATCCAAAATGGGGTAAAGACTTCTGGGGTGGTATTTCGGGGTATCCAGAGACCTACCCTCCCCCTTAGGATGCATATTAGGGCCATTATTACGAGTTCCCTCCAGCCCATCCAGGACCCCCACCTCCTCGGCAGAATCAGCCGGAGCAGCCTAATCATCCATAGTAGGGAAACCTGGCCTTTGATCTACAACACCAACTATAATCTTCACCCTACTAGCCCTAAACTTGAGTTTCATGCTAAGGATAGCATGATTCAAAAGTTTGGGGTGGTAGGGCGGTATGTACCACCCTGTCTTTATCTCTCATTTGTTTACACATGTCCCACCTGATTTTGGAATTTCTTGATTTCACTATTTTTAGTGTAGATTTATTCTTGTTATCATGCATGCATACATGTAGTTTAAATTCACGCATTTTTGCTTAATTTTTCAAAAAAAAATACACTTTTTGCTCTTCCATGTCATGCATTGCATTTTCATGTAGATTTTGGTAATTTTTGTTTATTTTAATTAGGATTTTTTTATTTATGCTTTATTTTCCATAAATGTAGGTTTAGATGTGATTGATTTCAAATTGGCACCGTTTTGGCCAATTTTTCCCAAACTTGGATGTTCTTGCCTAAAAGCATGTTTTTAACTTAATCTCCAATTTTATAACTGAAAATGTTGATCTTTGACAAATGCATGGCACATTTTTAGAGTTTATTGATATATGGTCTTAATTGTTGACTCTTTACATGTGCATCACCTCTCTCAAGTTTGTGAATGTCTTGGTTAAATTGTGATTTGAGGCTTGAGGCATAAAATCTCTTTGGCATGTGGGTCATAGAGGCATAAAATCTCTTTACATGTGCATCACCTCTCTCAAGTTTGTGAATGTCTTGGTTAAATTGTGATTAAGCTGTGAACGCTTGAGGCATAAAATCTCTTTGGCATGTGGGTCATTTGGTGTGGTGTGAGGCATAAGATTGAATGCATGAAAGTGAAACAATACTCCTAGTCATCATTGATTAATGCCAACATGAAATGGTTTACCTAGAATTACATGAAGGACATATGGAAAACTTGCATATTCCATTATCTATATTTGAAGTTTATATGCTCCGTGCTCTTTTCATGATCATTTTGTGAAAGTGGAGAGGAGAAAGGTGGAACACATGCACTTAGTCACTTCTAAGACCATTTAGTCAATAATTTTCTGTTACAATGCATTCTATCATTCTTGTTTAAAATTGAAAGATCTTGAAGAGAGAGATTAAGTTGGAGCATACTTGAGGACAAGTATGTTTTAAGTTTTGGGTGGTGATGACGCCCTATTTTAGGGCTTCATCATGTGCCTTTTTGCATGATAATCACATATGAACATTGTAGATTACAAGTTATTCCCTCCAATATGATATTTTATGCCAAATGCACTTATGCCTCTTTTTGTGTGTATTTCAGGGCACTTATGCATGCATTGATGCATGGGAGAGAGATGAAGAATGTCTATGGGGTCTTACACCCCAAGAGTGGACCTATCTCCTCCCTGAGCTTTCCTTGGATGCACAAGAGCAATTCAAAGCAAAATGAGGCTAGATGAAGAAGACGAAGTAGAGATCAGCACCAAGAAGCCCCAAAACGGATGTGGTACATCACCACGGTCATGGTGAATTATGTTCTAAAAGTTATAGGGAAGGTGCTCAATTTACACATGAATGACCACGACCATGGTCATCACAACGTCCGCAATCACTGAAGACCCCACGACCATGGCCCTCAGAACGGCCGTGGCCAGTGCCTTCCACCTCGTTCGTGGTCATCAACACAACCGTGGAGATTTATGCATGAAGTTCCCAAAAATCAATAGGGAGTTGGTTCAATTTACACATGAATGACCATGGTCATGGCCATCAGCACGATTGTTGCCCTTGAATGCCACCTCGATCGTGGTTCTATCTACGCCTGTGGCGAGCTGAAGACGCAACGACCTCAGAGTGACCTCGCTCATGTCCCCCTCCTCCAACATGATTGTGGCATCCCACCATATTCGTGGCCACCATACACACTTGTGACTTCAACTCCACTTTCCACTCGGCTGTTCCACTGCCCACGACTGTGCCATGCAACCCCCACAACGGTCGTGGTACCTTAACAGGGCTGTGGTGACCAACTAAACCTACCCATTTTCACCATTGTTTTTCCCACTTTGCCCCTACTTACACTAGTGCCTCCCCACCACCTATATATATATATATATATATATATATATATATATATATATACATATATATAGAGAGAGAGAGAGAGTCAGGCTAGAATACACTCGGGTGTATTCAGAGAAGAGTACACTCAAGTAGTTTTTCATGATGCAATATTTTTTTCAAAAATCTAATCTGTTGATCTTCTTAAACATCTTGTCAATAGCTCATACGCAAAATTTGAGCACATTTGGACATTTATAGGTCATGTTATGAAGACCGCAAAAATTATACATTTCAAATTAGTTTCGTGCGTCGATTTTGTTGCCCTTGGATGAGTGACTTACACTTATCCAAATGGGCTCAAAATTTGTATGTAGCATAGTTATAGTGTGACAATGAAGATCAATAGTTTACATTTTGCAAAAAATAGTCTTGATATCCAAACACACTTGAGTGTATTCATGTGATTTGTACACTCGAGTGTATTCTAGCCTGACTATATATATATATATATATATATATATATATATATATATAGCCAGGTTAGAATACACTTGAGTGTACAGATCATGCCGTACACCCCAAAGGTGTTTGCCTATCTAGACCATGTTTTTCCAAAATCAAATCCATTTATCTTCATGGTTACAATAATAATAGGTCACATACAAAATTTGAACTCATTTGGATGAGTGTAAGTCACTCATCCAAGGACAACAAAATTGACGCAAAAACTAATTTGAAATACATGATTTTTGCTTCCTTTAGATGCACGACCTATAAGTGTCCAAATGAGCTAAAATTTATTATATAGTATGTTCTTATGATAATTAAGAAGATCAATGATTTAGATTTTTCAAAAATTTACTACATCTTCAAAAATGACTAAGGTGTACGGTGCCTCCGGTACACTCAAGTGTATATATATATACATATATATACATATATATGGCAGCCACAGCATGAGGGATAGCTCCTCTTAGCTGCCATGACTCCCCTCCGCCTACTCTAGATCATTCATTGCCTCCTTCCTTGCATTCAAGCCATCCATCCACCCTTTCCACCATAAAAACCTAGTTTTCTAGGTTTTTTTTACCATAATCCTCTTAATTTCCATGCCCTTCATCCACCTTGGAGGAGGGAGGTCATTCTACAATGGCTAGGAGGTGAAGAAAAAGAAACTACTTCGAGCTCCATGGAGTCCTATCCCCTTCTTCTCATTTCTTTTATCTTTTCTTAAGCATGTCTAGATAAGCCCCTAGTGGTGGGATGTTTGGGGTTAAAATGTGACTTTGATACCATGTTGGGGGAAAATAATTTGTAATGAACATAATTTCATTCTATAATGATTGCCTATTGCTTATGTCTCATTTCCCATTATATTGCATGTGGTTTGTGCTTTTAACATAGATTTCTTGCTTTGTGATGTTTGATGACACTTAGCTTCTAGGAGAAATTGGAATGCATGTGGCAATCTTAGGAATGGCTCCTAGGTTCAATTAGTGGATCCCTAGCTATCTCCCTTTGTTCCTACATACATCTCCCTCCTACAAGTGAGTGTGAGATATAAGTAGCTAGTGTAAGTGTGATTAGTGCAATTGCCTAGAGTTTCCTAAAGGTTAGATGGCAAGTAACATGAGGTGAAATACCCTCATCTCTACTCCCATTCCTACCATTGCCTCTCAATTTCCCTAATACCACTTACCCTAGAAACCTAGACTTTCCAAGTCCTACTAGAATTACACCTAGCCCTAGTTATCCAACTAGTAGTGTAGGGTATATTCTAATAGCACTTGCCTTGTTGTTTGGTTTGGTAATCTAGATTGAAATGTGAGGTTTGCATGCTATGTTGACCTTCCCCCAACTAATATCAAGTTACATTCCCAAACGGCTCACCTATCCATCATACTGTTTAAAATCCACTTTTGCCTTCTTAGCTTGTTTATGCTAGTGTAGTCAATTTCCGTTGTTAATTCTTAGCTAATTACCTAATTCTAGATAGTTAGTTCTTGCTCAAGTAGTTAGGGATCCTTTGAGCTTACTTGTGTTAATTTCATTAATCAGTGATAACTTAGGCTCTTGCTTGTCTAATTTCTTAGCTTGCACTTTTGTTGGTAACTTAGCTTGCTAGTGTAGTGTAACACCTTGCTCTAGCCTAATTGCTTGCATTGTTTAGTTTGATAGCCTTAACTTTCTTAGAGTGACTTAGAGTTTTTGTCACCTTAGTTTCTTCTTGTTCTTTCTCGCTTACAATTGTAGTGTAATCAAACCAAACCCAATGTTAAACCCTCAAACTCTAATCTCTGCTTTAGGAACATAGCCAACACAAACCTAGCTCTAGTGCCCCTCTCTCCCTGAGGATCGACCCTAATCTTACCACTAGCCTATACTATAGCACAACCCCATGCACTTGTGGGTACGTGTGATTAGTTAAGCATGTGCGTTGGACTATGTTATATACAAATTTTGAGAGAGTTGTGTGTTTTCCCCTTGAGGTTTCATCTAGCCACCTTGAGTTGGTTAGTGTGTGGCCTTGAGAAGAATTGCACCACTCCTCCATTTTTAGCAATGGTACTATTTTTTCACCTCTTAAATGTGAGTATTGACTATGTGGGCATAGTCTTATTCAAGCTTAGGGGGGGTGTTGGAAAAGCCATCTATATTAGTTTTTATTTTCTTTTTATCTTATTTATTTTATTTTTATTTTTGGTTTATGCAATATTAGGATCCACATCTATCTAGTGTAATCGTGGAACAGTAAATGCATGGTTTTGTATATTGTATAGATTGTAATCATAGGTGTCATTGCAAGGAAATGGTCACCTCTTTATAGCTTAAGTTGAAAAAATCTTTCTGCAACACCACTTCATGAATTGTTTGGTTAAGTCAGCTTTAGGACATAGGATATGAATGAACATTTAAATCAACCTTGGAATTTTAATGACGATGTTGTTGATCCTAAGTTGATCAAACCTTTAATGAGATCTTAAATGGAAATTTAAGAAAGAAACCTTAAGATTACCATGTGCACAAGTCATTAAATAGGGACATATCATAATCTTATGAAATGCGTTGTCTCTTAGTTATGTGATTTCGTCCATCTCCTCCATCCATTTTTTACTCACCACCTCAAGATGAATGAGTACTCCAAGCTATTTCTTTTGATTGCATGTCATGGTACAATAGGGACATGTAGATTAGCTTATTCTTTCTTGCATTTGGAGAAAGAAAAAAAATATAAAGTTCACATTTGTATGCATGAACAATTTTAGTGCATACCATCTTAGTTGCATAACAATTTCATGTAGATTACATACATTTCATATCATTCAATTATTTTTGTCATGTGGATTTTAGTCTTAAGTTAGATAGATTGAAGTGCAAGTCATACCTCCGCATCTTAGAAAAAAATAGTATGAAATGAAAGCCCGAGCATAAACTCAATCATGCTGAAAAAAAAAAGAAAAAATAAAAAATTTGTGGGCTAGAAAAGAAAATTTAAAAAATAGTGTCAAAGTAGGGAGAAAATATGTCCTTAAGTCTTCTTGAAAAGATGAATTAATCCACATGACGCATTCTTTTGTTTGTTTTTGACAGTCTCATTTGTTGATGAGATTCCTTGACACATGCATCATTTGATAGAGAAGAAAAAGAGAGAAAGACATCAGGCATTAGGATTCATGCATGACATTATTTTCATTCATGTAGATTGATCATTCTTTCAACATAAATAAGTTGTATGTACTTGTGATTCTTTATTTTCCACCCATTCAATATCATTAATTGCTCATATTGATAGGCCATTCAAATGATTTTATCTCCTCATCCATTCTTATAAGGAGAACTACTTCCAATTAGTTGGTAGTTAGGAGAGACCAGTTTAGAATAGGGAATCATGTAATGCACCAAGAAAATGCCTGAATAAGTATGATATTAACAGCTTTCTTGATAGTGTTCATTGATTAAAAGGTGGACAACTTTTATGAAAATTTTTGGTCGTTGTATAGCAATTATTGGTTCAGCGGTCATTGAAGGCCGATTTAGGGATTGTTTGGTGGACATTATTAAGAACATAGTTCATGTGTTATGTCTTTCTGTTGACTTATATCAAATAGATTTGAGAGAGTGTTGCTCGAGGACGATCAACATTTAAGCTAAGGGGATATGTGTTGATTTATCATTTATTTGATTAATTATGCATAAATGCTATCAATGGCATGTTCTATCTAAATGCATCAAATTATGCAATTTTCACAATTTGAAATGGTTTAATATTCATCTCGGGTACTTATCCACGTTCTTGTACAATTTCAGATACAACTGAGCTTCATAGACTCGATACTACCAAGATCAAAAGTCGATGGTATCGACTTCACATTTGTACTGGATAGAAACTCACCCAGACTTGATACTACCGACACCCAAAGTCATTAGTACTGAAGCCACATCAATAAGGCGTAAGAAATGAATCGTGGAAACTCGATACTACCGAGTCCACCAACTCGATATTACCAAGATGGCATTAGGGAGGCAGTGTTCGAACAACCTAAAGAATTGGTACTATCGAGATAAGTCGATAGTACTGACATTGTGATGAATCATGGCTACCCTAGAGACTCGATACTAACGACTCTCCAGTCGATACTACTGAGTCTTCCCGATCAGGAAATCTGAAGATAGCACTCTAATCCAACGACTAGCATTATTTCATACCTTAAGTGATTCCTATGACTTGAGGGGAGTTGGGCCAGACCTAAGGAGGCAGTCGTTTTCTATTGCATGACACCAAAGAGAGAGGAGAGAAGAGCATAGGACTGAAGGCTTCATCTAGGACAATCTGAGCACCTCCGAAGGGTGAATCTACAGTCAAAAGACAGTATATGGCACATATGACGTAGGGGATCATCCGGACCAGCCATTCTCCAGGGGTTACTTTAGTTTTTCTAATATTTCCCACATTTTTATCTTTCTCTACCATGTATTCATCAATGAAAAACATGCAGGGATAAACCCTTTGATTCCTTAGGATTTGGGAGTAGTCGGGATATGCATTGTAATTGACTTTCATTCATTAATATCATCTTTATCCGTATTTTTTTTATATAAATAAATAAAATTGTCTTATTCTGTTTATGTTTGATCACTATAGATATATTATCAGATCCTCAATCATTTCAAGAGAGAGGTTAAGGGTTGGAAAAGCATAGATTTACCCATTTATTGCACCCCTTGGGAAAGGTGGAGAATAAACGGGAGGAGAAACTCAGAGATTAATCATAAAGCTCCTAACTAATCAACCAATTACTATGTAAATGGTATTGGCATTAGAATAGGTAGTGAACTACACTATGGGAGTGGATAGTTCTTGCTACAGGCACTTTATCTAGGGATAGGGGTAATAGATATTAGTGTGTGGAATTAATTGCAATGTTATAAGTGGTAAGACTATTATCATGAGGAATTCCCTTTAAATTTGAGTAACTCAATCTTTAGCTTAATTTGTTTCTGCATTTGTTTCTACTCAATCAAACCAATTCAACTTTTTAACTCGCCTAGTTGATCAGATCATAGTTAGTAGTAGTATTCTGATGTATGTTTCCCTATGTTTGACTTGGGCCTCAAAAGGCATGTATTATTTCGATACGCTCACTTGTGTATAACGCACAGTAAACACGTGTCAATATGTCACATTTTCTTTTATTGAATTTTGATAAATCTAGATAGGGTTGTTCCTAGAAACATATGTATATCAAGTTATCATCTAATACATATGTATGTACCTAGGTCTTAAACTCGTGAAAAGGATAACATTGTATCAGTATGCACTCATTATGATTCATGATCTCATGGTTTGGTAATGTATAAACTAAGGATTAGGGTGATTCATTAAATGGTTCAGATTATCAATGTACACATCTTCTATTTTAATATCTAGACCCCAAGACAATGCATCATTACATAAAGTTTCATGCAACTAATTGGTTAACATGTGTATACCCTAGGTTTGGTAGGTAAGTTAATCAGCTAGTTCATGTTATGGTATTACTAGGATTTTTTATATACATAACTAGGTTATCATCTAATGCATGTTTATCATATCCTCATAATATGTTTTCAAAAATTAGAACTATGGAACATGAAATGCACACTCGCATATTAAGGGCTTTCATGGTGCTTGTATGTCTGGTTGAATCAATAGATAGAATTCCAAACACCTCATCATCATCTCTATGATTAGCCTGACACTAAACAAAAATATAGTCTACAGTGAGCCATTGTCATCAACGTCCCAGGGCACAAGTAGAAGAGGTTCTTCTTCTTGCTCATTGATGCCTAATCTCACAACCAGGTTGCAACATAGGTGGAAGGTGCTCGAGATAGTTGGAGGAATTGATTATTGGTGTTGGATTATGCTAGGGAAGAGGATGATGTTGAGAAAGCATGGTGTGGCGGGGTTGTGAGACTACTTCTTGGTTGCAGGTCTACCAATGGTGACTGGAGGTTGTGATCGTGTTCTCTGGACCTATAGGCAGAGATAGCAACAATATTGGTTGTTGGCTATTGCTACATGTGTCGAAGGCAATGCCCTACACTCTGGTGACATGTGCACAGTGAGAGATATGGAGGGCACCAAGTTTTGTAGGCAGAGGGGAGGTCCAAGGTTGAATAAGCAAAGTTAAGAAAGGATGGCGGCTAGTGTTGGTATGTATGCCCTGAGAGCCAATCATGGGATGATTGGTGGGATACATTAAGATTGATTTGATAAACATCAAAGGCAAGCTTCCAATTCTTTCTGGTTCAGTCATATGAGATAATGATAGAACATATTGAATGTCTAGAGAATGAAAGTACTCAATGACGTATGCTTTCAAGTTGAGGACCTGAACGATGAGATCATATGGATGCTAAGAGTTTGTACATTATTGTTATGTCCCTAGTCAGATGTCATTGTGAAAGGTAGATAGACAGCAATGACACACAAGACTAGATTGTGGTGTTGGTTGATGACAGAATCTCATTAGTCATGATATAGAGATATCAAACCAAACACATAGGTACTTTTTAGAGAACAAGTGTACCGGACAGACCCACCGTGAGTTTGACACATGGAACCATGACATGGTAGTCATAGTCAGTACTCACAGTGATGGTGGTGAGTGTGATTCTTTGACCTAAAATCACTACACTCAACACATGTCGTTGGGCACACTTTGACATCATCAAACACAGTCCTTAAACATGGGTTGTTATAAAGGTGATGATTGGGTGGCTTTGACACATGAGGCTTTTGAGGGGTGAGTGATAGATATGGGATTTGTCCCTCCTGAGGGAGTTTGATATCCATGGCTGCTTGATGAGTAGGATTGAGAAAGGCATGCACGCATGTGTGAATCAGTAAGTGATATTGATATCATACATATCTCTTCCAATCTACTCTGAGATCAAGAAAGTGAATGAACGTTGACAGGATGACTGTTCCATGCCTCGAGTTCATTCGGGATATCAGTGACAAAGGAATTATACATTCACTATAACACCATTCACGGATTGTAGGATTGAAAGTTGTTCTCCAACTTTCTATTTCACTTGGGTAGCACTGATGTGTGACTAGGCACCGCTCTTTGCTTGTGAAGTCATAAGTGTTATGGACTTTCACTGCCAACGTGAAAAGGACCTGTAGGGTCACACACATAGGATTTAACCTGTAAGAGGAGTATTGTCCACAAACAATGTTTAGATTGATTACTAAAGGAGTTTAGTAGTTCAATTAAACACTCAATCAATTGATAGCTCAATTTCATAATGTTCAAGGTGTTGGACACATTGATTGGAGTATCAGATTGATTGAAACTGCAATTGACTGATTCTGCACAATCTGCACTCCCAATCGATTGGCTCATGTGATGAACCGATCGGCTCAGCTTGGTGAACCGATCGGCTCAAGTGGTGAGTCGATCAGCTCATGGACAGGGTGAAACGATCGGTTCAAGTGTTGAAACGATCGGTTCAACTGGTCCAACTGAGCAAGTTGGGAAAGTAGGATTGGTGAGAAATTTCTTTTTCGTTTCACTTGCCCAATTTGATTGGAACAAGGATTGGTATTTGGTACCAATTAGAAACAAAAGAAGAAAAGTCAATCGGGAACTGATCAGGACCACGAACTGACCGGTTCAGAAGTGAACCGACCATTTTATGGGTCCCAACCGATCGATTGAGGTGTCAACCGACCGGCTCAGGTCCCCAACCGACTGTTTCAGAAATGAAACGATCAGTTCAGGTTGCGCAGTTGGTTGTTTTTGTGGAAAATCTCGAACCCTTCTACTCCTGCTTTAGTCCCATAATGCCGGGGATAGAGAACCATGTCCCATGACCCTCCTATATATAGGGGTATTGGGGGCTTCTCATAGAATAACTCAGTGCAACCAGTTGCTCTGTAAAGTTGTTGTTCTCTCTGGTTTTGGTAATCGAGAGAGCCCGAGCAAGTGCTACCCGATAAGGGAGGCACAGTAAGGGAAACACAACTGCAGAAAGCGAGTAGTGGTAGGAGAGTGTGTCAGTGACTAGTACACTGACAGGAGGGTGTGACTCCTTCCAATTCCTTATGAGACAAGGAGATTGGAGTTCCAGGTGGTCCGTGTGGACTACTTCAGAGGTAGGAGATTTTTGTCGCTCAGAGGACAGTTGTCAATCCCGACAGTCCCGGTGAGACCAGGAGTCGTCAGTCCCGGTGCGACCAGGAGCTGCACAGACACCGTCCAAGACCGGAGGTAAAGACCGTGCAAGCCGCGAGGTATTGTCGCTGAGCAAGCCTTGGGACAAGGTATGATTCCACAAACCATCCTTTCCTATTGTATAGACGTTGACGTGTTTCCTTGTTCTGGGTTTGGGGAGGAGAAAAAAAATCCACTGCCTTCTTTGCCTCCCATAAAACCCAACAGTGGTATCAGAGCCACGTCAACTACTGTATACTTTAGGATTATCGATATGATCAATTTTGGTTTGTTGCCTTTATTTATTGCATATGATGCGAATAAAATTGGCTTTATGCATGTCCAATCCTAAATCCACAAATCCCAATATACATATATGATATGTAATATGAATGCACTCGATACGCGTCGCCCTTAAACGAGTTTTGTGGTAGATTTATAGTGTGGTTATGGCCAATAAACCCTATTTGTGTATGGTTGTATGTGGTTGCTTGCATCTCGGTCTGCGCATCGATCTTCCTTCTCCTATTCCTGATGTAACTCGAAATAATTCGAGATTTCTTTTCTACCTTTGCTCCCCTCAAATGTAACTCGGGGTTTCTTTTTTTACATTGTAAAATAGGATAGAATTTTATTTCCTGTTATGTCAAAGAACGGAGGATATCCTGACGACAGCTGAGACGATCGGCTCAAGGCGTGAACCGATCGGTTGACGTTCGAGATGATCGGTTCAAGGAGTGAGTCGATCGGTTGATGACCGGTTCGAGGAGTGAGACGAGCAGGTGGCGGCCATGATGGGATGCACGACAACCAGGCGAACCGATCGGTTGGAGGAGCCAACCGATCGGCTGCTGGCACCCAGCTGACCGGCCTGATGGCGAGCCGATCAGTCATGTGATGAATTGATCAAACCCAGAAAGGCAAAGCACAAAGTTCATCTTGTACAGGTTGCATGTGATGTAGACCTAGATGACTGTGATTCCTCTTGGCTCGAGGAATCACATTAGGATGGCCATAATCATCGCTTTTATCATTTTGCATGTTTTTTGTGGGATATAGCATGTATATGATACGTACTATATATTGTGGTGATTGGATATGTATATGTATATAAAACCAAATCCCTCATTAAATATTAAGTTTTAGATGCCTTCCAAATGCGACACACGTGAAAAGCTTGATCGACCAAGTGTGGGCATGCCCAAGCGTGGTGCACCGTCTATCTCGTGGAAGCGTGAAGGATGAATGTGTGGGTCTGCCCAAGCAGGGTGCATATTCATTGTATTGGCTTTGGGTCAGACTTAACAAGGTGACCTAGATAGGATCTAGCACCTTGAGGCATGGAGATGCTCATGGCAAGGAGTTTCATATGACATCTTATCAAGAGTTGCATATGATGCAATTGGCAAGAGTTGCCTACCTGAGAGATCTAAGTTGTGGGTGATAGCCCAAGCTGGTCCATGACTTGAAGGATTTCATGATCTTGCCCACTAGAAGGTTGTACACTACAATCTTCCGAATTGATGGTGAGGGCTATCAATTTGAAGTAAAATAGTGGGAGCGATAATTAATTAAAGGGATAATTATATCGTCAACTTTTCAAATCAATCAAATAAGTCAAAATTGAGTTTTGGACTAAAATTGCATATTTTCTTTTTGTAGTACAAATGACAACAAACAACAATCACTTTTCTTTGCGATCGGTCCTTGAAAAGGACAAGCTAAATGGGATTTTTTCCACGACTGGTTAGGACATTGAGAAGTGTTCTCAATCATAGAGTGAAAGTTCTAAGTCCTAGTTATACCAGAACCAGATGAACTCGATCCCACCATATCAATGGCTGAAAGTATGCTTATGGAAGCATACCGAGGAAGACATTGATTAGGAGTGCTTGATGTTGTGTTCTCTGAACTATGAGTTGCAGAGACAACATGAGACATATGATGTCTCCAAGACACTGTCCTAGTATGTCATGACAGAAGGAGATCCAGTAAGGTATTCACACACTCAATGTGATTGGGTATGAGGAAAATCTGACTAAGAAGGATTCCCTTTGAGCCAAGAGTTGTCTATTGGTATGATACTGCAAATGTTGTGAGAATCATACAATTCATGATAAGCTACAACATGAACAACTTTGACAAGCATTGACAGAGTTGTTGGACATGTTGAGGATAGTAGAGGCAAAGATGAAGAAAGACAAACCATAATCTTTGATGTGATCAAAGAAAAGGTAATTCTTAAGGGCAAGGACAAGGGCAAAGCAAAGAAGTGTTCTGATGCTAGCCAGCAGTCCAAGCCTTCTTCAGCCTCAAGGCACATGGGGAAAGGGTGTATGAAGGATTTCCCTCTATATCTGGAAGAACAAAAGAAGATGCAGGAGGGGATGGAGATCTCTACTTAAAGGTGTCATGAAAGTAAACTTGTAACACTTTTGAGGTATATGATACCAAGATGTAAAGTGTAAAGCACTCAATAAATGGGGCAAGTGTTGCCGCCATAGATAGGAGTACTTTAGTTTATTTTTAGCCTAAAAGGCATGTAATACAGTTATGAACTGCTATTTCATATTTTCCGATAGATAGAAACACTTTATTTTTGCATATTGTATGACAATAATGGCAATCAATAAAGAGATGTTTCCATTTCTAAAGATATGATCTCTGTGGAAATGCCTTGTTTATCTTGTGGTATTTGATATGCATAATATAAAATGATACCTAAAAGTTATAGATAACTCAAACAATCAAATTAGCGTCAATCATGAGAAATTCATTTCTAGTTTCCATGTGATGGATAAATCTAGACTCTTTTGGTTAGAGAACCATTAAGAGACATGAATATCTTGGACATGATTAATCAATCTTCACTAAAGGTAGTGGGAGAATGATTATCCTATTAGGTATGATACATGTGATGTATTTACATACCTATTGGAACAAATGCTAATACTTCAAATGGTGTTTAGAGAAACACCAATGTGAATATCTTGAAGTGTTCAAGATTATCATAGATGAAGTGCAAATTTGGTAAAGTGTTAATTCTTGATGAGATCAATGAATCAAATACTTGGACCAAATGTTTGAGATCCTTATGAGTGATTATGATAGTGTATCATAGTGAACTCATGATTAAGGCATGGTGATGTCTAAATCAAGAAGGAATCATACTCTAAGGAGTTAGAGAATGATTATCAAATAACTGAATTCTTCTTAATAAAAGAATACCCCACACTAATAAAGGACATTAAGAATCACAAGGAGTTGTAAGTTCTTATATCCTTGACGGATACACCTCGTTTATCTATGTGATGAGTTGTTCATGTGATGAGTCAACTATCTAGATGAATATGAGGAACTGAATTTTGAGTTATGGTTTATGACCATTACATCCTAAATGACATCCATGCGAACCATAAGGTATGACCTTGATGGTAGCACCCATTGGATGAAATCCATAAGTGCAAATTAATCTTAAGTGTTAAGACACATGGATAACATTTTGAGAAGGATGATGCTTGTTGATTGCAACTTAATGACTAAGACATTTGGCATATGGATACTAAAACCGCATTCCTATGAGGAATAAAACAAGGATGTGTATGTGACACAACCTATAAGGTTTATGAATCCACTAATGCAAATGAAGTCTATAAGTTACAATGGACTAATCAATGTGATTGATTGAGTACAAGCAACTCAGAATTGGATCTTTACTTTGATGATATAGTCAAAGGGTTTGACTGATATGTCAAAGATAAAGAAGGGATCTGTGATTTAGTGGGAGCGTGTTCACATTCCACATGTTGATGTGAAATGGAAATGTTCTAGAATGGAAATCCAAAAGTGGAAATTATCTTTAAGGAAGATAGAGATGTTTCCTATGTGATGGGAATAGAGATCTATAGAGATAGTTCTCGAAAACCTCTTGACCTGAAAAGAGAAAGCATACATTGGCAATCTGTACTGAAGGGTTCAGTATGCACTGGGAGAAAACTAGTCCATGTTACATGAAGTTAGTATCCCAAGGCCAAGTGTCCAATTCTTATGAAGAATGGAAACACTAAGAATATATATGGATCTATCATGTATGTAATCATCCCATTATCTTGCATGTATTGACATGGAAAGAACAAAATGCATTCATCATCTTGTATGTAGGACATGGCAATATGATGTGCTCATCCTGATAACTCGTTTGTGAGACATGACGAGTGGATGTCTGTCTACTTCCAGTAAGGGTTACTGGAATACCATGAGAACTTGATAAGTACTTGAGAAGTACTAGTTCTATGGAGATAAGGAAGAGTTCAATGTAAAGAGTTACATTGATGCGAACTTCTGAAAGGACAGAAAATTAATCGCAAAATATATATAGGATATATAAAAGTGAAAGTTTGTTGATAATTGGAAGTGTTCCAATAAAACCATTTAAAAGGAAATGTCGAGTATCTATGTGTCGGAGAATAGCAGTGGATACTATATGGATCTGGAAGTTCATGATATGAACTTATAGATATTCCGCTCATTGATGACAAGTATGGAATCCTTGATCATGCAATGTGGCTAAAGGTTAACAAAGGAATACGAGATTGCATATTACGGCAACTTCATTTCATACGTGTGACGTACAGCGAAGAGATGAGAGACATGTAATTTATACTGACTTTGGCAAGGTGTTGCCATAACTCACTCTATTGGCACAAGAGCACAGTAACATGTGGGACATGTTTGAAGATCACTATGAATATGATTCAAGGGTGATTGGCTCGCAGTGCAAGTGGGAGTCTGTTGGTATGTATGCCCTGAGAGCCAATCATGGGATGATTGGTGGGATACATTAAGATTGATTTGATAAACATCAAAGGCAAGCTTCCAATTCTTTCTGGTTCAGTCATATGAGATAATGATAGAACAGATTGAATGTCTAGAGAATGACATTACTCAATGATGTATGCTTTCAGGTTGAGGACCTGAACGATGAGATCATACAGATGCTAAGAGTTTGTACATTCTTGTTATATCCCTAGTCAGATGTCATTGTGGAAGGTAGATAGATAGAAATGACACACAAGACTAGATTGTGGTGTTGGTTGATGACAGAATCTCATTAGTCATGATATAGAGATATCAAATCAAACACATAGGTACTTGTTAGAGAACAAGTGTACCGGACAGACCCACCGTGAGTTTGACACATGGAACCATGACATGGTAGTCACAGTCAGTACTCACAGTGATGGTGGTGAGTGTGATTCTTTGACCTGAAATCACTACACTCAACACATGTCGTTGGGCACACTTTGACATCATCAAACGCAGTCCTGAAACATGGGTTGTTATAAAGGTGATGATTGGGTGGCTTTGACACATGGGGCTTTTGAGGGGTGAGTGATAGATATGGGATTTGTCCCTCCTGAGGGAGTTTGATATCCATGGCCGCTTGATGAGTAGGATTGAGAAAGGCGTGCATGCATGTGTGAATTAGTATGTGATATTGATGGCATACATATCTCTTCCAATCTACTCTGAGATCAAGAAAGTGAATGAACGTTGACAGGATGACTATTCCATGCCTCGAGTTCATTTGGGATATCAGTGACAAAGGAATTATACATTCACTGTAACACCATTCACGGATTGTAGGATTGAAAGTTGTTCTCCAACTTTCTATTTCACTTGGGTAGCACTGATGTGTGACTAGGCAGTGCTCTTTTCTTGTGAAGTCATAAGTGTTATGGACTTTTACTGCCAACGTGAAAAGGACCTACAGGGTCACACACATAGGATTTAACCTGGAAGAGGAGTTTTGTCCACAAACAATGTTTAGATTGATTACTAAAGGAGTTTAGTAGTTTAATTAAACACTCAATCAATTGATAGCTCAATGTCATAATGTTCAAGGTGTTGGACACATTGATTGGAGTATCGGATTGATTGAAACTGCAATTGACTGATTCTGCACAATCTGCACTCCCGATCGATCGACTCATGTGATGAACCGATCGGCTCAGCTTGGTGAACCGATCGGCTCAGGTGGTGAGTCGATTGGCTCATGGATAGGGTGAAACGATCGGTTCAAGTGTTGAAATGATCGGTTCAACTGGTCCAACCGAGCAAGTTGGGAAAGTAGGATTGGTGAGAAATTTCTTTTTCGTTTCACTTTCCCAATTTGATTGGAACAAGGATTGGTATTTGGTACCAATTAGAAACAAAAGAAGAAAAGTCAATTGGGAACTGATCAGGACCACGAACCGACCGGTTCAGAAGTGAACCGGTCGTTTCATGGGTCCCAACAAATCGGTTGAGGTGTCAACCGACCGGCTCAGGTCCCCAACCGACCGTTTCAGAAATGAAACGATCGGTTCAGGTTGTGCAGTTGGTTGTTTTTGTGGAAAATCTCGAACCCTTCTACTCCTACTTTAGTCCCACATTGCCTGGGATAGAGAACCATGTCCCATGACCCTCCTATATATAGGGGTATTGGGAGCTTCTCATAGAATAACTCAGTGCAACCAGTTGCTCTGTAAAATTGTCGTTCTCTCTAGTTTTGGTAACCGAGAGAGCCTGAGGAAGTGCTACCTGATAAGGGAGGCACAAGAAGGGAAAGACAATTGTAGAAAGCGAGTGGTGGCAGGAGAGTGTGTTAGTGACTAGTACACTGACAGGAGGGTGTGACTCCTTCAAATTCCTTGTGAGATAAGGAGATTGGAGTTCCAGGTGGTCCGTGTGGACTACTTCAGAGGCGGGAGATTTCTGCCGCTCGGAGGACAACTGTCAATCCTGACAATCCCAGTGAGACCAGGAGTCGTCAGTCCCGGTGCGACCAGGAGCTGCACAGACACCGTCCAAGACCGGAGGTGAATACCGTGCAAGCCATGAGGTATTGTCACCGAGAAAGCCTCGGGATAAGGTATGATTCCACAAACCATCCTTTCCTATTGTATAGACGTTGACGCGTTTCCTTGTTCTGGGTTTGGGGAGGAGAAAATTGTTTGTTTCCGCTGCCTTCTCTGCCTCCCATAAAACCCAACAGCTAGGGCTATGATATGGATGTGAGGTGGCATAATGATGATGCTAAAGCAGACATTGGTAAATGTTGTCAGAGGCTGTGGTTTTTTTTCATTCTCTCATGTGACTAGGGATACGGGGAAGAAGGGGGTATGGTGCTGGAGATGGTCGAATAACTTCTAATGGTGATGGATAAAGGTGTTTACAAGTTGTAGAAGAGTCGGATGCGGTGGCATCTGTTGAAGGGTCATCGACGGCGATGACTATGGCTCTGTTGGGTGTGAGTGGAGGAGGGAGATGATTGGATGAGTACTATTTTTAGGAACATGATAGGATGGCAGCTAGTTGAGGATGAGGAGGTAGCACCTGCATTGCACATAGAGGAGGCAGATCTCAGAGGCATGGTGGGGGATAGAGACGGACGCAAACTGGGTGATGTCGTGTTGACGTCGGGATGTAGAATTGGCGGGGTACCTAGGTGGTGATCTCATTGCTGGTGGTAGCCTACAGGATGTCATGGTGGAGAACTCTGGCATCCATGAGGGGCAACACAAAGAGGAAGGAGGAGGTAGGTCAAGCAGAGATCTCAAGGTTGGGGTTGTTGTTGTGTGTTGCGCTTAGGTGTGGTTGCCACAATAGGTTATTGAAATGATCGGTTGTTGTCTCTCCAACCGCATGGTATCTAGGTATAAGTCAGGTAGGGTTTTAGGGCTATGAAGAGTGAGAGAAGAGCAAAGGAGATGGAAAGAGTCATTGGGTGAAAAAGAAGGGAGGAGGAGTCGACGAATACCCATTCACTAATGGAGGAAGTGGAGTCAGAGAGAGGGACGCTATCAGGGTTTGCAATGAAGAGGGTGACACACGGGCATCCGCATGACATGCAATCATATCAGGAGTTTATGCAAATAAATATATTCCACATTAATTCATTAAATCTTGATAAACCTTATACTTTTCCTTGCTCAATCAATTTTAGGGTGCATATAATATCATATAGACTTGAAATTTTCTAGGTAGGCTATTTAGACTATAAGGAGTTTAAAATGTAACCTTACTTTCTCCTTTTGACATCATTTGGTGTACAATTTCATTATTTGTAACCTAAACACTCAACTAATTATTTTATTATTTTTTTGTCAAATTAGGATATAAAACTCCATATTAATCCCCTTTATCTTGCTACTCTAATCCAATATAAAATCTCAAGTCACAATTGAAAGTCGCTACTTATAAAATGGATAATTTATATGTTTAACAATAACTAGAGACTTGGTTAATAATTGGATTCAAAAATCTTCATGTAAAGAATATTTACGTATTCTTGAGGATATATGATTATAATTATAATTAATTTGATATAATATGGGAAAAATGAAGTACACCTGACATATACAAAAAGGAATCTAGGAAAAAAGGGCTTTTAAGCTATGAATCTAGATTTGGGTATGTTACAACACTCCACCCCTTAAAGAGGATTTCGTCCCCGAAATCCACCCAACTATAGCCTGGTATACTAAGTTATACTTCCTAACTAAACTATTGGTTTCTAGTTCCCTAGTTGTTACAACCCCAAATTTTGGGTTCAATTGGTGAGAAATGAAATTTCTCACATTAAGGATAATTGAACAAATAATGATATAATTTGTTTTGAATAAATGGATTTCGTTTACAATAGCCTTGATGCTTGTGTTGTGGGCTTTATTGGCTATTGGGCCCAAATACCAAGGAAATTCAATTAAAAAATGAATAAATGAGTTTTTGAGAAAAGAAATATGTAGAAACCTCTAGAAGGCAAATCCAAAGAGGATTTCGTGCCTCTTGGGATTCCTTGGGTTCCAAGGAGTCCAAAGTTGTAAAAAAAAGCAATAAGAAAAGAAAAGATTAATTAAATATTTCTTTAATAAGAAAGAGATTGAAAATAATGTTAAAAGGTTGAAAATAAGTGGAAAAGGTATAATTGAGTGATCCTTTGTGGAATTTCATGTTCCAAGGATTTCTAATGATAAAAGGAATACCAATGAGGAAAATAAAAGAAAAATAAAGAGAAATCCTCAAAAGGAAATATTTTAATAATAAATAAACAAGATAAGGTGAAATAATACTTTTAGATGCATCTAGAAGGATAATAAATATCCTTAAGAAGGAATTTCTAAACATTAGAGTTCCTTGGGATCCAAGGAGTCCCAAAGGAGAAAAGGGAAGAGAAAAGGCAAATAATAAACAAACAAGGGAATGCAGTGATACATAATTAATTTTTATGAGGAAATCTTTTAGTGGTGCCTCTCGTAGCCTTTTGAGATAAAAGCAAGAATTTAAAGAAAAATAATATTTTCTCTTAAGATGGGAGTTTACGGGGAGTCTTGCCACTTTTGGATTACTTGAGTCCCAAGATGAGATAAGAAAGGAAAGAAAGCGTTAAAGGATAATGTATAGGTGTTTATATATGTAGACACCAGAAGACCCACCGAGAAGTAAACCTTTCCTCTCTCTCGTGACTCTCCCTCGACACAGATTGACAACCGTTTCGACCCATGTGCGCCTCTCGTCCCATCCAGGGTGGGAAGTACACCAACGAGCAGGAGGTGCATGCGTTAGTCAAGGACCCGATTAACATCGACGGCAAGGGGTAGCTCGCATCCTGGAACAAGGAGAGGTCGTGGAGGGGGAGCAATGTATGTGTGTTGCTCCTACAGAAACCTAGGAGGGTTCGTCCATCACTACCTTGTTCTCGCCCTCGCGCAAATGTTGCATGTAGGCTGCAGCATGACCGAAAGTTGCAGGTCTCGGCACAATGGGAAACAGTTACCTGGGCCGCCAAGAGGAGGCGCCTTGGGTACGGAGGAGAACGAAGAAGGTAGGGCGGACATCTCCAGCCACCCTCAGGCCCTGGAGGAGGGGGGATTAACCCCCGCAAATCAACCTCGACGGCGGCAGGGTAGGGCTGCGGAGGTTGAAGATGAATAGATTCAGTTTGACGAAAATGCCCCTCCTGGGCATGAGGAAGCAGTCTACAGCCCGGGGGTAAAAGTGACATTCAATTCTAATTTTAAATTGACCCGCAAGGTACATGCACGAGAGTTCTTTGCCTACGTGGCACCTCCCTATTGGTTGCTTTAAATTTTATTTGCTAAAATCGTAACTAATGCTAGGAAACTTGGATTGAGATGAATCTTATATGAAAATTTATCCTCAGAACGAGAGGAATCCAATAAAAATATGTTTAGAAGCTAATTCCTCTTGCTATGCGAAAAGTAGTGTAAATCATCATTTTTCATGAATTAAAGATTAAGAAACCCTATTTTGATATGCTTAATGAGTTTAATAGGGTTTAATGGATCATTAGAGTTGATGTTAACCTGTTAAATGTAAAAAGGTACATTATGTTCAAAAAGGAAGAACTTTGCATATGATTAGTCTAATTTAGAGTTTATATGCTTGAAGTTGGAAAAGTACATAAAGTTATCATCTTTAGTGTTTTAATTAATGAAAAACCCTTAGATTTGATGATTGATGGATTTAATGTTGTTCAAAGGATGATTTTAACCTATTGATGATAAATATGAAAATAGGATCTAAAAAGATGATCTTTTTATATAATTGGTTTAATTTAGGGTTTCGTGTATGATTATGCACTAATGAGCTTGAAAATCCTAATTTAGATGAATATGTCTTTTGATTGTTTTAATGGTGCAAATACATGAATAAATAGGGATGTGATGATCCCAAGTCAATAAAAGACTATTAAAATGAATAGTTGAGCAATTAAGGTTCCTAAAAATGGAAAATGATATTTTAGGGTTTGTTGACCTAAAATGGATAAAGTTTGAGAAATTGATCTAAGAAACCCTAATGCATCCTAATGAGACTTAGAAACCTTAGAAAGGTGTCCCAAGTCAATAAGGAGTTGTTTGGGATATGCTTGTGACAATTAGACATTATGCATGTTTTCAGGATCAATGTTTGCTTGATTGATTGATTGGCTTGCTTGACTGGACATCTAGTTGGATTTGGATAAATTGTTGCTTGAGATCTCCAAGACAGGTATGTGGTTAATTATGAATAACCGCTTTAGTTTTCCGATGGATTCCCGGATGTTTAATCGCATTGAATGCAACTAAACTGTTTGGATGTTCATACTGCAATTATAAAGTGACTATGACTATCACATAATGTATATGCCTTCTAGCTCAGATCCTGGTCCCCTCTGTGTCATAATGGCTGACCTAGTACATGGCTACCTAGAGGGTAGGTCCATAAGGTCGTGGAATGACTTAGTACATGGCTACCTAGAGGGTAGGTCCATCAAGTCACAGTGAGTTAGATATTGGGCTACCTTTGGGTGGTGCCATGTGACTCTACCTTTACAGAGGTACCATATAAGTCCTTACATGGACAACACAGAGTTGTGGATAGGTATGGATTGAGTAGTTTGTCTTAAAACGTAATCTTGATTGTTAAATGATTAATTGAGTGATTATATTGTTAACATAGTTGAACATTATTTGATTCCCCCACATACCAGCTTCGGCTGACCGACGTTTTGTTTGTCGGCATTTTAGGTACAATGAAAAGAACAAACAGTAAAGTGGCACATGTGGTACTAAATGAGAATTAAAGTGCAAAGGAGGATTAGATAGATTAGTATATGTGTGGATAGAAGTTTAGAGATCCAAGTTTTCAAAAAGGTATGCAAAAAATTTATTTTCTTACAGCTTTCAGTATAGTATGTTAAAATTTGATAATTATTCTTGGTTAATTGTCGAACCTTTGATCCGGAAGTCAAGGGTGCGGCTTCGACCTCTCGGTCTCCCTTAATTGGGGGTTATCGGGAGGTGGGGTCATAACACTAGTGTTGGAACATAGTACATGACCAAGATGAAACTATATCACTCCATGTTTCAAGGATCCATTTGTCTTCTCATATAAGATGTTGATCTAGGGAGGTTATACCAGAACCTAACATTATCTTAACATTGATTTATTTGTCATTCATGTGCTTTTACCATCCACTTACCAAAATCAACTTTCATTAATTATCATGATTTTTTCACTTAATAACCTAAATTACTTATGTTCACCAGTTTGGGTATGGAAAGATAAATTTTATGTCTTATTTTAATTATCTAAGTAACATGCATGTATTCAAATTGTCAAGGTCTACCCACTTACCCTTTTATGGTAGATAAATTTTTTTTTCAAATATTACTTGTTTCAACCTCTATTTAGTTCACTTAGTCCTTAAATTATGTTACACTCCTTATGATTTAGGTGTACAAGACTCCACCCCTTAAAATAATTAATTTATGACTTATCTAGAGGGGTAACTAGAGTGGATCACTGAGAGGAGTCCATGCAGACCACTGAGAACTCCATGTTGCACTATCAGAGCTAACTTGAAGGAGTTGTCCCTTTCAAATGTCAACATACTAGAGTTGATATGCTCTCCTACAATTGTCTCTCCATTGCTGTCACTCCCTTTGTCGGGTAGGACTTGCTCGAGCTCTCTATTGGTTACCACAACTAGAGAGAACAATAATTGTCAGAGCAACTATTGTGTTCTGAGAAGCCCCCAGTACCCCTCTATTTATAGGAGAGGCTAGGATCAGGGTTCCCAGTCTATGGGGGAGTCAAAAGGGTTGGATTCACAAATTTTATAGAATATGTGCATGGAAAACCGGTCGGTTTGCACACCCAATTGGTCAATTGGTGTGCAATCCATTCGGTTCTATAAGCAAACTGGTCGTACCGTGTAGTTTCCTATTTTGAATCAAATTGGTAATCAATGTATGATTAATGCACAACATGACATCAGAACCAACCCTTGATCCAATTTAATTAGCAACTAAACCAGGTGGTTCATCCCATGAACCGATCAGTTGTACATTATGTCTGCTTCTTCACATAGGGGTTCTGGTTTGTTACATGATATGTGAACTGGTTGTCTCACTCCTTGGTTCAGTCATTGATCAGCCAATGTTGATCCAATTGACCTGACACTCCAACTGATCGGTTCATTCCATGAACCGGTCGGTTCAGAGTTCATTCGGTCAACTTTGAACCTTAGTTGTTTAATTGAATACCTAAACACCTTTATTAATAAAATTAAACATCATTATGAATATACTCATTTAATCTAAGTATATCCTATGTGTTTGACCCTATAGGTCCAAAGTTACATTGGCAGTGAATGTCCATAACTAACGTACAACGTCACAAGCAAAGAGTGGCATCTAGAAACACATCATTGCTACCCAAGTAATTCATAAAGTTGGAGAACAACTTCAACCTACAATTCATTATAAGTGTTATTGTGATTGTATTGTTCCTTTGTCTCTGATATTTAGATTGAACCCAAGGCTTGGAATCATCATCCTCTCAACATTCAATCCATGTTCCTTGAACTAGAGAAGACTGTCTGAGATGCACGTGAGATCACATATCATGAGTATGGCCATACATTTCTCAGTCTCTCTTATCAAGAGATCCTGGATATCAATCTCTTGTAGGAGGACAAATCCTATCTACATCACTCACATTCTATCCCCATGTGTTATTGTGTACCCAATCATCACTATTATGGAAACTCTTATTTAGGATCACTTTGGATAATGTCAAAGTACATGAGCGATATGTGATGAATGTAGTGACTTCAAGTCTAAGAACCACAATCACCACTATCACTATGAGAGATGATTCTGACTACCATTCCATGGTCTCCATGTATCACTCTCATATTGGGTCTATCTGATACATTGTTCTCTAACATGTATCTATGTGTTTGACTTGATATCACATATCATGACTAATGAGATTATGTCATCAGTCAACACACACTCTAGTCTTATATATTATTATTGTCTATTTTTCTTCCACAGTAATATCTAACTAGGGACATAAAAAGAATGTATGTACTCTTAGCATATATATGATCTCATTGTTCGAGTCATGTACTTGAAGACATATGTCATCTAGTATCATCATTTTTTAGACGTCTACTATGTTTGTGTCTTAATCTCATGTTGAGACAAACATAATAGATAGAATTACCTTTGTTATTATCAAATCGGGTATTTAATGCCACATTCCAATCATCATATGATTGACTCTCTAAGCATATACATATTAACACTTGAAGTCAGAGGATCAACTATCTCCCCCTTTACTTTCGTACATTGTTCATGATTAGAGGATCCTTCCTCTACACCACATGTTTTTTAACGTCGATGGGCTACTTAGTGATAAATAATTACTATTTTCTTTCATATATTCATAACTACATATTAACGTCGATGGGCTTCATATGGTTAGTTTTCTTTCATATAATTACTATTTTCTTTCATAACTATTGTTAGTTGATTGAATTATTTATATCTCTGTACCATTTTTAAAAATCAAGATCTTATTCTACTAAATCTCTCACTCACTCTTTCTTCATACGCATTGGTCCCAAATTTCTATTGTGGAGGTCCTGAGATGGTTGGGACCCCAAGACACTAAAAACTATGACCTTCATAGAAATAATGGGAAAACCATGGCCATCACAAATCCCAAAGGTTTGCCAACAAAAAAATCACATTTTAAGTTTTTTGTCATTTTTCTTAATGATTACCGCAGTCACCATCATCTTAACCATAGATCTCTAAAAAGGATGGAATATCATTATCGGGCAAGATTGAGGTTGTAACATCCCAGGATTTGAGGCCTCAGATAAAATGATCTTAAAAAGAATAATTAGACTACCCTTGCCACCAAGGTGCACCTCCTTTTTAGGGAGCCCATCACTAAAGAACTTTGTGGCTAAACGTGATTAGCCCATATTAGTACTAGGATGGGTGACCTCTGGGAAGTTTATCCTGGCTTGCGCGTGAGTGAGGACAAAACACGTTGTTAAGGCTAGTGATAGTCTTGGGGTCAGTCGTCATTCCTAAAACTCTACTAAGCCTTGGGCAATGGGCCCAGACATTATAAATGGTATCAGAGCTAGATCCCTCCATCAGGTGGGCCCCATATGGGCATGACATGGTAGTCTTATTATGTGTGGTACTGGCATGTTGGAGAGGACTATCCTAGTTGATGGAGTCACCCTTGTGTCAGTAGTCGTGGATGGGTGTTGGGTGTACATGTGACATTCTGGGTCTGCACAGAAATAGGGAGACATTATGAGGCCATATGGTTGATCGTTGACGAGAGGACGTCAAGAGTCTAAGTGGGGGAAATTCTAACATCCCAGGATTTGAGGTTTCGAATAAAATGATCTTAAAATGAATTATTGGACTATCCATATCACCAAGTTGCACCTCCTTTTCAGGGAGTTCATCAATAAAGAACTTTGTGGTTAAGTGTGTTTAGCCTAGAGTAGCACTAGGATGGGTGACTAGTCACAAAGTTTATCATGACTTGTGTATGAGTGAGGACAAAGCGCGCGGTTAAGGCTAGTGTAGTCTGTGGGGCCAGTCGACATTCCTAAAACTTTACAGAGCCTTAGGCAGTGGGTCCAGGCATTACAGGAGTACGAATCTTTCCCAGCTTGTAATAGGATTAGCCGAGTTTGATCTCTATGATAATGTATATATTTCTTATCTATCCTTAAGTTGAGTCAAAATTTAAGTCTTTCATATTGTTTCGCTGACTTAAGCACCCAATTTTATTTTGTTCTTATTTTATAAATAAAACTAGGTGACAATTCTAAAAGTTGTATCATTCATTATTTTCTTTTATTTCTCTATATCTTACATGACCGTAAGATCATCTTTGTCAAGGGTTTTTTTCTAAATGTTACAACAATATATAACCGTATAAAAAGAGAGAATACGGTGGGTGCTTTTTCAAGTCCATGCTTTCTAGCTTGGGCACCGTGGATGTGTTTTGTGCTATGTGTTTGCTAGTTTTATGGAAAACTTTAAAACAAGTTTACTTAAGTATTGTACTTGTGTTGTGTGCTATACTCTTGCTATCTTGATGGCAAGCTTGAAATAAGTTTCTCATATAAGAAAAAACTAAGTATATTTCTACTTTTCAATTAATTTTTACAATACATAGTAACAAAATGCTATATGTAGGTGTAGTCTTATAACATGTGGGTCTGGTAGTGCCATTAGGCGATGTGTGCCATGCTTCAAAATGGAGTCAAGTGTAAATTTATTGTGTGCGGTCGTGTAGTACTTAATCGTGAAATTGATTAAATCAACAAAAAAAACAATTATGGGTTTAAATTTTTTTAGTTCGAATCTATTTGAGTTCAAAAGTTTATGTTTGAATTAAACTTGGGTTGGTTTGTAATTTGGTCTTCATTTGGAAGTGGGAACATTACTTGTCACCTTGGCTCAGATATTATAGAGAATAAATTTCCCAAAAAAAGACCCTCTATTATCCTCAAATCCCAGAAACATGCATGTCCTATTTTTTGTCAAATTCTAAATAAACCCCAGCCTTTAACACCATGATTAATTGATGGGGTGTTTTTCCTTTCTTTTCTAATTACCTTATGCCCCGCCGCTTCTTTATTTCTACCTTCTAATTTAACTATTTCATCTTTGCTACTTTTTAATGACTCTTTGTACAGTGTTGACCTAGTATTAAACAATAATTTAAGATTTGGATTAAAATGAACACTCAGTTCTAAATTTCACAATTTGACGGGTTTTGATTTTGGATAAACCTAAGCCTAGGTCGATTGAAATTTAGGGTTGATTCTGAGTTTGCAAATTCTACTTAGGGCACCTAGTATATCTATTCCAAATTTGATACATCCAAGTTGATCCCAAGTAGTAAAGGTTGATTGAAATCAAGGATCATTTCAATTGTAGGTGCTAAATTTAACGATCCACGTTTGTCTTTGGGTCGTATTGAGTGACTAATATCAGAGCATGGCTCTGACTATCTGATAGTCAGGTCAGTCTTTTGCAGACCCAATTTTGATAGACCTATGTTGCAAACTATAATATTCAGTTCGGATCTAAAAGTACCACATGTCGTTTCGACCGCTATAAACTAACACTTCCAATGATATATTTGACTTGTAAACTTGGATTATCCGGCATGGGAGAAATTGTCATGGGTTTTAAATTTGAGTTGATTTTAGGTAAGATGAACAAAATAAAACTATTCAGAAAACATATTTTCGGTTCTATTTTTGACTATATAGATTGGTTCTAAATTTAATAAATCACCAGCCGCACATTGTTAAATTTAGCACCTACAACAAAAACGGGCTCGGATTGCTATCAACTTACTCCGAGCTTATGTAAAAAAAAAATACTCCGAACCTAATTGCATGCGCCATAATTAGAATGTATAAGTCAGGCAAGTCAATATTCTATTTTCACATAAGTAATTTTTTCTAAACTAAGCAGGAACAAACATGAATCCGGATTTGCCCAGTTAAGAATTGACCTGAGTTTGACATTTAGAATTCGAAACCAATATGGGCCCGCATTTGTCAACCCTTAACCATCCCGGACTCATACTAGAACCGGCCGATTAGCGAAAATACAGACTCAAACCAAAATTTTGGATGACTATTCAAATAACCGATCAACATTATTAACATTATAGTGAAGAATCATTAAAAATACAAAGGAAAGAAATTCTTGAATTAAAGAGAGAGTAAAGAAACAAGCTGGAGTGGAAAAAAACAAAGAACAAAGTCACAAACAGCTCAGGCGTGTTAACCTTTGACGGTGTTAAAGGCGGCCGGGGTTATTTAGGATTTTGACAAATATAAGAGATTTTGTAGTCGGGATAATAAAAGTATTTTTTGGGATATAACTTGATTATAAACGTCCTGGAGTGACCTTCAATTACCTATATGACATCAACAAACTAACCTAGAATATCATTCTGAGTTTGAAACCGTAGAAGCACCTCTTGTTCTTTGTCCTACTGTTCCTCCTTATCTCCTACACTGCTTTGTACAACCACCACCTTTCCCCATAGCGCACCAAACTCCCCGTACCCGGCAGGGATGCCACCGCGTGGGCAGTAGTGCAGCAGCTCAAGATGGCAATGGCGAAATATTTAATTAATGAAGTGAAAGAAGAAAAACCACTGATGCAGGAAAAATGAACCGAGTGATGCACAAGAAATAGAAGTTCCGGCTCTCAATTTAGTGACCACTGTACACATAAATGTGGGCAATTTCTAAAAGTTTGTGATATCAAGTATTTTTGTTCGTGGATATATACTTGCACATTATGCACCGAACAAGAAATAAGTCCCTACAGGCTACAGTTCGGTGCAAGCTCAACCAAATACCTTAGGGGTCGCTCATCTTTGTGCACAATTACCGGTAGTTCTATACTTATACATGTAAAAGTGAATATGACTGGGGCATAACTGGAGCTTTCAAGCTGCCAGGTGTCGCAGGCGAATTCTCGGATAATTCCCGACGGACGCAGATGCGTTAGTTTTGACTACCACAAAATAAGGCGTGCCTTCCAGTACATACTGATACTGTAATAGCTTACGGTAGATCAAAAGCATAAACTACTGAGTCGTGGTTAACTCAGACATGATCTTGTGTATAAGCTGCCACGATTGATAACGATCGGCCCCTTAGACAGTGAAAATAGCTTGCAAACATACCAATCTCAAATAAGACCAACATGTAGCCAATCTCGAGTAATAATATGAGAAGAGAAATGCAAAAAACGGTCTTAAGGACTACAACATAACCAAGGAAATATTGGAAGTCAAGTGAAATGTAAATCATATCGCAAGGTTGGGAACTGCGTCCATACGGGACTCACAGCTAACTAACCCTGTACTGAACTCGATACGTCGTCATGACTCCGCTATCGACTGAAACCAGAGAAGTAAGACTATTGTTGTGTGTCGATTTTAAGACTATTGTTGTGTGTCCATACAATAATACATTAGCAAAATGGCTGATTCAGACAAGAAGTCATTTGAGTTTGGCAATCTCGTAGATTATGATTGAAGCCCAACCTGGGTGGTTATTGACCTGCGGTACTGCAACTAACCTACAATTAACCACGGGCGGCAGCATGTTTCACCATTTTACAAAGAAAAATTCTACCCATAGTCACTAACCCACCCGCTGCCCCACCCGGATCTGGGAAAAATGCAGCCAGCAGCATTTTCGAAAGACATTTGACTTGCAGTCGTTTTTGTATTACTACCCATTTAAAAGTCATGCAACAGCCATACAAAGCACATGCAAAGTGCAGACAATGTATCCACCCACCCATAGATATTTAATTCTATCACAAGTTACAAAAAAACATTCAAATTCAAATTTTCGTTCATTGGTAGTTCCTTCTATTTTTTTAAATTATTGAAATTCGATATATGTACAGACGTACATTACTTATTGTTTTCGTATTTCTTCATATTCCATATTTTGTCACTAATCTATAAGTTATGTACATTTTACTATTTATATTCAAACTCGGCGTACAGTACGAGATGTACATTTTTGAATGAAGTGCATGGCGTACAGTACATGATGTAATTATCCGAAAGCATTACAATGCATGGCGTACATTACATGATGTACTGTATTACACGTACAGTATGAGACGTACAACGACCAAGAGAGACTTGTACTACAAGTATTGTACTTGTGCTGGGCTTACTTGTGATGGAAAAGTATTGTACTTGTGCTTCAACTCTCTGACTATTGGTGTAGCAGGGCCATCAGCAGCCTTACATGATGAACTGTACCTATACGTACAGTACGAGACGTACAACGACCAAGACAGACTTGTGATGTAAGTATTGTACTTGTTCTGGGCTTACTTGTGTTGGACAAGTATTGTACTTGTGCTTCAACTCTCTGGCCATCGCAGCCTTTACATGATGTACTGTACTACACATCATGAGTACATACTCATAAACAGTGTTGGGCAAGTACTGTATTTGTTCTGGACATACTCATAAACAGTGTTGGGCAAATATTGTACTTGTGTTTCAACTCTCTGACCATCGCAACCTTTACATGATGTATTGTTCGTCCGAAGTAGAAAGATTGGTGAGAGCTGGGGGAACAGACGTATTGTACTAACGCGTGAATGTTAGTGGGGTAGAATAGAGCTGGAAGGAGGAGTTGCAAGAGAGAAAACGAATTAGTAAAAATGAGGGCTGGAGAGAGGAGTGGAGAGAGAATCTCGAGACTCTTCAGTTGTTGCATGGAGTTAATTGGCATGGAGTTATTTCATATTAAAAGCCGACTCGGACCACACTTTTGTGGACTTCCGATGCACAGGTGGGTGGTCAGGTATAGAAGTGACTATGTGTAGCGTAACTCTATACAAACATTCGGCTAGATCGGATGACAATCACAGCTAGTTGTACTCACCTGACATTACCCATTGCACTGTATCTTCTCGTTAACCTGGGGGTAGGCCGGTATGAATACAAGTTCAATAAGAATTAGGTTGCCCATACCCTCCCACCCACCTGATCACCCACCTACTTGTTAGGAAGTGTGATCATTGTTGATGTCTCAGATAAAGCAGACACATTATGGAAGAGAGAAAATAGGAGAAAATATTTAGCTCATAAATTTGAAACCGTAATGAACTTTTTGTCAAAATAAAAACTAATCACAAAAAATATTTTCTAAAAAAATTCAATGATGACATACTTTGAAGAAAATAATAATATGAGAATATATACATACAAAATATGGGTGTTGTGTACCAAAACGGGAGTGATATTAGTATTATACCTCCAAAACGGCATTAATATACCTCAAAACATATGTATCGTACCCCAATAAAATTTGTACTATACATGAATGGATAATTAAGAAAAGTATTAAAATTATATATAGTAAACACATTCTTGGTATAGTACTCGTATTTTGGATGTAACACATCGACAAGTGAAACATTAGTGGCGTTCTTTCAAAACTTAAAGTATTGTATACGCGTAAATAAAAGAGGTACAGTAAGTGTATTAGGAGTACATTACTTCCTTTTTTAAGATATAGTATGAATCTTTACTTGCCAATGTATCACACCCAAAACACTAGTACCGTACCTCAAATATGTATATTGTACCCCAAAATATGAATACCATATTTCTTTCATATTAATATTTTTCATAGTTGTAAACATTAGTTTTGTTGGAAGGTATTTTTTGAAGAAAAAAAATTAATATATTTTATTTCATTGAAAAATACATTTTGAATTGAAAGACAGGAACAAAACCATTTTCTGTCTTATCTACTTCTCTCATCTTTTATTACTTTATTGTTGTTGGTTGTATGGGACAAAGTGCCCACTCCCAATCCCGAGAACCAGGTGGGCAGACGGGTCTATCATAGATTATGTCTAGAATTCGTCTTCAATAAAGATCAGCCAATTACTCGTGACTTTAAACCCTGAATACTTCAAACCAAGAATCATATACCTCATACTCCATACTCGTACCAACATATAAGTGGGTAAGGGCACACTTTCACCCTACCCCTACCACCAACTCATTCAACACCTTAAAGCCGAAACATGGTAGTCGAACCGAACATTTCATATTGAGATACAATATTACATGATCATGACCCCCAACATGCATTTTGTAAATTTGATTCTTCAACTTTGATTCTAGTCCAATTCCAACTTAGAGCTCAAACTGAAATTTAGAGCTTAAACTATTTCAGTGATAAGTGCACTACTACTAGTAACCACTTAAACAACATACCACAGCTAAGTGAACACTCAAATGTACGACCAGATTACCAGATACTTGAGTGTAATGTAAGAGTCAAGAATATCAGATACTTGAGTATAACACAATAGTAAAGAATAAAGTCTCCCTGTGCAACCCATTCTCTTTCTAAATCTCGGTGTCATTTCTTTTGGCAGTTGAGACAGACTACATTTTCATTATGTCGTCCAAAATCGAATCAATGGTGCTTTCTCAGGCCCTGCCCGAACAACGACACAAGTCTAGGAATGGTCGCAAGATCAGACAGTTCTATCCACAGGCAAAGGCCAAAAACCATATAAGACATCACCACAGAAGAGAGAGAATTAGGACTTTAGTTGTGCTCAAATTAGAATCCAGATACAAGTGTATATAGACAACTCTAGATTGGCAAGCCGAAGTTTCCATTTCCTACATAAAGTGTGTGGCATGCGCTCAGAATACAAATATTAAGCAAAATCACAAATAATATCTTCCATTTTCTTCCCACCTCCTTTTTGGCTAATGTAACAGCTCTTCCAGCTAATAACGAAAAATTTCTCATATGCTTATATTTCGTTTAGAAGTTCTTTCAAAAACTTTCTATTAGAGGATTTGTGAGCACCGCTGTTAATTCGCTGGCTAGACAACAAGATACTAAAACTACGCTCTTGGCTGTCTCTTATGTTAACTGTTCTTTGAGGTCGTCAAAAGCTCGGCTGCAGGTACTTGTCTGATGAGAGGACTTCACAATTCAGGTTTGTCATGGCACTTCTGCTGCTTAGTTGAAAAAAACTGATTAAGTAGACAACATTTGAGTGCAATAATAATTGTAGATCAATAATAGCTGGCCGTCTGTGTCATAACAGAGATCAGCAACAGAACCAAATATCAGAATCTGAAACTCGGATCAGCATCCATTGCCCAGGTAAACTTCGCTAGAAGCGACTTGTTGAAGATCTGATGACAAGAAAATCAACATAATCAGCTTGTCAAAATAAAAGTGAAACATGATAGCCCCACATAATTTTGCATTTTCAGCTAAATATAACCAAGCACCGAATTAAGGCATTGAAATCCAATTATGTACTATCAAAAAACAATGCATCAATAATCATTCAGGATAAGGCGAACCTTCTCAATAGGGACTTCATAGCGTTTGCACCAGGCAACTGTTATCCTTGGATCAAGATAGTTGATTTTTGATGTCCCCAGTGCCACGGTCTTTAGATCATCCTTGATCTTTTTATCTAATTCCATTTTTTCAATTTTTGCATCCACTTGAGAAAGCTTTTTCGCTAACCTGCAGTTTGGTTTCAAAGTCAAATGGGTGACTAGCCTTGGCCTCTCTCTCGATCTTGGGTGAGGGGCAGAATGTGCACTTACATTTCAGGAGCCATGTTTCTCTTGGGCTTTCCTTCTGCATCTTTCAAAGGAGGTTTGCCTTTCCGTGCCCTATTCAAATCCTCTTTCAGCTCCTCTCGCTGTGCCTGTTTCGAACAACAAAAAGGACTTAGACGAAGCAATTTCCCATGAAGAATACTGATATCTATTCCCAAAATCAAAGATTAATGGCATTGCATGTAATGATGAAACAAAATCACTTTAGATATAACTATTTCTAATACTGAATACACTCCTATGAAGTCACTAATTGCTACAGCAAGTGAAGATATTGCAACAGTAAAACCTTTAGTTCTTCAATCTTCTCATTCAACCGTGACATCTGAGCATCATGGGTTTTTGACACACTTCTTTGATGATTGCAGATAATTGCAACCTACGAATATAAAAAACATGTATGTTAGACAGTGGTTAACTTAAAACAAGAAACCAAACGAATTATTGAAACCTACTTCCTTGTTAGCAGTTTGGTAAACTGCAATTTTTTCTTGAACTGTTCCATCTTTGGTTTCCTTGTTTAGCTGTCGAAATGGGAATTAAATTAGAAACGTATACAATTGCAGAACCATAACAGAAGTTGCATAGCCATAAGTGAAGTTCAAAGTCAAAGTCAACCTGTGAAAAGAAAATAATTATATTAAATTATATTATACTTGAACTTATAAGTCTCAAGCCCCAGCATATACTCCATAAAAGATGAAGTTGCCTGTATCGGTATAACAGCATGGTGTGTGTTTGCTCAACTGTTAAACTGTAATAGCTCATAAAATTTAATAGCATAAGAAATTACAACAATAAATCCGTTAGTAGAAGCATTTTCTATGTCTTTACTAAGGGGACCTTTCAAATCCTGGAGTAATATAATATTAATAGAACTCATTTGGCACGGTTGCAGGTGCAAGTCGCACAAAACCGGTCTTTCATGACCTAAATGGGTACGCAAAACAATTGGCAGCTGAGAGGATGTGCCAGTTTGCACTGCCCCCAAACCTAGCGTGATTCTAAAGCTTTTTGCATCAATACCAGAGGAACTGCAGAAGAATTTACTAGCTACTAATCTAATGTATATATTCAGCATAAATACTGAGATTTTCAATTATCTCATCCAGACAGCCCCTATGTCAATGAATTGTGTGATGTAACTTGGTTCTAAAAATGATCTAACGAGTTCTGTTTGATGTAATTGATACACCCATCTTTGCCTTGGTTCCATAGATAACATATTTGAAACTATATTCTCGAATTACTTGTTCCTTCTAATTCTTATTTTAAGCTTATAATCCGGGATTTCCATATGAATTCTCAATGAATGAAGGATTATCGTGAAAAGTTTTTTACAGTATGAAACCCTAGTAGTACAAGAAGAAATACACAGAAATGGAACGTAATTATTATATATAGATTTAAGTTAAAGACAAGTTGAGACACCACATCAGCCACTACAAATACAAAGCAAATTCTCAAGGGAGTATGTGAATGCCATGCTACCATAAATTTTGGAATTACGATCTAAATACTAGAAGCTAAGTTCTGGAAATCACTTAGCCCATCCTGTGGTAATATTTGGAAAAATATTTTAGGGAGCCTAATGTTATAATCAAATCGCCTGAATTAAACCTCCTAGGACTCTATTGAGCAAGTTAAAAAACCACCACATCAGCTCCAAGAAATAGGCAAACCAAAATCGCAGGGAGCATCTGAATATATCATTGAAACCTAATATTATGATCAACATCAAACCTCCTAGGACTCCACGGAGTTTAGAAACCATCACATCAGCTGGGACAAAATAGGCAAACCAAAATCAGAGGGAGCATCTGAATATATAATGCTTTCAAGAATTCGGTATTGCTCTGAATACTAGAAGTTAGGCTCTAAAAAATTCCTAGCCCATCCTTTGGCAGAACCTGCTACGCTGCTAACCTAATATCATAGTACAAAATCACTTCAACTGAATCTCCTAGGGTTCTCTGAGGAAGTTAAGAAACCTGACATCAGTTGGAACAAAATATGCAAACCAAAATCTTCAGGGAACACGAAACACCACACAAGTTACAAGGATTTAGTATTGCTCTATATGCTATAAGCTAAGTTCTGGAAATCTCTCAGCACATCCTTTAGCAGCATCTGGGAAAACGTCATAAAAGCCTGACCTTATAATAAATTACACTTGGAACAAAACCTCCTTAAGTGCTCTTCTTTTTCTCTTTTTTTGAAGAAATGAAACCCTCCTATAAAGTCTCATCTGTCTGGGGAAGATGCAAGTAATCTACACTAACAGCAGAGATGGTTGCAGTAGTAGTTATGAAGAAATCGTAAGAATCTGCAATGATCCGAGTATATTTGATAGGCCTGTCGAATGGATGGAACCCAATCAAGTCGAAATATTCTACAAGGTCTCAACATGAAAATAGAGGAAGCAGTGTGCTTGATAATGTCTGGTCCATACGCTGCCATATTCTATCAAGCAAGATGCATAAAAGTAATCCGACTCGTTCGTGTATTACAATTGACTAGAAAAATTGGAGTGCAAATACTAAAAAGGTCATCCAAAACTTAGTTTAGATAGTTGGGACAAGTGCAAAACCTCAACAATTCAGAGAAATGTAATTTACATATGTAGATTTAGAGAGCAAGGGGTTAGATTTAATTGTGAAGAGCTCATAAAGAGAGGATTTAGCTTCATTACATCTATATGAAAATGACAGGTCATATAGCTGAATGCGAAAGAAGGTTCTATGTAGCACGCCTCAACATGGTTGGATTTGAGGTTAATGATAATCATTGTGACAACACAACTCATAAATACGTTATTCTATTATACAAGAGATCTTGGATGGAATCCCCTGGAGATGAACTTCACAGAAAAAAATTTGTAGCAGGCACACCAGCAGGATTAGCCTTGTGATGGTAATCCATGCTATTAAGTTTGTCATGGGGTTGACCAGCCAACAAGTGTCCGGCCCTAGGATTTACTCTTGCTAGGTGGGTCCAATGCAGCCCTACCTGGGAAGGGTTCCTCGAGATAAAATAAAATCATGTGGACAATGACGACAGCTTACCCATGTACCAACCCACTATACCCTATGCAAACTGGAAAAGTGAACCAAATTATAAGGTTCTTACTACCAAGCCCTCATTCAAGGACTAAAAGCAATTACATTGTACTGAATTAGCATCTCCTGATCCTTTCTAAGTCCAGATTTTTTTATCACCACATGTGATGCAAGGTTGACCGGCCACCAAGCATCTAGCCCTAGGGTTTACTTTGTTAAGGTGGATCCAATGTATCCCTGTTCTGGAGCGATTTCTCAGATCAATAAAAACAATGATCATGGCACAGGTGATGTCTTATCATGTATGGATTCGCAACACAAGCGTTGTTGTCCGCAACACAAGCGTCTAGCCCTAGGGTTTACTTTGCTTTTGTTGTCCGCAACACAAGCGTCATCAAGTGATAATCAATAAGATTGAGAAAGATTGATCATGTTGTACTTATTAAAGATTTAGCTGTCATGATATTATAGTTTGCCAAACTTTCTTCAATGATATTTTATTTTCAATAATTGCTTGAAAATAGAACATGAATGTCAAAGATTTTCCTTTATATAATATAATAATTTAATGTCTTATATGCAAAATGAAATGTTCATGAGAGAATGTTCTCGTTGGTCATGTCAAAAAGAATTTTCATTAACTTTTTCTATTATTTAAATGAATTATAGTTGTATGGGTTTTTTTATTGAAAAAAACTTCTCATAGTTCCATACCAAGTAGCAAACGACACATTTTAAGTATTCCTCCACACTATCCCTTTCCCCATACAAAAGTAACCAAATGACAGTTTTTAGTAACTCCCCTTCCCCCTCTCTTTCCCTTTTTCCTTCCCCTTCTAAATTGTCACCACGTACCAAACACAGCCTTAAACATAAAGTGGGCAACCAAGCAATCATTTTTTGAAGCGAATAGTGCAGCTAAACAATGTATACATTTTAAAAATCTTATATAACTAAATTATTTTCTAAACGCTGAATAACAAGCATATATATATATATATATATATATATATATATATATATATATATATAAGCATATGTATATGTATATATATATATATATAAGCATATGTATATGTATATATATATATATATGTATATGTATATGTATATATATATGTATATGTATATGTATATATATATGTATATGTATATATATATATATATGTATATGTATATGTATATATGTATATGTATATATATATATATATATATATATATATATATATATATATATATATATATATATATATATGTATACATATCTACATATGTATACATATCTACATATATGTATACATATATATATATATATACAAAATCTGGCATACAGGTATTGATAAACATAGAAATGGCGTAGGTATTATCGTTGATAAGATGTTTAAGGATGACGTCGTCAAGATTACAAGGATGGGTGATAGAATCATAGCTATCAAGGTTGTTCTTGGGGGAAATATTTTTAACATTATTAGCGCTTATGCCCCCCAAGTAGGCCTTATCGAGGATGT
Organism: Alisma plantago-aquatica; assembly: GCA_963693085.1. Classification (NCBI taxonomy): domain Eukaryota; kingdom Viridiplantae; phylum Streptophyta; class Magnoliopsida; order Alismatales; family Alismataceae; genus Alisma; species Alisma plantago-aquatica. The sequence continues at coordinate 314,536,219 of OY856413.1, read as the reverse complement.
GAAGAAGGATTTTTGGGATGACATGGATGAATTGATGCAAGGAATACCGATCGAGGAGAAGATTATTATTGGGAGTGATTTAAATGGCCATGTGGGGAGTGGTAATGTTGGATTTGAGAGAGTTCATGGTGGTTTTGGATATGGCAACAGGAACGGAGAAGGAGAGAGGATATTAGATTTTGCAGTTGCATATGATATGATTTTGGCAAACACCCATTTCAAGAAAAGAGAATCTCATAAGATTACTTTCAAGAGTGGGCACAACTGTAGCCAAATTGATTACCTCCTTACAAGGCGGGTGGATCGTAACATATGCAAGGATTGTAAAGTGATTCCTGGCGAAGAACTCACGACCCAACATAGGTTGGTAGTTTTGGATATTAACATGAAGATCAATAAAGGCAAACATAACGGAAACCAAGATAGCAGGATCAAGTGGTGGAATCTTAAAGGAGAAAAGAAATTGACTTTTCATGATAAACTCATCAAGGAGGTAACTTGGAACTTGGAGTCTGATGTTAACACTATGTGGCATAACATGAGCTCCTACATAACAAAAATTTCCAAAGAGGTTTTGGGGGAGTCTAAAGGTTGTGGACCTCCACAGAAGGAGACTTGGTGGTGGAATGATGAAGTACAAAAGGCTATTAAACTGAAAAGGGAGATCTATAGGAGCTTGCCCAAATCTGGAGATGATGCAACGTTCCAAAGATACAAGCAAGCAAAGAAAGAAGCAAAAAAGGTGGTTCGGGAGGCAAGGTCTAGATACTTTGATGATATGTATAAGAAGCTGGACACTAGAGAAGGGGAAAAAGATATATATAAAATGGCTCGTATAAGAGAAAGGAAAGGAAGAGACTTGAGTCAAGTAAAATGCATAAAGAATGAAGATGGTAGAGTATTGGTGAAGGACGATGATATCAAAAACCAGTGGAGAAATTACTTCCATAAGCTTTTCAATGGAGATACTGCATATAATGTTAGCGAATCGTGTGACATGAATACAAGAGATATCATTTACACACGACGAGTTTCACCATTTGAGGTCAAGAATGCTTTGAAAAAGATGAAAATGAGAAAGGCATGCAGACCAGACAATATTCCCATTGATGTATGGAAGAGTATGGGGGATGAGGGAGTTACATGGTTAACAAATTTCTTTAACAAGATCATGAAGACCAAGAAGATGCCGGATGAGTGGAGAAATAGTATTATAGTCCCAATCTACAAGAACAAAGGTGACGTTCAGAGCTGTACAAACTATAGAGGTATCAAGCTGATGAGTCACACGATGAAGCTTTGGGAGAGGATTATTGAGCACTGGTTAAGATCTATAACGCAGGTATCAAACAACCAATTTGGTTTCATGCCTGGAAGATCAACAACAGATGCTATTTTTCTGATAAGGAGGCTTATGGAGAAGTATAGACAAAGCAAAAGAGATCTTCATATGGTGTTTATCGATCTAGAGAAGGCTTATGATCGAGTACCCAGAGAAGTGTTATGGATGGTTTTGAAGAAAAAGGGTGTGCCTATCCAATACATTGACTTGATCAAAGACATGTATGATAGCTCTACTGCAAGTGTCAAGACTCCAGGAGGAGAGACACCAACTTTTCCTATTACAGTTGGGGTACACCAAGGATCCACACTCAGCCCATATCTATTCATTCTGGTTATGGATGAGTTAACAAAGAATGTTCAGGATGATATTCCTTGGTGTATGTTATTTGCTGATGATATTGTTTTGATTGACGAAACAAAAGATGGATTGAATGATAAAGTTGAATGTTGGAGAAAGGCATTGGAATCAAATGGATTGATGATTAGCAGGAGCAAAACTGAGTATATGCATTGCAATTTCAGCCAATCTCGCAGTGTGAATGATGGAGCCAAGTTGGACGGAGTAGATATACCAAAATGTGACAAATTTCGTTACTTAGGTTCTATTATTCAAATAGACGGAGATGTCCAAAATGATGTTTGTCACCGGATCACTGCAGGATGGTTGAAATGGAGGAGTGCATCTGGAGTTTTATGCGATCAGAAGATCCCTCTCAGGTTAAAAAGTAAGTTTTATAGAACAGCTATACGACCAGCCATGCTCTATGGGAGTGAATGTTAGGCGGTGAAGAAACAAGGTCTCAACAAGATGAACGTGGCTGAAATGCGTATGCTGAGATGGATGTGTGGGAAGACAAGAAAAGATCGTTTGAGAAATGACTATATCAGGAATAAAGTGGGGGTGGCGAGCATTGAGGACAAGTTGTGTGAGGGCCGACTCAGATGGTACGGACATGTGCAACGCAGACCTACTAGTGCGCCTATACGAAGCAATGCTATTGAGCCAAACACTATAAATAGAAGAAGAGGAAGGCCTAAATTAACATGGGATGAGCTTATAAAGAGAGATTTTGAATCTCTACATCTCAATCAGAATATGGCCCATGATAGAGTTGAATGGAAACAAAGGATCCATGTAGCCGACCCCAACATAGTTGGGATTGAGGCTTAGATGATGATGATGATGATATATATATATACATATGTATATACATATGTATATAAATATATATGTACATATGTACATATATATATATATATATATATATATATATATATACATATGCATATATGTATATCTATACATAATGAAGCATGGGGATCTTATTGGAATTGGGACCCTAAAGAAACTTGGGCTTTTATTACTTGGACCGTATATGCTATTTATTTACATACTAGAACAAACCAAAATTTTCAAGGTATGAATTCAGCAATTGTAGCTTCTATAGGATTTCTTATAATTTGGATATGCTACTTTGGCGTCAATCTATTAGGAATAGGTCTACATAAACATAAATCATGGATCAACCAAGCCCTCTCGGGGGCTTGCATAAAAAAGAGGAATCTTATGGAAATATCATGGAATAAGGTTTGATCCTATTCATTCCTATTCATGGGGATTCCGTAAATATTCCATTCCAAAAATAGAAAAATTGGGACTTTTTCGGAGATTGGATGCAGTTACTAATTCATGATCTGGCATGTACAGAATGAAAACTTCATTCTCGATTCTACGAGAATTTTTATGAAAGCGTTTCATTTGCTTCTCTTCAATGGAAGTTTCATTTTCCCAGAATGTATCCTAATTTTTGGCCTAATTCTTCTTCTGTAAGTATTCCAGTGATCCCCACGATCCGAGTCTGAGCTCTTGGAATAGGTTCGGCAGCGGATAACGAAATCTTCTCTATCTAATGAATGAGGAGTCTGTTTTGAAATCGTCTGCCCTGCACCCACCCACCCGAGTATATGATTCAACAGGAATCATACAAGGGTAGCATCCACCCTGAGTTAAGCACCGCTCCTTAAGGCTTTCGATGCTCATATACGGCATTTGCCTTTTTGAGTTGAGAACCGGATTTCCGGTTCCAAGCTTAAAGGAGAAAACGGAGGATGGAACCGAGCAAATATTTTATCTCCGAGGATTCATCAAAAAAAAAACCATCCAAAATGAATCAAAAAAGTTTCTTTTTTGATTGGATGGGGATGAATGAAGAAAGGTTATATCATCGTATATCAAAAAAACCATCTCGATCGGAAAAGAATCAATACACACACACATATATGTATAGATATACATATATATATATATATATATATTAGACAAGGGTAGCTTAAAATAACTATGATTATTGTAGTTAAATGGGCTTATAATATCACAATATGTTAGGGACGTAATGTACAATAATAGTTGCACAATTATTATCTAATTATTAGTTAAGATTCTGGTATCTATCCTACAACAAACTATAGCAGTCAACCAACATTTGATACATTATAGTGTAACCAAGTACTAAAAACATTTTATAGTATAGACTAGCCCTTATTTGCATTAAGTGGTCCTAAGCGTCTGACTAAGCAGATAAGTGTGATAAAAGCAATCTGAAGAAGAAAAAAAGTGTCTGCATTACATCAAAATGCTTCACCAACCACTTTAGCCGAGATTCCTCAGTTACATGAGCTAGACTACTTAAGCCAACACAAGCAACCGCTAATAAGTCCATGCTCATACTTGAAGGGTGACCTTTCATTCTCGAGTTGTCGCTTTTATCAGTTGCAACTGACACAAGGTTAGAATGCCTTGCCTCTTGTTTGTTCATCCTACTTTCCATCAATATGTAGCGGTATTCGATACTAGCGGTGTACAATACCAAGGGGTATGATGAGACCTCCAACTCAGTGCAAAACTTAACCTCGACGACGTCTTACACCTATTTATGAGGTTTGTTGTGGACAATGTCTTTTGTTAGAATGATTTGATTTGGATGTTTGCTCATTGGGTGGTCGAGGATGTGTTGCAAGCGAGATCACATACATGTGCATGACATGAGCTACTGTAGGGAATTCACTCTAAATAGATGTGTTCTCTTGATGTCAGGATGCCATCTCTACTATTTTGGATGGGGTGGAGAAGAACATCAATGGAGCTTCTTGATGTCCGACGATCGATCCAATAACCTAAGAGCAATGGCATGCTACTTCAAACAACAATGGAAGTTGTATTGGCATGTTTAATAGATCGCCACATGCTTGAGGAAGAAGTACCAGTTTCCTTAATTGTATAAGCAACCACCCTCTTCGACACTTGTTACCGTGCATGAGTAGGTTATCGTTAATGATACGAGTTGCAGCAACGAGCTATCCTCTTCATAGAATTTGATCTAACATGAGTGATGATGGTTTAGAATACTCAATGTCGGTCAATGTTGGCCTGAGTTGACCATGAAATTCCAATGATGTTAAGGGTAGTTGTCACTGATTTAAAAATATATGTTTTGAGGCTTGAGCAGGGGTGGACATCTATTTGAGGAATCTTAGATGAAGCGGTTGGTGAATTATTTACTCGGCAAACAGGCAATTTTCCCGCTTCCCGCTTTGTGTGGTTCATTTAATCGCCCGCCTAAAACCACTTAATTGCAACAGGATCGAGCACGGTCCTACCGTTCAACAACAAATACACAACACAAATATCATTTATTTGATGCTTCTACATACTTCATGCTATAAAGGTGCAAGAAGCAAACAATAGCATAGTGCTTTTCTCCTACCTAAAACAAACAATAGCATAGTGCTCTTCTCCTACCTATACGGAAAATGTTGATTAGTGTTGTACATGTTTCTATCACTCACTGCTAGTTATAAATGTAGTACATTATAGTTGATTGACAATATCCCACATGACCTATATTGAGTGTACCGTATAAGATCTACACGTTGGTATCATGAGAGCACTATACAACCATAGTCACAATATACTCCATTTTTTTTTAAAACGCATTTAAAACGCGTATTATTCATGTGCCGTATATGACGGTCGTTTTAAACTCCAAACCGAATAATACGTTTTAAACGTGTTTTATTCGTGTATTGTGTTTTAAACGTGTTTAATATGTTTTTTTGCCGTTTTAAACAGTGATGTACTTTTGCTTCACATTTATTTTTTTCACGTCCTTTTTAACTTGTAGCAGGGTTCCACTAAACCGTTCAACCTTTTTCCTCTATCCCTCGACACACCAGGAGGAGTAACCCTCGACATTCTACATGTACGCTCCATCTTTCTCCTCCATTCTCCCCCTTTCTTCCCTGATTTGTGCATGTTGCTCCCACTTCTTCCCCTTCTTCCAATATTAGAGTAATCAGTTCGATGTTTAGTCATTTTCAATCATTATATATGTGGGTGTATATATATGTTTGTATGTGTGTGTGTGTTTGTGTGTGTGTGTGTGTGTGTATATATATATATATATATATATATATATATATATTCCGCTTTTTTGCCGACTTTTTCCCGAATAGTTGACCGAACTTTTACCGTACTGTTAATATATATGTCTTTATTTAGTGTTTTGTTAATTTACTTTTATATATGGACCTCGTTGTAAATGTTTTTTTATTATAAATACAAGGGTACACACATTGTGTAACCCTCAGCTCTCCATTTTCACTTGTTCTGTTTCATGGTACCAGAGCAGGACTGATCCGGGCCCTCTCTCACCCGACGCCATCACCCTCCCACCCCTACCCCCCCCCCCGCCCCCCTCCCCCCCCCGCGCCGCCCGCAACCACCTGCAGGCCGCCGCCGCCGGCTGCAGCAGCGCCGCACGGCCGTCGTGCCGTCAGGGTTGCTAGGCCTCCGGGGCAGCCCACCGCCAGTGTTGGGCTTCGATCTGTCCGCAGTTGTCCGGTGGCCTAACTCCTTACTGAAGAACACCTTCAGATCTGCTTTTTTTGTGCCTGCCCGTGTGGTCGGTTGAGCCATCGGGTTCCTTGCTGCGCTCCGGCGTAGCCCGTATGTGAGGGATCCATCCAATCTGTAGATTTGTGCCTACTGCTGCCTACCTGAGGACGTAAGCAGCCTTCTTCTGCCTGTTCCTGCCTTCTGCTGCATGCCTGTTACTCCGGGAGTTGGTCTGCTTCTACCTCATGGCGTCTACACATGAAGATCTGCGTCGTCAGGTTACAACGGTGAAACTGGATGGGAGAAACTACCAGCATTGGGTGTGTTCCACGTAGATATATGTCAAATCACAAGGCAAACTGTCTCATTTGACGCGTGATCTGCCTCCGGTGCCTTCTGCAACAGCCGAATCAAAAGATGTAAAAGCCTATGATGACTGGGTAAAAGATGATTCTACAGTTATGACATGGATTCTGAATAGTAGTGAGACCAAGATCAGTGTCATGCTACTATACCTGCAGACGGCAAAGTAGATGTGGGATCAGCTTGCCAGTACCTATTCACACAATCAGAACCCCAAGAAAGTGTTTGATATTAACAAGCAGCTCAGCCGCCTACGCTTCTCAGGATCTGACTTGATAGACTACTTCTCTGCTTTCAAGAATTGATTGTGGGGGGAATTGGAAGCCTACCATCCCTTGTCTACTGATTTGGCTACTATGCAACGCCAATGCCAGGAGTTGCAAGTAGTTCAATTTCTCTGTGGTTTACCTGATTCCTTTACTGGGGTGGTGGATCAAATTCTAGCCAGTGATCCGCTACCTACTCTACAGAGTGCCTTTCAGCAGCTACAGTGCTTGCCTGCATCGTCATCTGAGACACCCACTGACACTGGTGATACTACTGCATTTGCTGCGATGTCTGGTCATTGTCGTGGTCGTGGATGCGGTCGGTCTCACGACACTCGCCCTCCCCTTGGTGCTGGCAGGGGGAGGAATTCTTCAGGTCGTGGAGCATCTTCTGGACCAGCTACTGCTACTCCTGCTGCTCGCCCTCAGACGGGCCAACGCTTCTGTAACTTCTGTGATCGGTCTAACCATATTGAAGAAAAATGTTGGGAAAAATACGGCAAACCGGCTTGGGCCAATGCGGCCACTGATGCTACTACCTTTGTAAAAATGTCTACCCAGCCTGATGCCCCGGGTACTTCTACTGCTGACTTCATTCGTGCTGATTTCGAGCGCCTGTTGCTTGAGCGTACTGGCTCATCGTCTACTGCCACCACCTCTGGAGCACATGATGCAACGTACTCTGGTTGTGACACTGTCTTCCTCACTACACTGTCTTCTAGTTCTGGTAATACGAAATGGGTTATTAATTCGGGTGCATCGTCTCATATTTTTGGGAATCGGTTGTTGTTCAGAAATTTGTCTAGACCGATTGCTAATTCGTCTGTTATGCTTGTTGATGGCTCCAAGTCTGATGTTTCGGGGATTGGAGACATTGTGTCTGATATCATGTTGAAATCTGCTCTTTATGTGCCTCGTTTTCAGCTGAATTTATTATCTGTTAGCAAGACTTTGCGTAGCCTGAACTGTAGCCTGACTTTAGTTCCTGGTTCATGTGTTTTTCAGAACCTTCGCACGAGGATGAAGATTGGTGGGGGGCATGAAGGATCTGATGGCTTGTAGTACCTGGACAATCTGAAAAGAATGGATGATGTGGCTCTGGCTTCTGTAGTATCTTCTTCAGTATCGGCTTTACAGTGGCACTACAGACTTGGGCACCCATCATCTGAGAAACTGTGCCATATTGTATCTGATGTAGGGACAAATGTGTTTCAATGTGAATCATGTCAGTTAGGCAAACAGACTAGGGTTGTTTATCCTAAACGTTCTCAGATTAGTAGGAAAAACGTTTTTGATCTTGTTCATGCTAATGTATGAGGTCCATGTCATGTCCCTAGTCTATCTGGCAACAAATATTTTATTCCATTTATTGATGATTTTTCTCGGGCCACTTGGTTATTTCTTCTAAAAGTTGATCTGAAGTCTTGTCCACAATTAAATTCTTTTTTGTTGAGGTGAAAACACAATACTCTATGCCTGTTAAAATTTTTAGAACTGGTAATGCATTTGAATTTGTTCAAAAAGATGTCGAGTTGTTGTGTAAATTAGTTGGCACTATACACCAGACTTCTTGTGCATACACAACTCAGCAGAATGGCATTGCTGAAAGGAAGAATAGACACTTGTTAGAGGTTGCTAGAACTATTATGTTGCATGCTAATGTACCTCGGTTATTCTGGCCAGAAGCCATCTTGACTGCCTGCTTTCTAATAAATCGGATGCCCTCTTCGGTGATTGGAAATAAAATACCTGTACAAATTTTGCACCCTGATAAACCCTTGTTTGCTGTACCTCCTCGTATATTTGGCTCTACATGCTTTGTGAAATTGCTTGGTCCTACTCATGATAAACTATCTCCACGGGCTGAAAAATGTATCTTTTTGGGGTATTCTCGTACACAGAAAGGGTATAGATGCTATAGTCCAACTACAAAGAGATGGTTTACAAGCAGCGATGTTGTCTTTTTTTAGGGTACATCGTACTACTCTACTAAAGGAGATAGTCTTCATTCTAAGCTTATTGCTTCTCCGCTGCCTATTACTAGTGATTGTGTTTTTGATGCCACTACTCCTGTACAACCGGCACCTCCTCTTATTGTTTATCAGCGCAGGAACAGATTTCAACATGCCCAAGAACCCCCCAATCCAAGCCAATCTTCTCCTCCAGAAGGTTCTGCGTCACCTGAGGTAATCTCTGATCTTGATGTACCTATTGCTCTTAGGAAGGGTACTCGTTCCTGCACTATCCACAATATTGCTAACCATGTATCTACTGATCATCTAAGTGTTCATGCTAGCAACTTTGTCACTGCTTTATCTGCGATTTCCATTCCAAACACTGTACAGGATGCCTTGCAAAATACAGCTTGGACTACTGCTATGAAGGAGGAGATGCTTGCTCTTGCTGACAGACAGACTCGGGAGTTGGTGGATTCACCTCCTCAGTGTAAGCCAATAGGCTACAGATGGGTTTATGCTGTCAAATATCAACCAAATGGTATTGTAGAACGTCTGAAGGCACACCTTGTTGCTAAAGGGTATACAAAGACTTATGGCATTCATTACTTTGAAACATTTTCACCTATTGCCCGTCTTAATTCTGTCAGAGTTCTACAATCTGTTGTTGTTAACTTTGACTAACCTCTAGTACAACTGGATGTTAAAAATGCTTTCTTATATGGTGATCTACAAGAGGAGGTTTATATGGAGCAACCTCCTGGGTTTGTTACTCAGGGGGAGTCACATAAAGTCTGCCGGCTGAAGAAATCTATCTATGGGCTCAAACAGAGTCCTCGGGCTTGGTTTGATAAGTTGAGTAAAATTTTGACTGCCTTTGGTTTTCTGAGATCGCAGGTTGATCATTCTGTCTTTACAAAGAAAACTTCCTCTGGTATTGTGATACTTATAGTATATGTTGATGATATCATCCTATCTGGCAGTGATTCTATTGCTATTCAGGCTACTAAAGCCCATCTCTGCAAGCATTTTGCTACTAAAGATCTGGGAAAACTACGATATTTTCTGGGCATAGAGGTGTCTAGAACTTCTAATGCTCTTGCTCTATCTCAAAGGAAATATGTATTGGATCTGTTACAGGAAACTGGTATGCTTGGTGCAAGGCCAGCTGACACTCCTCTAGATCCCAATGTCAATTGGGATGATGATTCTTCTCTGTTGTTTGCTGATAACAAAAAGTACACGAGATTGATTGGTAAGATGATCTATCTAACTGTGACTAGAGCTGACATATCTACTATTGTGGGACTTTTTAGCAGGTACTTGGATAAACCCAGACAGTGTCACTGGGATGCTCTGTGTAATATTCTGTGATATCTAAAGAAGTCACCTGGCAAGGGCCTCCATTACAGGAAAAATGGGCACTGCTCTCTAGAAGGCTATTCTGATTCTGATTCTGACTATGCAGGGAGCAAGATTGACAGGAAATCCACTTCTGGCTACTGCACATATGTAGGGGGTAATCTTGTCACCTGGCGCAGCAAGAAACAAAATGTTGTTGCTAGATCTAGTGTTGAAGCTGAATACAGGGCCATGGCCCATACTGCCTGTGAACTCCTGTGGGTGCAGTCTCTTCTGAAAGACTTCGGTATTGAGTCTTCTTCTGCTATTCCAATGCACTGTGATAACAAAGCTGCTATTTTTATTGCCAACAATGATGTCTATCATGAGTGCACAAAACATATTGAGGTTGACTGCCATTTCATCAGGGAAGCTATTCTATCTGGGAAAATTTGCACTCCTTTCACCCGTTCTGAAGACCAGGTTGCTGACATATTTACAAAGCTGCTGGCGAAGAAGCACTTATGTTCTCTAGTGGACAAGTTGGGCATGATTGACATCTATGCTCCAACTTGAGGGGGAGTGTTAATATATATATATGTCTTTATTTAGTGTTTTGTTAATTTACTTTTATATATGGACCTCACTGTAAATGTTCTGTTATTATAAATACAAGGGTACACACATTGTGTAACCCTAAGCTCTCCATTTTCACTGGTTTTGTTTCACGTACGTTGACCAATTTTTATCCGAATTTTCCGCATAATTCCCGATTTCAGAATTTTTCAACTTGGTTGTACGTATCCCGAATACCGAATTTGTGACTATGTATACAACTCTTGTAAAAAAGCAAAAGTACTACATAAACACTATAAACTATAATATATGTGCACTGATATATATTATTTGGATATTTATATAATGTATATTATAATACACATAGATAATTAAGTATAGTATACATGTTCCTAATATTGTTGGTTTACAGCTAAAATACGCTATGAAATACACTAATCTGAAGTTTAGTTCATTATTCAGTGACTAATAATGTTTAATACTTAAAAAGTAAGTAACATAATGTGCTTTTATATTTTAAAACTGTAATAGTAACTGATATTTTCATATTTACATTACTACCCTAATCAAATGAGTATCAAAAATCTAGTTTTTAAAAAACTAAAATGTAAATAGCTACATTGTTTCATTGGATCGTCTGCATTTATAGAAAGTGCATGCTTAATTAGTTGCTTCTCACTTAAGTGCTAAGGGAAGGTTGGCCACTTGCTTCCCACTTTGTAAAACTTAGGTTGCTACCTTGACAACTTCAATTTGGGGGAAACTCCCCCTTTAAACTCTACTTAAATGTATGAGTAATTGAATACTCAACCTTGTTTTCAATGAGGGCAGCAAATCTTTTTCTTTGACCGTGATCATGCATAATAAGTTCACGACTTGGTGATGTTGCATTTTCAATTTCCATCTGCTAAAAGAATAGTTCATGTTTATGGCCCGATACACTTTTTAACTAGACAACACGGCATCCTTGCCCCAGTCGTTATGCCTTTGTATGTAGATCAACCCAGTATCTATGTAGAGAAGCAGGATGGCCACTTATCATGTATGTTGGTTTGCAATGGGTTAGCCTCGAAGTGAGGTTGGGCGATAATGTGCAGTGAGTTGGATGCCTTCATATTCATTGGTTTTTACCATCTTATAACAATACTAGGAAATTTTGACCTAAAACATGGATTGATGAGGGAATGTAAGGTGCAAGAACTTCAATGTCATCTCCACTGGACACTAGAACAAGCTAAGGTGTCTAGTTTTTTGTTTGGAGATTTCCGAGTAACTCTGAGTAATATATATAGTAATAGTGCTATGGCATTGAGAGCGTGATAGTCATACGAGCAACTCTTTCTAGGTTTTCATGATCTAACCATAAAAATTGAAAGTTTTACCAAGTATCGTCAACCAACAAAGGTTCATTGGCACCAACCATGTTTATTGTCTGCAATTAGAGAAACCTTTTCAAGCATCTGCATTGAGTTTTATATTGATAGATGCTTAATATGTAAATTGTACATTTGGAAAACAAATAATATAGAATCATAGTGCTTTTTTGAAAGTAAAGATGACAACGAGCTTTCCATCTAGAAAATTGGATTTCAAAAACATATTCAAACTTCATATTCATTTAGCTCTAATGTTCTCAATGTAATTGGGCTCTCACTGCATCGAGTCTCTCTCACACGATAACATGCAAAGGCAGCATTCCCCGTTGTTTTTGGACATGTTGGTGAAAGGGCCCACGAGGTCATACGACAAGCAATGAAGTTTGCATCTTCCATGATCATCGCCATGGATATTTTGAATGAAAAATCAAGTGGGTGTAGGTACCACTAGCGACCATGAGGACGTCGTTGACTTGCTTGGCATTCACATATTGATCTCTTACAAGCCTACAAAATGTTGGCTGAAATTAAGTAGTTGTCACCCAAGTCAAGGTAGGAATCTTCGACATGATGGATAAAGCTAAGCGGAATTTTGTACATATAGGTATCTTCCAATGTTAAGATATTGGAGGATCATGATGGTGTGATCTAGTCAACTTGGCATATGGAATCCAATGAAAACTATTCGGGGTTGATATTTTGATCCTAGATGGGATGGCCTCACCGTCAAATCTAGATTAAGGTATGAATGGACAAGACGACGGGTGTAGGTCCATTGTTATGTTGGCTTGGGGTTTATCTCGCTTCAATTATTGCTACTTGAGGAAGACTTCATTGTGTGGTTTCCATATATTCAAATCCATGATGTGCAATGCAACAAGAGTGTCATCTATTGCAAGTATGACGCGTAAAGGTTACAGCTTGCAACTGCTAATCCAATGTGTGGGAATTTAGCTTTCCTAGTCGAAAGAGCAAGCCCACACTATAATGATTTTGGATGAGATGCTAACAATCACTCCTTGACGACTCCTTCAAGGAGGCCCCTGGTTGAACTCCTGCTAAAAAAGTTTTTCTGCCATTCATGTCAACAAGGGAGGCACATTTGGTGTTACCGATGATCATGCATGGCAGCTGGTGATGCATCCCTGCTTACTAGTTTTTAGTATTCAAGTCTGAGTGTCATCTCCTAACCGACACTGGAAAGCAGACATACTTCACTTACTTGCATGCCCTTGCTCATGACACAATTGTGTTTCCGTGCATAGAAGTTTTTGTTGAGATTGTGGTTAATTGTCATGTGTTTTTAGTGTATAACTAACCCAGGGGAGAGATTGGATGTCTGTATGGCATGTTGGGTTCCATTAGCACTACTTTATCTACTTCAGTCTTTGTAGCCATCTAGGAATGCGGGAAGCAATGACATGAAACATCAAAGCAAGATCAAAGGGTGGGTTTGACTATTCCTATGTCACTCCACTAGATTCTAGGATATAAAACTGCAACCAGACTATTATAGAGGTTATTCATGTCTAGATTTTCATGTGGAACTCGTGTCTATGTTGGATCCTTTGTGCTCCTAATTTTGCTTTCCACTAGATTCTATTGATGGTATTTGGCGCACACTCCTTGAGGCTTTGGAGTTAGGCCTATCTATAGGGGTTTTGGAGCCTTTGTGCTCCTAATTTTGCTTCAACCTACATGTAGATGGAAGACTTCATTTTGGATTTTGGTAGCTTTTGCCATTATGGAAATGATTCTTGTAGCTTGTAAACACATACTCATACAATATTTTGATAAAAGAAATCACTCTATTAGCAACTTTGTTTGTTTTTTCTTTTACCCTTTTTGAGGTTGCTTCGGCACTTATCTAAGATGAAACGGAGTCTTTAACACATGAGTACACTCCCTAAAAAAGAGTGACTTCCCCGTGCTCCGTGTGTAAGTAGTCAGGAATGGCAAGACATTCACTCCTCCCAACGGATGCCCACCATCAGATCCGTACTATCCCTACTTTGACGGACACCTGATTTTTATGTGGTAAGTGGATGTAGAGACCCACGAAAAAGGTATGTTGTATGGACTGTGGAGGGCCATGGATGACATCCAATATTCTCCTGCCTTCTTGTTATTTTCCGGAGCCTGGGCAGCACATATATTTTTATAAAAATGCTCAGCTAGGACAAGTCAGAATTTAGATCTGCTTTCCAAGTGGCATCGAAACGATCAGTGTTGCATCTTGCAAAAGCTAATGAAGTAATGAGATGTGATTTCTTATCAGTTAACTTCATTTTCTACTCACTTGATTTCGGTAGGACATCTCGACAGGTGGCCGCCAGAATTTTATTTCCAGCTAAGTGAGTGATAAATGGATGGGTTTCATTATGGTTCAGGTGGTAGATGGCCATGGATGCAAAATATCCATACCATTGCCATCTCTAAGGAATTTCCATCAACAGAGCTCAAATTGTGAGGGTACTTGCAGCCTCCGGAGAATTATAATTTAGGAAGATATTAGGGATGTGGCATGGTTTACGAAGATATTAGGTATTTGGTATGGCCTCTCGAGAATCATAGTTTGGGAAGATACTAAGTATTTGGCATGGTTGATTAGTATTAGTTTTCCCATTATTTGTGCTATTATTGTGGTGCTTTCTCTGCAGTCTTTTACAAGAGGTGTGCATGATACATCATCAACATAAATAACTGCCATTATACAACTTACATGTAACACTAACACTACATCACTCACAAACAATACTGTGACTATTTAGATTCAAATGGCATGCAATGACAAGAGTCAATATAAAGTTTTGTAGCACAGATACTAATCAACTTACTGCAATAATGCCTCGTTTGGTTTGATAGAAAACCAACACGTGTTTTCCAACCACATGTGTTTTCCAACTGATTTCGTTTGGTTAGATGTACCCGAAACCCACACTGTGGAAGTAAACTACAACCTCACAGCTAAATCTGCAGAAAATCTGGGAAATACAACTGCGCAGAATCAGGGCGCGGTTCCGTTTCATCCATATCTTCGTGTAACTAGCTGTTCATTTTGTGGATTAAAAAATTAATCGGGAAGCTTGTCGGCTAGAAGTTGCACTGCGTAAGGACATCCAACGTACGAAACTACGAGGTACCAAATAGAAACAAACGAACTCAATGAACTTCAATCACTTCGAACCAAATAGAAATAGTTTAGTTCTAACTCCTCACTTTTAATTTCCTGTTTTCAATCTGACGATATGGGTTCGTTTTACTTAGAACCAAACTAGCCCTAACACGAATTTCTCAAGTTCCACAAAGTGATAAGTGGAAGGAAAAGCATCAAAATTCATGTGATATCATATTTTGCCTTTAATAGTTTACAGCAATGATAAAGTGACATAGAGTTAAGGCCATATGGCCATAAAGAAATCCTTGATCCACCCACCAAAGGTAGCTCACCATTTGATCCAGAGTAATTGAGGCATTATATGTACGGAAAACTTTTGCAGTGAGACCAGGCATCAGCTCCTTAAGGTGTGCATTTAGCTTACTAGTATCCAATTTATCAAAGAGATCCTCTGAGTCTTTCTTTTTCCCTCCATTTTTACCTTTACCTATTACAGTAATGTTTATTAGAATCCTATCATCCATATACACAGTTATGAAGAAAGAAGAATCGTGTGTCGTCATACCATTGCGGAATTCCCCAATTGCTTTATAAACAGCTGGTTCCACATCAACCGTATTAAAATATCTGATAGAATCTTTACCAAGGAAGTCAAACTGGAAAGCATCAGAAAGAACCAGTAAGATGTACAGTGAGACCAAAAAAAAAAGTGGCACTCAACAAGGCAAGAGCAAAATTTAAGTGACACGAGTCTAAAGTTCTACCTGTATTTTATTTGGGGGAACTAATGCAACATTTTCCACTTTTAGAGTGCAACAGCCAACTGTGTCAGCTTCATCGTCATCCTATTAAAAATCACATCAAAAGCAGTTGAGTCAGAAGAGAACCCGTAGAATAAAAAAATCAATAATATTCAGCACTTCAATAATATTCAGCATAGGAAAAACAGTCATTTATTAGCATGGGTCACCTTTTCATTTCCAGCCCTAAGAGCTAACTTATCTATAAGATATGTGGCAACTGCAATTTGCCTCCTACTTTCATCCTTGCTGGTAAAATCCTTGGTATAGTTTGCCCTGATAGTTTGGATGTAATCCTATACCATAAATAAAGAAACATATGGAAGTCATAATTAACCGGTTTGGGGTGCAGCAACATCCACAAAATTGGGAAGGAAAGAAATATCACAGTTTGATAAGTAAGACAGACTGCAGAGGAAGCAAATTACTTTCAATTTTCTCGATTTCTCATATTTCTCTTTATCACTTTGTCCTTTCAAGGAGCTACTTGCTGCGAGAAAAACATATTTGAACTCCTTTGGATTTATAGGATCATTCCAAAATGCTAGCCAGGTGACGGTGTTGTCATGTTTTATTTCTTTCCATCTAAAAGTGACAGCAACAAACATTAATTTCGATCATGTAACACGTGAAAAATTAACACTTTCAATCTCAAGAAAGATCTGGACCTTTCACCGGGTATTGGACATTCAGGAATTGGAGCACCCTTGCCAATATTGATTGTTATATCATGCGGGTAGATACGTTTCTTCAGCTTACCCATCTATCAAAGCAAAAAGGGAAAGGTGTACACATGTAAGCCAAAAAAAAAAAAAACTAAAAATATATACAAAAAGGTTCGTTGACACAAATTTTTGAAACAAATTTTAAATATGGAAGACCTTGGGATGCTCCCCACGACCTCGAAAAAGACCTGGGGGTTCAACTCGGAAATTGCCAACCTGATGACAAACCATTGTAGATATAGTTCAGCAACATAAAGCAGAGACTACTGAAAGCATATAAAAACAGATACAAGCACTCCTCGCCAATACTGAGACTACTTAAGACAGTCACACGTGATTGGTGTGAGCTACAATAGGTGATTGATTCCTAGTGAGAGGAAAGTTTTCTTTGTTAATCCCACAACATCATTGTGAAATGCTGCCATCCATATGTTGATACCCTAATTGCATGACATGAGCACTTGAAACATTTTTAAGCAAGCTGCCACTTTAGCAGAGATCTTGTCATAGCAAAGAGAAAGATCGTTATGTTGATTTTCCAGACCAGGTAGCTAATATCCAATATGAGCATCATAGATTCCAAGCTTGGTATGATACATATACACATACATATGATGCGGGTATATGTACGGAGGAGAAAATAGCAAAATTGTAAAGGCTAGATTTTCATGTCGATAAGTGCATGTTGCGCCTATTGAAGGATAGTGTTTTACACTTTTCTGTACAGTAATGTTGACTACCTGTATAACTTTGACCCTCAATTATTTAAGGGGGGGTCAAAATTCCAATACATATATACATACATTTATGCATAGGACAACGGTTAAGTGAGAGGAAGATTTTGGTGAGTGTGAGAAGCATTTGAATAACTCTCCATAGTGATCATATGTTCATAATCCACGATATGGATTTAAACGTAAACCTTAGTATCACCTACCTAGATTGTATATAATGTGCAACAATAAAATGTTTTTCAATGCTCTATACACACACACATCTTGAGAATGAATGCTTGGATATTTAGGTGTTTTATGTGCTTCCCAAATATAGATGTCTTTGTAATCTCAAAATTTCGGTGAGCAACATTAGCTTATAACCCTGAGAACACAACAGATTGAACAACTCTAGTATATGTATGTATATGTTAAGCATTGTTTAATAGAACTGGCTAAACAGGTGTAGGTTCCTCATGAGGAAATAAGCTAAGTCTCTCCTGAGTGAGAGGCATTGGTCGGTCAAGTTTCATACCTCTATTTCATTCTAACTATGTTTTGATGCTTGTTACCCTTTATCTTGAAATTCTAGCAGGCTGATTTAGTACATTACCTTCCTACTCCCTATCTAATAGCTATCAAAGAAATCTAAGCCTCTAGCTTTCCTAGGCATTGAAGAGAAATAATGTTACAAATGCATTAAGGTTTATGCCTCACCTTATAGAAGAGAAAATTCCACAAACATTGTCTATTCAAGGCATTGATTGTAGACTACTAAAACGTTTCTGTGGAAACTTCATATTAACAAATATTAGTTAGTTATTTTCTTGGTAACCACAGTTTATGTGAACTTAATATGCAAATGTTAGTGATGCATTTAAGGCTTATGTGTCACCCCATGAGAAGAGAAATTTCCATAAACGTCCTGTCCTTTCGAGACATCGGCTGGTAGACTGGTAACATACCACAGTGAACTCGATATATCAACGGTTAGTGATTCTGCAATATTCTTAATTTGGCAACTACGGTTTAGGTGATTTCATTCTACGAAAGGTTGTGATGCATTAAGGTTTGTGTGTCACATCATAGAAGAGCAAATTACATAAACATCCTGTCTTTTAAAAGCATTGGCTGGTAGACCAGTAACCTGTTACTGTGAACTTAATATACCACCTGTTCATGATGTCTGCAACGTAACTTCTTTAGCAACGGCTATTTTATCATGTATTACTAAAGAGTAAACCTGTTCAATCAAAGTTTCCCATGAAAGGAAAAATATAAAAGAAGAAAGCAGCTTCTGGTGTGGAAACAATCGTTATCAAGGCCCCACCTATGTGGGCTAGGCTCTGGAGGAACTGTTGGAGTTTGAGCGCCTAAGCCGCAAAATACATTAGTTGGGTGTCTAGGGACATTTAGGTCCAAATTTGGTCAACTGGCAACAATAGCTTATTTCAGGTCAAGGTCGTTTTAGGACTAATTTGAACTAGTATGTGCTTCATTCAGATCAATTTATGTCTGATTTGGTTAAATCCGGTCTGGTTTATGTGAAATTAGAGCAAGTTCAGTCTATTTTGGCCATGACTAGACCTGTAAATGCATATCCGGAATCCGCAAATTCGATCCGGATTCGAGTCCGAAATTTTGAAAAAAAATCGACATCCGCATAATCCGAATCGGATTTAGGATATCAAATTTCAGATAGTATTTCGGATATGGCTATATCCGCTCCGAAAAAAATCTGAAATCCGACAAATATATACATATATTATCAAATATGTATTATCTAAATATAAAAACATAAAAATATAGATATTTTATCATATATATTCATAGTGATATCAATGTTTTCTACATATAATGTATTAATAACAATACATTTATACTTAGTATCCGCTCCATATTCGATCCGTTTACAGGTCTAGCCATGACATCATGTTAACTGCGATTTAGGTAAACTCAGGATGGGTTTAAGTTTAGAGAAAATCAATATGTATACTTGTAGCATATACAAATAAACATATCAAACACATATTGAACCTTTCCAAGATATGTATTAAAATAGATAAACAATAGAAAACCTGGGCCTCATGGACGGCTAGAATCCTCAATCTTGGAGGCCACCAGCTAGCCACCTAGACTACTGTGGTGGAAACAAAAGGATGGCTGAAACCATGTGAAGTAGACAAAGATGAGCTCATATGATCACCCTTTACAATGGAAAGCCTAATGAAGATTAGAAAACAAGAGTTTCTAGCCTCGGATGTTGTACCTATCTTGTGTAGCTCTGGTGGATTTTGTGTGCACCCTTAACCCATAAGGTAGGTAGTGGAATCACTTCAATGAGGCAGCACAAGTAGCGAATGCTTCAAAGGATATAACATATTTGTTAGAGTCCAGTTAGTTAGTTAATTAAGTTGTTGGCTATATTTCTATGTGAGCCCAATTGTGTCTTGGCTCATTAGGGTTTTACTTGAGTCTGTATGCTTCCCACTTATCCTATTTATAAGAGAGGGGGTTGCCCTTCCATCATAAGAATATATACACAATGGGACTTCCCCATCATATCGTTTTTCTAACATGGTATTAAGACAAGGATTTCCTACGCCTGCCCCCAACCCTGAAAAAGAGAGAGAGAGAACAAAGGAGAGAACTCCCCCCATGCGGGCGGCCACCTCCCCTAGACGTTGCTTGGCTACCCACAGGGATTTTCTACCCATGAGTCTTCTAGGAGTCGTCTCCATGGAGCATCTCCATCAACAACAACACAATCCATCTTGAAGTCATTGCTACTAGATCTACATGGGTGGCCATGCCGCCGCCAATATTGTTTGCCTTTAGAGATGCCATCTCTACTGGCCTTTGCCTACACTGTTGTCGGTCTACATCATTGTCATCTACACCTCTGTCGATCTACACCAATGTCATCATCCATGCCACCATCGAAATTGAAATTTTATCTCAAGTAGTGGAAAAAGATATCCTTTTTCGGCTGATATTAGCAAGGAATGAAATATCTTCGAAACGGGCGAAATTTCAATTTCAACACCATCGGTTATGATATGTTGCGAGTGTATCAATAGGATCGCAAATATCGGTATACCGACGGTATACCGCCAAATATCGCCAAATACAGCCAAATATCGCCAAATACCGCCAAATTTCTACGAAATTTATTGGCATACCGACAGAAATACCATTTTTTGCGTGTTTGAGTCTGTTTCTGTTGTTTGAGAGGAGGAAATGGCGGAGCAAAGGGATCTCGACAACTAGGGCTCAAATAAGTCTAATCTAAGGTATGCATTTACGTTTTCATTTCTCTCATTTACACTTCATCTATCTCAATTAAAATGTAAATTCATCCCAAAACGCCTTAAATTGGCAAAGATCCCGCCATAGATGTCTTCCTAATTGTATGTGTTCTTAGATCTACAACACTTTCTCATAATCTACATTATAATCATCGTAATATACCTAAATAATCCACAAAATATAAGTATAATTTGCTATCATTTTTAGTAGTAAGCTAATTAGTATACATATGTTCTTCTTACTAGTATTTTTATCATACAAAGGAATAAAATGCACTACTTCACAACAAAACAAACAAATATTGGAAAAAAGTATTGGTTTTGTAATTTTCTAGTCTTATATTTGTTTATATATGGCACTTGCTACATATATCCCACAACATGGACATGGTTGACATGGTAACTACACTTTTATATTATCGCATCCCCACGACATGCATATAGTGGGCATGGTAATAATGGCTTTTATACGTATCCCGCTATTGTGCATAATCCATGGAGAAACTCACTACCGCATATCAAGATCATGTGGTAACAAGCAACGGCGGAGAAAAGGTCTCACAATAGTGATAGTGCCTAACTACCTTGTCAGTCATGAAGTTAATTGTCAAAGTCACGTATTGAAGAAGAGCAATAGAAAGCCCGGGTGTATATTTTCTTTCATAATCTAATATGATGCAAATGTAGACATAGTACTGTAAAATTCTTAAACACATCGTGTTTGATTACATAATACGAACGAGTATTATAGACTTATATAGTATTGTACATGACGTGTATGAGCAACATGTAACGTCATACCACCAACCTTACATAATGTACATGTCATGGGAGCAATATGTCAACCATATCAACTCAATATTGTATGGGGAATCAATGTGTAACTTGACATACAACTGATATGAGTTAGTAAGCTACTATGCTATTCATGTGTTGTAAATTGGATATTATTGCATAAGTGTGAGCATTTTTGTTTATGGATTGTGCTAGTAAAATTCCAAATCTTAATTCCAATATTTTGTCATCAAAATCCTTCATCGAAATCCGCAGAAAACATGACAGGTTTCCCACCTCCCACATGATGGACAACACCCCCCACATACCCCTTATAGAATTTTATTTCATAAAACGATGCATTTAGATTTAGAGATTACAGCTGTCAAATTTCATGATTTAATTCGTTCATTTTGGCGTCAATATGGCCAGGATTGCATCTATCGAAATTTCCGTCGATATACCGGTAAATATCTATATCCAAGTTGTCAAAATGACATCGGTATTGGTCATTAAATTCCTTGGATATTAGGGATATATCACCCCTATGTTGCTATGTAGCGATTAGAAAGGATTTCTACACCCCCTTTGATAGTGTTGTTTCGTCGCTAACACGGTGTGTCGCTATTTGACACGGCACGTCGACAGAGTTCTGCTTCTTTCATGACTTGGATCGCGAAGTCTACCAACGCGACATGGCCATGGAACAAAATTTGATCAAAATTGCGCAATTTCGCTCGAAATTTCTTTTTTTTTTTGCAATCGGACATGCAAAACGCACAAATGCAGGGAATGGGACGTAATTTCGTAAAACTTTCGACCCTAGGTGCGAAATTTCGCCAAACAGGGTGAAATTTTACAACAAAAATTCAGTTCGGGCCATAATTTCACAAAATGGTACAGAAGCACTACTTAAATTTTGAGAAATTTGTTCCTAAGGCTGCTAATACTACAACTTGGGTATTTTGGAAAAAAAATTTAATCTCTTGCTTCTAAAGCCTATTTTTCTCAATTCTAAGGTATGCTTCCTCTATCCCTTAACCATCTATACATTACCTTCATCAATTACTACATTATTCCATAGAAATAAGGAGAAACACTGCAAAAATAACAAAGTTCTTTCTTCGATCTATGTATAAATGTCCCATGTAACCTAGTTAAATGCTAAACTAGAGTTATACAAGTTGTAGTTTGTAAGTTTGTAACTTGTAACTGTAAGTTATAAATTCTAAGTTGTAACTTGAAGTTTTTAACGGTCTACCTGTCTAGCAGACTTGCCATTTCTTATCATTTGTGCACTTACTCATCAGGACATGGATCCCACCCTAACCTCTAAACATATAAATTTATTATATAATCTAGTGTCTTTATGTCTAAACATTGTGTTTGCAAAATTTCACAACTTCATTCCTTCATTTTGCCATCGAAATTTTGTCGAAACTGTTCAACTTCCTTCACTTACAAAATGTGGGAGACCCCCCCCACATATCCAATATGAAATATTTTGCATATTTGAGTAGATCTTGGCGTTTAGATCGTCCTGGTAAATTTTCATGATTTAATTCGCTTATTTGGTCATCGAAATCGTGAGGGCCGTAAATATCAAAATTTTGGCCGAAATTTCGAAAAAATTATGTTTCTAGGCCATCAGACACGACATCAAAATCGGACATTTAATTCTATGGACACGGCGTGTCACTACTACCTAAACTTGTTATTGCGCATCCTACACGGCGTGTCAGAATTTGATATGGTGTGTTGTTGCCTACTTGAACTTCTTGTTGCGCATCTAACACAACCTATTAGAATTTGACACCTCGTATTGTTGCATCATTGTCACATATTCTGCCCTGACTACCCCGAGTTCTGTCGACTGACACAGTGTGTCCCTTTAGGAACACAGTGTGTCGCCTGCAATTTGTCGACTTTGACTACTATTTCTGACACAGTGTGTCCCTTCCCCGACACGGCATGTCTCCAGCTGCCTGCTTTGACTGATGTACGACACGACGTGTATCTTCATCGACGCCTCATGTCACCTACTACTGCTACTACATCTTGGCGTGCACCATCATTTACAGTTCTTCTATACATGGCGTGGACCTATCTTTGTCCTTGCCAGCAACACTTATCTTTTGTTTCCAACAATTTTATATTTATTTTTGTTCTTCAACCCTCCCCGCCCCTTTCAAGCCTTACATACATATTGTCTACCTCCTTAATGCTAGTATTACCCCCCATATACATTGTGCCTACTGAGTAATCAGATCTTACACATTGACTTGAGTTATGTATTTCCATCCTCCAAATATTTGCCTACATAAACACTACCTCTACCATTGCTTTTGACTTTCCACCCCAACCACTCTCTTCATTATTTTTGTGGTTGGCGTGAGGGGGAGAATAAAAGATGATGAGTAGAGGGAAGGGATGAGATGAGGAAAGATGGAGAAAGAGAAAAAGATTTTTATGTCTACTGTTGTCCTTATGGATCTTCCTGCTACTATATATATCTATGTGGATCCTTTTGCTGCCATTATTGATTGTTCTTCCTTATGGAGAGCTTGTGGAGATTATTCATCATGATCTATCTCAACTACTATTATGGAGTTATCTACTTCACTTGTGCAATCTATTGATAGATTTTCTATATAGCGACATCATTCTTGCTACTTGTGTTGTGATTAGCGTATTTTATTTGTTGCTTTGTGTTTTTGTTCTATCTGTTGTCAATGTCATGTTTGCACATTGACTCTTTGTCTGTGCACTGCACAAGTTTACTGCTAATACTATGACTCAACACTCTTTGGATTGTGACATCTGCTACCGTGATGAAAATTTATGAAGAGAGAAGATGATGAAGATTTTTGTTGGTGACTTTACATATACATGATGGAGTTTCATCTATGTTGGATCTTGGAGTCCTTTATCAGCTTGCTACTTCACACATTGGTCAGCTAAAGAGTTCTTTGTCTGCTTGCTACTTCGCACACTGGTCATCTTAGCTAGTTTCCAGATTCCTTTTTGCACCTTCAGCTCTATGAATTGGCTCAACCGTACAAAGCATAAAAATGTAGGGTGAGAGAGGGTCGCCTTCTATCCGGCTACATCGTCTACTTCTTGTTGTTGTGTGCCGACACTCTGGCTTGTTTACGCCTTGCGCACATTGACTCTTTTCTTGTCTCTATTTTGTATGTGTGTCGACTACTGTTTCTTGTGTACCAACACTCTCTAGTCAATTTCATGACGATGGCGACCGAGATGAAGACCATGATGCCAACCTATTGTTGTTTACTTCTGTTCCAGATGCCACTTCATACTGATCAAGAATCCCCTGCTGCCTGCCTGTGACCTGTGTACCCGCTTCTGAATAACTAGTTGAGGGGGAGTGTTTGAGTGATGAGTGCTTTATTGTAAAATATTGAAGGGGAGAAATATTCTTGTATGAGCTTTATTTATCTTTTTATTCTACTTCTTTGTCTTTAGTCTATTTGTTTGTTTGCAAGCTGACTTGGGATTCTCCCAAGCTCCAGCTTGAGGGGGGAGTATTAGAGAGTCTAGTTATTTTGTTAATTAAGTTGTTGGGTCTATTTGTATATGGGCCCAATTGTGTCTTGGCCCATTAGGGTTTTACTTGAGTTTGTACGCTTCCCCTTTATCCTATTTATAGGAAAGAGGGATTTGTCCTTCTATCATAAGAAAATATACACAAGGGGACTTCCCATCATATCATTTTTCTAACAATATTAAGAAGTTTTCCTCTCCTGGAGGGGTTGCCTATATAAGCGGGTCAAATGTTGGTTAGAGTGTTGGTTTTTAGTTGGGGGAAAATTCAAGTTTCCTATGAAGGTACTTCATAATTAGATTGAATTACACAAGTTGGATTACTTTGTACTTTGTAAGTGTGGCATTGAGCAGCCAAATACTTAGATCGAAAAGATTGAAAACCACATGTACATGTTTTCCAGAACAAGCGAAGCTCCTTACATCAACGCCAGTCTGTTTGGCATTGGTATTGCGAAGTTCGAAGTTCAAACCAAGAAAGAGTGTAGTGTCTTGTGAAAAAAAATCCTCTATGGCGGTGTCACTTAATTTGGTAGTATTGGACTTCATATCAATTAGAAACAAGATGGTCACAATTTATGGAAAAGGAAAATTTTTTAACCAGTATGACTCTGTTTGGTATTGATACTCCAAGATCCAAGTGTAGCAAAAGCAAACTAGGAGACTGATTTATGTTGTCAAGGAGGAAACGAAGTTTCTTACACTAGCACCAAACTCATTGGTGTCAGGGTTGTCGAACTCAATTTCACTCATAATAGCACAATTAGGTCTAGATTTATCATCAATACAAGAAAATGTTTGGAGTATGTAAAATATGCTTTTTGGTAAATTTGGGGGTTATGACGACCCAAACACCAAATATATATAGAATAAAGAATTGTGTAACATTTGGATATGGTGTGTGGGCAGCATGAGCGAAAAATAGTCTACAGCATGAGTGAAAAATACTCTATCTATTTGCTTCCAAAAATTCCCCTTATTAGCATTCCCTTAACTTTCTCCTTCCATTTGTAAGCATGAATGCTCCCATCGTGCGTTGTCATTTTCCAACTAGCATTCCTCTCCATCATGCAACCTACCATTACCAGATTGTAAGCCATACAACACGGAGGTTATTTCCTAAGACAGACAGACACCTCCACATTGCAACCTCCCCCACTGCACAATTCCACTAGCAATAGTAAGACCTTACCTGTACCAACTCTCTCTAGTAGGTTGCTCTATTGTTTCTGAGGGTTAGTTGTCGCTACTAAGTGCCCCACCGACATCAATTTTTCTTCTAAAAACCATATGCATATGCAATATTGTCAGTCTCTTTCCCATCTCTGCCTACAACCATTACATTTGTGTGTAAATCATGCCGACAGTATATCAACTTATCAAGCATGACTATTTAACCGCTTTCATGTGATAGTTGAGCATGTCAATTGTCAATTTACTAGGAAGATTGTATCACTCATCTTAACAACTTTTGAGTCAAAAAGGACAAGGAATGATCCTTGTTGAACTTGCTCCATGTCTAGAAGTTACTCAATGAAAGTAAATGTTTAAAGCCATTCGTAATTGTTGCCAAACCATAAGAAAAATACTACATCTAACAAAGGCAGGGAGGAGAAGGAAAAAAAGGAATACATACATGCACTATTGCAATCTATGTTGTGTTGTCATGGATTATCAACAAGGTCAAACATAGGATTATTAATTATCTCGTTTATATACTCCTGCTATGAAGATGTCAAATCTCATGACTCATATCTATTCCGTACAAGACAAAACCCATACTATATTTTGAAGTCATAAATTTACAAGTCATTGCATGGAAACAAGCTCCTACT
Organism: Alisma plantago-aquatica; assembly: GCA_963693085.1. Lineage (NCBI taxonomy): Eukaryota > Viridiplantae > Streptophyta > Magnoliopsida > Alismatales > Alismataceae > Alisma > Alisma plantago-aquatica. The sequence continues at coordinate 314,509,267 of OY856413.1, read as the reverse complement.
TACGAATGAGGATCACTTCTCACATTATGTGGACTGACATAACTTGGGTGGTTGGTCATACCCTCACTACTGATTAGGCTACTCTTAAGACATGGTACCAGGAACCTCCATATACTTGGTTTCTTTTTTGCCCGATTGCTTGAATGTGTGTTTGCTCTATTTCTGAAAAATTTAAGACACATTGTTTATAATGTTCCACTTCTTCAATTTAATGATAGTTACTGACATATGCAGTGTTCATATACATGTTTACTACTGCATCCAATCCAATTGCCTAATGGCCACATCCAGCAAGATCATGTAGAGGCATACTCACTCGATTAGAGAAATTTGTTGAGGAAGATCACAGTTCATTGTGGCCAGAAGATACCATGTTCAAATTTTGTAGCAAGAACAACCACATTCAAAATAAATCCGGCCAGAGTAGCGCAGACGGTTCGACCCGGCCTGTCCTCCCCAGGGGACCCTGGTTCGAAACATCCTATGCATTGTATTTACGATCTCTTGGGTCATCTGGGCTCTGGCACCTGTTTGAGGGAGAGGGGAGACTAATGTCTTTTCTAACTCAAAAAAATAAACATTGCAAACCAAGTTGGCGAGATCAGGATCTATTTGAGACTAGTGAAGGTATTGATGTCACGGGAACATCCTGGTCGGGCAATGGATCTGATGTTATTCTTATGTTGAGTCGGATTGAGCTTGAGAGATCACTAAAGAATCGGTTTTCTATGTGGCATGATGAGAATCAGTGTGCCGAGTAAATTAATTAGAATTTCTTAGAAGTGAATTAAGCTATACTAGTTGTCACTGGATTATAAACATAGAAGTAGCCTCACATTTCTGGCAAACTATCTATGCCTTGTTTAGAGGACTCCTTGATGCAATCCGGGAAAGGGGATTTGCATAGGAAGCAAGCCTAGGTCCAAGACAATCTTGATTAAAGCTTATTGGACTCAAGTTGGGCTTTTATTTAGTTCTTTATGCATTTAGGAAATTTGTGCTTGTTGGAGACATCGGATTGAGAGAAATCCTCGACAACATGTATCTCAGGTTGTGTATGTATATATATACACATAAAATTTGTACAGACTTAACACATAGGTCCTTGAGACTTTATATAATTACAAATAGGTCCATATATATTAACACTCCCCCTCAAGCTGGAGCATATATATCATATGTTCCCAGCTTGTTACATAAGTATTGAACCCGACAACCATTTAGAGACTTTGTAAGCAAATCAGCTAATTGATCTTCCGATTTGACTGGTGACAGCTGGACCAACTTTTTCTTAATCTTTTCTCTCAAAAAGTGACAGTCGACTTCAATATGTTTGGTTCTTTCATGAAAAACAGGATTCTGGGCTATATGGATAGCGGCTTGATTGTCACACTTGAGATCCAAAGGATATCTCTGCACAAAACCAAGCTCCTCTAATAAATGACGAATCCATAGTAATTCACATGTAGCTAGGGCCATAGCTCTATATTCTGACTCTGCACTGGATCTCGCAACTACAACTTGTTTCTTGCTTTTCCAGGACACCAAGTTTCCACCCAAAAATACACAGTAGCCAGAAATGGACTTCCTGTCAATACTGGATCCAGCCCAATCAGCATCAAAAAACCCTTGCACTTGGAGATGTCCATGGTCTTGATAAAAGAGACCCCTACCAGGGGACCTTTTGAGATATCTCAGAATGCGTGTCACGGCATCCATGTGACTTGTACATGGCTTATCCATGAACTGACTAACAATACTAGTAGCAAAGGCAATGTCGGGCCGAGTGATAGTCAGATAAATCAATTTTCCAACAAGTCATCTATATCTCCATGGATCATTAAGAAATTCCCCTTGCTCCATGGATAGTTTAACTTTAGGATCCATTGGAGTATCAACTGGCTTGGCCCCAAGCATTCCTGTCTCAGTAAGAAGATCTAGGACATACTTGCTTTGAGAGATCATGATCCCAGACTTGCAGTTGGCAACTTCAATCCCCAAGAAATACTTTAGACTACCCAAGTCCTTTGTTTGAAATTGGCCATGTAGAAAAGATTTCAACTCCGCAATGCCATGTTTGTCATCTCCAGTAATCACAATATCATCCACATATACTAGCAGAAAGATGTTCCCAGTGCTTTGTCTCCTATAGAAGACTGAATGATCCATCGTGCACCTCTGAAGACCAAACTCAGAAAGAGAGTCGTTGAATCTGCCAAACCAAGCACGAGGTAATTGCTTCAACCCATAGAGAGACTTGTGAAGACGACATACTAAATCAGACTCCCCCTGAGCAACAAACCCAGGAGGTTGCTCCATATAAACCTCCTCCTGCAGATCGCCATGTAGAAATGCATTCTTTATATCAAGTTGGTGAAGAGGCCAAGAATGAACTGTAGCGAGAGACAGGAAGATGTGTATTGATGCCATCTTTGCCACAGGAAAGAACGTTTCTGAGTAATCCTCACCATAAACCTGAGTGTAACCCTTGGCTACCAAACGTGCCTTGAGCCTGTCAACAGATCCATCTGCACCTACTTTGACTGTGTAAACCCAGCGACATCTAACTATAGATTTTTCCAATGGACGTGAAACCAGGGACCATGTCTTGTTCTGGGCAAGTGCTGACATCTCATCCTCCATAGCATGACGCCAACCTGGGTGATCAAGGGCAACTGACATAGACGAGGGTATAGAGATAGATGATATAGAAGAAAGAAAAGCATAATATGAAGGTGAGACATGGTCATATGAAACAAAGTTAGATATTGAATGTGCAACATTCTTGAGTGTGCAAGACCTCACACCTTTACTCAAAGCAATAGGAAGATTTTGTTGAGGTGGAGATGAAGTTGGCTCTACCTGACTGTCTGGCGAGGAAGCACCTGGAGAAGGAGCAGAACTGGAAGGAATTGTTGCACCACTTGCATTGATTCTAAAACTAGATTGTCCACCTGTACCTATACATGTACCTGTACGACGAGCATAGACCTGAGTGATAGGTGGTCTAGAGGAATCTAAAGGAATAGCATCAGTAGAAGCAGGACTACTAGAAGACTCGACAACGACAGGAAGAGGTAAAAGTTCCTCCATAACTACTGGTGTCACTGAAGAATTCTCCTCAAAATAGGACGTGTCTTCAAACAAAGGTGACATCAGCAGATACAAAGAAACGATGTAAGGTAGGACTATAACACTTGTATCCCTTCTGAACCCGAGAGTATCCCAAGAAAATGCATTTGACCGACTTTGGACTCAACTTATTTGTACCTGGGCCAAGACAATGGACAAAACATGCACACCCAAACACTCGTGGTGGAAAATTATACAATGGCTTTGTAGGATGAAGTATCTGGAAAGGTATATGGTTTTGGAGTACAGATGATGGCATACGGTTGATGAGATAGGTGGCGGTGAGAACTGCATCTCCCCAGAACTCCCCAGGAACATGCATATGGAGAAGAAGGGTGCGAGCGGTCTCCACTATATGCCGAATTTTCCTCTCAGCCACGCCATTTTATTGAGGAGTATGGGGGCATGATGATTGATGGATGATACCTTGAGTGGAAGTGAAATGAGTGAAATCACGGCTGAAATATTCTCTAGCATTATCCGAACGAATAATATGAATTTTCTTTTTAAACTTGATTTTCCACCTCAGAACAAAAGGAATTAAAAATGGACAAAATCTCATATCGTTCCTTCATCAAATAAAGCCATGTAGCACGAGAATAATCATCAACAAATATAACAAAATATCTAAATCCAAGTTTTGATGTGACACGACTCGGACCCCATATATCAGAATGAACTAACTCAAAAACAGACTTGTTTGTTGACTTTCTTTTGACCTAAAAACAAACCTGGTATGTTTACCGAACTGACACAACTCACACTGTAACTTTTCCAAATTAGACAATGATGGGACCAAAACTTTGAGTTTCTCTAAAGACGCATGACCAAGACGACTATGCACCACTAAGGGTGATGCAGCGACACACACAGCAGAAGATGGATGCAAATAGTAGAGTCCATCCAGTTCATATCCTTCGCCAATCGTCCTCGTCTTCAAGTCCTGTATGACAACATCATCTTGTAAGAAAGTGACCGAAGCTTGAAGAGAGCGCGTAATTTTACTAATAGATAATAAATTGAAAGGAAAATGAGGAATGAATAGGGTGGATGGAAGAGATATATGTGGAGTTGGTGAAACCGTCCCTACTCCCTTAACAGATGCAACATGGCCATCTGCAAGGGTGACACCAAGCAGGTTGGGTTTATGCGTGTAGGTAGTGAACATCTCATATAAACCTGTGATGTGGTTAGTTGCACCTAAATCAAGGACCCAGTCTGACTTTGACGACGATGCACGAGAAGCTTGAGAGATGCAAGCTGATGGACCAGATCTTTGTGCTAGAGAAGCTACAACTGAAGATGCTTGCTGAGAAGCACGAAGACGCATCAGTTGAGAGTACTCCTCTTCAGACAATGACACTTGATGATTCGCCTCCTCATGAGAAGTCTCTGCAGCCACCATGTTGGCTGTCTTAGTAGGAAAGCCATTAAGCTCATAACAAGTGTCTTTGGTATGCCCTTTTCTGCCACAGTGAACACATTCTGGGCGTTGACGGGGTGCACCACGACCAGCACCAAATCCTCTGAAGAAACCTCTGTCGCGACCACATCCTCTGGGAGCAGTATCTCTAGTAGATTGGGTGACTAAGGTTGACTTGTCACGTGGTGACTGACTGGCAGAGATTGTCTTGCTCTAAGAATGCACGTGAAACACGTGAGTAGGCATCTGCCATAGATGGAATCTCAGCTCCAGACAAAATCTGACTGCGGACGCCCTCATACTCCCAACGAAGTCCAGCTAGAAATTTAATCACCGTCATTTGATCACGTTGCTTCTGCATCTCCTGGAGATTTGTAGACAGAGGAAGTAACTTGTGTAGGTCATCAGTTAAGCACATTACTTCGCCATAGTATTGTGTCAGCGACTTATCTCCTTGTTGTAGCCCATATAGTTCTATTGTCATATCATACATGCGAGAGACATTATTGGAATACATAACTTGAAGATGATCCCACAGTGACTTGCATGTCTCAAAGTGATTTGTCATGTCTGCTATTTGCGGCTCCATGTTGTTCCATAACATATTTAAGAGATTCGCGTCATGTTGTTCCCATTGTTCAAGCACTGTAGGATCTGTAGGTGGTTCTGCAGTCAGGTGTTTGATGCGTCCTTGGCCTTTAAAAAAATATCTTCACGGTCCTACTCCACTGAGCAAAGTTCTTATCATTCAACTTTCGGTTGGTGATTGCATGATTCTGAATAGTAACATTAGTAGACTAGACAGTATTCGCTACGACCTCCTTCTCTTCCATGACTTCAACAAGATGAAGAAGAAATCAAAGTGATTTGGTGGACCAGAGGGACAACTAGACCAACTAGACAGAAATTGAGAGTAGACGGTGATGACTCCTGCTGTAATTTATGCAAAGAAGGTAACTGCTACAGTAACCCGCAGTATCTCAACAGTAGGAGAATAGGTTTTCAACCCTCTTTCTTGATGTAGATGTAGATGCAGAGGACGACCCCACACGTTGATTCTAGGGGTTAGGGCATCCTACTAGAGCAAGGAAAGGAGAGGAAGTGACGCCCTCACGCCGTCCAAAAAGGTCTGCCAACGTGAGCAACAGGTACTACTGTTGCTGAAGCTGAAAAACAAGAACGGAATAGGGTCCCACTGTAGGCGCAGCAACAGGAAGAAGACACCTCAAGGTCGCTGGGGTAGAGGGAGACCCACCCCAAGGCTTGCCTTTGACGAACGCTCCTTTGACGAGGAGCAGGAGCCGCTTTGGTGACCGTCGTGCTACAGCAACGTACTGTAGCAGCGTGTCACGTTACCGGTTCTGTTGTTCCCTGATTGATTAGGGTTTTACACCATGCTCTGATACCATGTTGGAGACATCGGATTGAGAGAAATCCTCGACAACCTATTTTGTTGACTTGCACGCATAGAATTAAATGTCCGATTTCGATGTCGTGTCCGATGGCCCCGAAACAAAAAAAAATCGAAATTTCGCACGAAATTTCGATATTTACGGCCCTAACAATTTCGACGACCAAATAAGCGAATTAAATTATGAAAATTTACCAGGACGATCGAAACACCAAGATCTACTCAAATATGCAATAATATTTCATATTGGATATGTGGGGTGGGGGGTCTCCCACATTTGTAAGTAAAGGAAGCTGAACAATTTCGACAGAATTTCAATGGCAATTTCGATGACAAAATGAAGGAATTAGATTATGAAATTTTGCATACACAATGTTTAGACAAAGATACACTAGATTATATATTAAAGTTATATGTTTAGAGGTTAGGGTGGGATCCATGTCTTAATGAGTGAGTGCACAAATGAACAGAATTGTCAAGTCTGTTAGACTGTAAACAACTTATAAACCCACAATTTACCACTTAGACCTTAAAACTTACAGTTGCAAGTTACAAACTTACATGTTACAACTTATAAGTCTAGTGTTCAAATTTAGTTAGGTTACATGGGTCATGTATACATAGATCAAAGAAAATGCATTATTTTTAAGTCAATTTATGTATACATATGTGTAATAATAACAAATTTATTGTAGAATTGCAGACTTAATACTATTATTTCATAGATCCACAAGTTTGTTTGTAGTTCATGTGATTTTCGAAAGAGAATCGACAAAATATCTAACATGTAGTAGGTAGTAACAGCACTTAGAACTTTGTTATTTTTCATAGTATCTCTTCACATCTTTTAGAAGAGTGTAAACATAGAAAGAGGTATACATGGGCTAGGGATAGGGGAAACGTACCTTAGAATCAAAGAAAACAGCCTCTATAAGCAAAAGATACAAAGAGAATCGCCAAAATACCTAACATGTAGTGGCAGCAGTCTTGGAACAAATATTTCAAAATTTCTATCGAAATTTTGTGCCATTTTGCGAAATTATGGCCCAAACTGGGCGAAATTTGCACTGTTTTGCGAAATTTCGCACCTAAGTGCGAAATTTTAGCGAAATTTCTGCGAAATGACGTCCCATTCTCTGCGTACATGCGTTTCGATGTCCGATTGGAAAAAAATCAGAAATTTCGATCGAAATTTCGCAATTTCGATCGAAATTTTGTACGATGCTTGCACGTCAAGTCGTAGAGTCTTATATAAGCCAGCCTTGGGGCCTTTGTCCAGGCAGTCGATTATGAATTAGAATTTTATTTGCTTGTTGCAAAATTATTTCTCCCTTTCTTCTTCTCCGTAGCTTCGCTACATCAAGTGGTATCAGAGCCAAATCCTAAAACCGTTAGGGTACGACCCCTCTATTTTCTCTTTCTCCCGCCACCTTCATCTTCTTCCAGTGTTGTGTTCCCCCCTGTTTCCGCCTGTCCACCTTCCGACAATCACAGCCTGTCGTTAAATCCCAACATCTCTGCCGCCCGCTCCTATTTTCCATGCCAATCTTCGCATCCTTTGCCCCTACAATCCAACAAGTCGAAAACCAATCGCACCCCCTCGCTGCTACAGACGTAACCCCGCCCCGCCCCTGTTTCCGCCGCTCATACCCTCTCTACCTTCCGTCAAATCGATCCTTGATCAAACCCGTTAATAGCCCCCTGCAACCCCTCCACTAGCCCCTCACTTGCCTTTCATCCACAAAACCTCCTATTCACAGCCTCACGTCCCCAGTCCGCTCCTCTACCCAGCCTATCTATGTCCCGAGCGGAACCCAATAGCAGCCTCGCCGTCTACACAGTTGCTCAACATCCATCGCTCCTCAATCAACGAACTCCACCACTACTCTGATTTCTGTCCGCCGTACGTACGCCTGCAACACCGCAGCTCCTGGCAACAGTAATCACCAGCTCCTTATTGCGATTTGGCGTCCACAAGGTTGAGAGCATGTTTGTGTTCCAGCCTACAGCATCCAGCTGTGGCGCCTCCAGACTACTAGTCAGCAGCCCCAAAAAATATTTATGGGCAGACGGTCAGGGCACACTGGATCAACCTTCCTTCTGAGGCACCTCCTTCTACATTGACTTCAAGGAAGCTTTCTTCTCCAAAGAAGCATGATGACTGTTCTAAGTCAACGACAACCTAGATGGCTTCATGGCCACAACTGTTGCCACCCACCTAGGAGGCTATTCAACAACAATTGGATACGATGATGACGCAGCAAGCGGATCTAGTTCAACAACAGGGTGATATAGTTCAACAACATCAACTGGACACCCTGATGCAACGATGAGAGAAAATAATTCAACATCAAGCCTAACACGATGACTCTTTTGAACTTCTCCTCTGTCGTGTTACAACCTCCGAACAACGCACGAATACACTGGAGGTCAATCGCAACAACAATGTCCGTCAACCAGCCCCTCAACCCATACAAGCATAGCGCATTGTTAAAATGAAGCTACCAGAATTCCATGGCGAGCGTGAAGCCAAGATTGTGCTTGACTGGTTGCACTGCGTCGACAAGTATTTCCAGTTATACAGAACCTTTGGTGAGGCAACCAAAGTCCTGATCGCCACCTCTAAGTTTTGGGGAGCCGCTCTAGCATGGTGGAACCAAGCGCGAGACGACCTCGTCGACACATGGGGGGAATTGTGTCCTTTGATTCTGTAGTGATTCTTACCTCGGGATTACAAGCAGCAGGCCTACTTGGCGTATCAAGATCTCAAGCAGGGTGACGACATTGTCGCCACGTATGCAGCAAATCTCAAGAATTGTGCAACCGATTTGAGGTCTGAATGGATGCCACCATCGCAATCACAAATTTTCACAGAGGATTTCGCGATGAGGTAGTTGATCGTCTAGCAGTCATGCATTTCACTTCTCTAGATGATGCTATTCAAAGTGTTGAAAGAATTGAAGAGGAGGTTAGGCGTCGTCCATGACTGTGGTCACCTAGGTGGAAACCACATCAAGGGGCGCCTACTATAACAACACTGGCTACTGAAGGTGAACCCTCCAAACCAGTTGTTACCAAGCCTATCAAATGCTTTTTACGGTCATGCATATGATCATCATTCCAACCAGTGTCCACGCCGTATGATGACTGCAATGCAACGAAAGACGATGATGACATAGAATATGAAGATGTCTTTCCGGCTTCAGAACCTAGTGACGAGGAAGAAGAGGAAGACGAAACAGGTGACCCCGCTCTGCAAAATCGGATCCTCATGGCTATACAAAGTCCACCTCCTGATGACTAGTGTCGCACGTCCCTGTTTTCTTCAGTTGTGGAGGTTTGAGGTCACATCTGCATATTGACAGTTGATGGAGGATCTTCAGCCGACATAGTGTCTTCTTTGGTTGTTCAGGAGTTGGGATGGCAACTGGAGCCCATCCCAAGCCGTATCGCATACAGTGGGTTGATGACACTTCTCAGACTATGACCCACTGCTGCAGAGTTCCTTGTTTATTTCATGGTGTTTACAACGATACAGTCCTTTGTGATGTGCTCACGATGACTTCTCACATATTGCTTGGTTGTCCATGGCAATATGATCGTCATGTGCGACATGATGGGTTCTACAACACATACTCCTTCTGACTTGGCAACGCCCGACAACTCTTCCGATGGACATCCTATAGTTCCAAGCAACTAGGTCGTGTCCTTCAGAGATGCCTCCCGTCAGCTCATGGCAAGAAGTCATTGGCTCTGTCCCTGCTTCACCGGAGGTTCGCATTTTTAAGGGGAGGAGATTGATGCAATCCGTGAAAGGGGATTTGCGTAGGAAGCAAGCCCAGATCCAAGACAATCCTGATTAAAGCTTATTGGGCTCAAGCTGGGCTTTTATTTAGTTCTTTATGCATTTAGAAAACTTGTGTTACATCTAATTCCGAATTTCTTTATTAGGATTTTAATTCCTTGTTTTTATTTGCTTGCATTAGGATTTTAGTTCTCTATTTTGTTGACTTGCACGTCAAGTCGTAGAGTCTTATATAAGCCAGCCATGGGGCCTTTAGCCAGGTAGTCAATTATGAATTAGAATTTTATTTGCTTGTTGAAAATTTATTTCTCCCTTTCTTCTTCTCCGTAGCTTGGCTACATCACTCTTCTACCAATTATCATTCCCCAAATGGTACAACAAACACAGTTAATGGAGTTGAAACAAAATGCCCTCATGCTACCTTACCCGTCTTCCACTCTCTATTCCACTGATATGCCTTAAAAAAAATTAAGCTAGTCGTCACAGCCCTGAATTTATTATTTGTTCTTTCTTCTTGTTTGTTATAGTACCTTCAAAACTGAAACCTAAGACTGGGCATGGCTACTATAGGACATACTGGATTATACTACTTGGAGACTTGTCCGAGAATGCCCACTATTGTTGTTTCATCGCATGTATTCTTGTCCACAACCCCCATAATTGTTGTTTCATCTTCCGCATACTTATCCACAACCCAAGAGTATGGATACAATAACCATTAAAGATTCTAATGTTCAAATTAGGGATTTCCTCCCACTCTAAAAGCTTTGGGAAGAGTATGGAGGATGAATGAGTTATGTAGTTCACAACCTCAAGAAGAATATGTGAATCATCAAGATGTTGGATGAGTGGGGAACTAGTACCATAGCCTCATCTACAAGAACAAGGAAGATGTTCAAGGCTACACAAACCAGAGAGGTATCAAGTTAATGAGTCACAACTATATAGCTTTGGAAGAGTATTATTCAGAAAAGACATCAATCAATTATTCAGAGAACCATTGTGTTTTCATGCTTAGAAGAGTCATAGCAAATGCTATTTTTCTCATAAGGAGGCTTACAGAGAAGTATAAAGGGAAAAAAGAATCGTCAAATGGTTCTTATTGATTTCTATAAAGCCTGTGATCAAGCGTCGATGAAAGTGCCTTGGTAGGTTTTAGAGGATAAGAGTGAGAATTCAATACACGGAATTATTTAGAGACATGTATGATAGCTCAACTGGAAGTGTAAGGAGAACCGCCACCATCTTCTATTACAGTTGGGGTACATCAAGACCCAACATCGAGCCCATATCTATTTGTTCTTGTAATGGATGAGTTGGCAAAGCATGTTCAGAATGATATCTCTTGGCGTTTGTTATATGTTGATGATATTGTATTGATTAATGAATTAAAGAAAAAATAACGAAGTTGAACTTTGGATAACAAAGTTGAACTTTGAAAAGATGCATTGGAAACAAGATTAATAGAAGAAAACAGAGTATATGCCTCAGCCAGCCCAAAATTGTGTATAGTGGTGTCAACTTGGACGGAGTGAAAGTGCAAGAATGTGATAAAGTTTTGTTACTTGGGTGGGGTTCTATTATTCAAATGCATAGTGATGTTCAAGATGATGTTTGTCACGAATAAACAGTGGATGGAAAGTGCAACTAGAACACTATGTGACCAGAAGATGGCTTATATTAGAAAGTATAGTTTATAAAGAGATAAGATGATGTGATGTTGTATGCGAGTGAATGTTCGAGAATGAAGAAACAAGGCGTCGACAAGATGAATGTGCTTGAAATGTATATAGTAAGAAGGATGTAAAGAGAAGGAAAAAAACACGTAAGATAAACTACAGAAAAACTAAAGTGGGGGTGGCAAGCATCAAGTAAAAGTTACATGACGGTCGCCTACGATGGTACGGTCATGTGCAATGCAGACTAGCAAATGCAACAACTCGAAGAAATGAACTCAGCCAAGCATAGTTTAAAGGAGATGATGCAGATACAAATTAACTTGGGAAGGGATTATAAAGAGGGAAACTTGACCTTTAGATCTTGATGAGAATATGACCCATAGCATAGATGAATGGAAAATAAGATTCATGTAGACAACCCCATCATGGTCCAGAATGGATGACGATGACGGTGGCAATGACTTCCATCCATGTTATATGTCAAACTATTTCTATTAGGGATTGGTTTTCTTTTATGACATTATTAGGTTGCGTTGGCATTATTTGATTCCATCCATGTTACCTTAGGGATTAGTTCCCTTAATGTCCATTATTGGGTCCCTATCAGGATTCTAATCATATCATAACAAAGATATACAACCCCTCTTCAATATTATAAGATCCCCCAACTTACTCATCAACTACCAAATATAAGTCTAGGTATGTAAGGGAGAAATGCCATAAAATGATACAAGGTGCTTGAGCATTAGGGGTGTAAACGGTGCGGGTACGGTGCGGGTCTGGCCATACCCATACCCATACCCATCTAATTTAGCGGGTCTGGTTCCGGTTCTAGACCCGCATAATAAAAAATCTAAACCCGCACCATACCCGTACCCGCATTAATAGCGGGTTTGCGGTGCGGGTATGTGGGTAAGTGGTTCTATATAGAACATCATCTTGTTATTGTAAGAAAATTATGATTGTGTTGTGTTTATATTAATACTACAAGATATTGCTATCATATAGTACATTAACATGCAATAGTTGTATTAAATAACTTTGTAGATTGAAGATTAGTTGAGCTAGTTTGTATCATATTTGTAGTCATCGTCATAATGTTTTAATTATGTAGCATATGTTGTAACTATTTTGATATTAAGTTTACATATGTTTCTCATGATTGAAACTAGAATAGTTAATTCTCTATTTGATGACTACTCTCAACCTTATTAAATTAAAGTGGGACTTAATCAAAAGTATTATATTAGTTAGACTAGGAAAGTATGATATAAATATAATATTATCTAAGTAGTTATTTATCTATAGCGGGTCTGCGGGTCTAGCGGGTCTGGGTCTAAGCATACCCATCAGTGGACCCACTTATATGCGGGTCCAAGGGTATGCGTGTCCAAGGGTATGCGGGTACAAGAATTTAGACCCGTAACGGGTCTTTAAAGGGTCCGGATTTGCGGCTCCGCGGGTCTACCCGTACCCATTTACAGCCCTATTGAGCATGCCACCAAGGCATATAAGGCACCAAATTATAGCACCTTGGCATGCTGCGACTAAAGTAAGTATATCTCTATAATGCTCAGAATGGCATTACTATTTGGGCCATACCTTCTACAACAAATTGAAGGATTTCTTTCTTGATAAATATGGTACTATCTCATCACTCATCACCATGGAAAGCATGCTAGAGCTACATATGCAAGCAATATTAGTATTTGGTTCATTTTAATGTTTCATTCTTCAGGTTTTGATTGCTAATGTTGATAATTATTCTAAAGTGTCTTGCCTTTTGCTAACCCTGTGTATACCTTTAAACCTCACCAACTCCAACCCCAAAAAGAAGAAGGGTTGGCAATAGGTCGACAACTATCAAAAAAATCGCTTCTACGACATGGATCCTAATAGAATTTTCTTAAAGTGTCCCTACTTAATGATGTGTTGCATCAACATCCGAGTGCGGTGATCAACAAGCAAAGGTTTTTACACATTACCACTTGAATGTGTTGGAGACTCAAAGGACACGCAAGTGTTTCCACACACCTTGGACAAGTGTGGGTAAAGAAGCATATCCATGTTCATTAATGCCCAGATGTAGCAAAGTCATGAGCAAGGATTCCCACACTCTTCAGATGGAGTGTGAGCAACAAGCTAGTCCAAGAACGCAAGAATAAAGGCTCAGAGTGAGTCACGAAATCTTTGATTGAGAAGACTTTAAATATAGTGAATGCTATGATAAAAAGAAAAGCCAACGTAGTTTTCCTACAAGAAACCAGGTGGACAAGGGGAAGACAGAGAGAGTTGAGGACACTAAGCAAAAGATTTCGTATGTAAGATAAATATATAACCAGGCTCGAGTTCCCCAGCTCGGGGGAGGGGGCATCGGCGGCGGCTTGCGCCACCCCGCTCCCCCCGGGCCTCTTCCAAGCCCGATCGGTGTGGATCGCCCCTGTCTGGTGGTCGCCTCTTCAACCCCTCGTCTTTCGCTTCTCGCCTCTGTGCCGCTAGCGCTGTGCGCTGTGTCCCTGGCGGCGGCGGGGCTTCTGTGGCCCTAGCCACAGCCCCGTTCTGGGTTTCTGACCGTCGTGAAGAGGTAGGTGCTGGTGGGCGTCCTCTCAGCTAGTGTGATCGACAAGATCGGTTTTTCTGTGCAGAGTTTTGCTTGGTAGCTGGTTGTGGCAGTCTTATCTGCCTTTGTTCCGCCGTTTATCGGCTTTTTTGTTCCTTTTGCATAAGGAGTGTTGTCCTTCCTCTGTGAAGGTGGTGGTTTATCTGGGTTTCCCCCAGTTATTCAACCTGGTTGGGGTTCTCCCCCCCCTGTTGTTTTAGTGTAGTTCGTTTGGTTTGTCTGGTGTGTTCGATGTATTGGTGTAGGTCTGATGGGTCTTCTGGAGGTGCAAATCTTGCTTATTCTGGTCATCTAGGTGGTGGTAGCGTCGACTTTGCAGATTTAACCCGGGATTGTGGTTTGATTCCGCATGAAAGCTGCTTCTACAAGCGCGAAAGGGAGGAATCCGTTCTGAAATGTTATACTCGCATCCAATCCTACCTGTTAGAAGGCGTTCTCTGGCTCCTTTGGTTACAGAATATGTATGATCTTTGTATCTCTGTAGATGCCGTATGGCTTTTATCAATATAATGGTATGGTTTACCTTCAAAAAAAAAAAAAAAATATAACTTGGTGTGAACTATTGTTTATAAAATGTTTAAAAATGGTAATTTCAAAATTTCAGGAATGATTATGATAGAATTATAGCAATTTACTCTCAAGGAGACATTATTAATACTATTAGTGTTAATGCCCCTCAAGTCAGCCTTACAAAAGAGACTAAGAAGATATTTTGGGATAACATGGATGATTTGATACGAGAAATACTGAAAGAAGAAAAGATCATTCATGGGGTTGATTTGAATGGCCATGAAGAGTGTTCATGTTGCTTTTGGATATATAAATAGGGAAGGTGAAGGTGAGTTCATATTTGAATTTGTTGTTTCTTATGATATGATAATAACAAACACTCATATATAAAGAGTAAAAAAAGAATCACACTTGACTATTTTTTAGAGTGACTCAGTTTTAGTAAAATAAATTACTTTTTTATAAGACAAATAGATAAAAAAATATGAAGGGAATGTAATTGATTCTGGGGAGAAAAGCTCATAATCCAACATAGATTAGCGGGTTTAGATGTTAAATTAAGACCGAAAGGGAAATATAAGGGTGTCAATGATAGAAAAATCAAGAGGGGTGAGGAAAAAAGGTCATGTTTTATTGAAAACTTCTGAAGGTAAATGAACCAGATTATACTATCTTCTTTCATTGTATAGAGATAAAATATAAACCATATAGTACATTAAAATTAGAGTCAAGGTAGGATACACTAGAGTGCATTTGTTGATCCATACACCCATATTTATACAACATGATAGTTTTTTGGAAACTGGGATCTATTGTTCTTAAATATCACATGAACAGTGAGCTCATTCAAATAGGTCAATGCATCAGTATGATATACCATTTAGCATTATATTGCAGCCGCTACATGAATGACTTAGAAATATTTGAATTAGTTCAAAATTATTATATAAGTCATTCATGTGACAAGAATATCAGCAATTCGAACTTCCCTATAAATTAATCATGTTGCGCACATAGACTTGGCTCTATGGCATCACAAATCTGCTCTAGCTTATCTCAGCTTGACTCTTGAAATATATATGTCAATGATAGCAAACTTGAACAGATTTGAGAGTATAAGACATTAGATTTAGATCAAACATGCATAAATGATATGTAATTATAAACAAAAAGGTTATCTTATTGGAATAGAATGAAATTTGTAATTATTGTTAATATATGTCTTTACTTATTGTCCTGCTATTTTACCTTTCTATAAGGACCTACCTGTAATTGTTCCACTAATATATATATCAGGGTACACACATCGTGTTACCCTACGCTTTCTCCATTTACTGTTTCTCATGGTATCAGAGCAGGACTAGATCTGGGGCGCCGTCTCTCTCCCTCCCTCCCTCTCCTTCTCTCTCTCTCCCGGTGCCCCCCCCCCCCGTGCCACCTGAGTCGCGCGCCAGCCGCGCCGGCCGTCCGCGCAAGGCCTGCCACAACGCCATTGTTGCTGCTTCGTGCAGCCGGCTGCTGTCGCCGCCGCCGGGAGGGTTGCTCCTCTCGTCTGGCTTGATCCAGGAGTTGTTGTCCTCCCGCCTCGCTCCGTAGCTCTGGTGTGAGCCTTTCGGCTCCGTTCTCCTGCCTGCCCGTGTAGGCCCTTGAGCCATCGGGTTTTTCGCTACACCTTGGCGTAGCCCGTATGTAACTGGTCCGTCCAGTTCTTCTACTATGCCTACTGCCGCCGAGGTACTAGGTGGTCGTCTTCTGCCTGTACCTACGTGTTCCTACTCACCTTGGGTGTCGGTGCTCTACCTGTCATGGCGTCTTCACATGATGATCTGCGTTGTCTGGTTTCTACTGTTAAGCTGGATGGGCGCAACTACCAGCATTGGGTCTGTTCCATGGTGATTTATGCAAAATCCCAGGGGAAATATTCTCATCTGACGTGTGATCCACCTCATGTGCCTACTGCCAATGCCGAATCCAAGGATATCAAAGCTTATGATGACTGGGTCAAAGATGATTCCACCGTGATGACCTGGATTTTCAACAGTAGTGAGACGAAAATCAGTGTCACCTTACTATACCTGCCTACAGCAAAGCAGATGTGGGATCAGCTTGCTAGTACTTTCACAGCCAGAATCCCAAGAAGGTGTTTAATATCAACAAGCAGCTGACCCGTCTACACTTCTCGGGTTCTGACATTGCTGATTACTTCCCTGCCTTTAAGGGACTCTGGGCAGAATTGGAGGCCTACCATCCCTTGTCTACTGACTTGGCTACCATGCAACGTCAACACCAGGAGTTGCAGGCGGTTCAGTTTCTGTGTGGTTTACCTGAATCCTATGTTGGGGTTGTGGATCAGATTCTTGCTTGTGATCCACTGCCTACATTATAGTGTGTTTCATCGTCTTTAGCGGCCGCCAGCCTCCTCGTCTGAGTCACCTTCTGGCATTGGAGATACTATAGCCCTTGTTGCTATGTCCGACCGAGATCGTGGTCACAGTCGTGGTCGTTTTCAGGAGAACCGCCCTCCTCTTGAAGCTGGAAGGGGGCGGAGTTCTTCTGGACGTGGAGCACCCTCTGGTCCTCCCAACGCTACTCGTCCTCTGACTGGTCAGCTTTTCTGCAGTTACTGTGATCGGTCTAATCATATTGAAGAAAAATGCTGGGAGAAATATGGGAAGTCGGCCTGGGCCAATGCAGCTTCTGATGCCCATGCTACCTCTAAGGTAGCGTCACAGCCTACAGCCACTGATGCATCCAGTTCCACTACTGCTGACTTTATCCGTTCGGAGGTGGAGCATCTACTGCTCAAGCATACTGGATCATCCTCTGGAGCTACTACTGGAGCTCATGTCGCTGCCTATTCTGGTTGTGTACTGCTTTCATCAGTGCACCCTCGTCTAGTACTGGTAATACAAAATGAGTGATTGATTCGGGTGCCCAGTCTCATATCTCTGGAAATCGGTCTCTTTTCAAAACTTTATCTAGACCGGTCTCTACTTCCTCTATTGCGCTTGCTGATGGCTCCAAGTTTGTTGTATCTGGGATTGGAGACATAGTTTCTCATTTTTTATTAAAATCTGCTCTATGTGTGCCTCGCTTTCCAGTGAACTTATTATCTGTTAGCAAAATTGTACGTAGCCTGAACTGCAGTCTCACATTCGTTCCTGGTACTTGTACTTTTCAGGACCTTCGCACGAGGATGAAGATTGGTGAGGGCACAACGGACCTGATGGCCTATATTATCTGGATGATTTGAAAAGGGCTGACAACTTGGCGCTAGCTTCAGCTCTATCTTCATCGGTTTCAGCATTGCAGTGGCACTACAGACTTGGACACCCATCTTCTGAGAAGCTGAAACATGTCATTTCTGGTGTAGGAACGCACAGTTTTCAGTCGAGTCGTGTCAGTTAGGGAAACAGTCTAGAACTATCTATCCTAAACGATCCCAGATTAGTAGTAAAAACATTTTTTATCTTGTTCATGTTGATGTATGGGGTATGTTTCTTGTTCCAAGTCTGTCTGGCAATAAATACTTATATTCTGTTTATTGATGATTTTTCTTGTACCACTTGGTTGTTTCTGTTGAAAAATCGGTCTCAAGTGCTATCTACAATAAAATTCTTTTTTGCTGAAATAAAAACTCAATATTCTATGTCTGTTAAAATTCTGAGAACCGACATGCTTTGGAGTTTGTTCAGAAAGAAGTTGGACTGTTTTGTCAATCTGTTGGAACTATTCATCAGACATCATGTGCCTATACACCTCAACAAAATGGAGTTGCGGAGCAGAAAAATAGACATTTACTTGAGGTTGCTAGAACTATAATGTTGCATTCTAATGTACCTAGACTTTTCTGGCCAGAAGCTATTCTGACCGCCTGCTTTCTGATTAATAGAATGTCGTCTTCTGTTATTGGCAACAAGATTCCTGTACAGGTTCTACAGCCTATTGTACCTCTATTTTCTGTACCTCCACGGATATTTGGCTCTACCTGCTTTGTGCGGTTACTTGGACTGAACTATAACAAACTATCTCCTAGAGTAGAAAAATGTATTTTCTTGGGCTATTCTCGTACTCAAAAAGGGTATCGGTGCTATAGTCCTACTACTAAAAAATGGTTCACGAGTAGTGATGTGGTCTTTTTTGAGGATACACCGTTTTATTCAACTAGAGGAGATACCCTGAATTCTGACATAATCACAGCACCATTGCATGTCATGAGTGATTGCATATCTGATACTTCACCTACTGAAACTACTCCTCCACTTATTGTGTATCAACGCAGAAACAGGTCACAAACTGCTCAAGACCCCCCCATGCAGCATCAATCTTCTCCTCTAGAAGGTCCTACTCCTGCTGAGGTAAACTCTGACTTAGATCTGCCTATTGCTCTCAAAAAAGGCACTCGTTCTTGTACTTCTCATAATATTGCTAATCATGTTTCTACTGCACATTTGAGTATTCATGTTAGTAACTTTGTAGTTGCCCTATCTGCTATTGTTGTTCCCAAGACTATGCATGATGCATTACAAAGTTCAGCCTTGACGACTGCTATGAAAGAGGAGATGACTGCTCTTGCTGATAGAGGAACTTGGGAGTTGGTGGATCCACCCCCTGACTGCAAACTTGTTGGCTGCAGATGGGTTTATGCTGTGAAGTATCAACCTGATGGAACAGTGGAACGTCTAAAGGCACGCTTGGTAGCAAAAGGGTATACTCAAACTTATGGCATTGACTATTTTGAGACATTCCCGCTTGTTGCCAGACTTAACTCTGTCAGAGTTCTACTTTTTTTTGCTATTAATTTAGATTGGCCTCTTGTTCAACTGGATGTTAAAAATGCCTTTCTGTATGGTGATCTTCAAGAAGAGGTTTATATGAAGCAACCTCCTGGGTTTGTTGCTTGGGGGGGTCACATAAAGTTTGCAGGTTAAAAAAATCTATCTATGGACTCAAACAGAGTCCTCAGGCATGGTTTGACAAGTTGAGTAAAATCCTAACTATCTTTGGTTTTTTGAGATCACAGGTTGATCACTCGGTCTTTACGAAATAGACCTCTTCTGGTGTTGTGATTCTGATTGTTTATGTTGATGATATCATTCTATCTGGCAGTGATCGTTCTGAGATTCAGGCTACTAAAACACACTTGTGCAAACATTTTGATACTAAAGACCTGGGGAAGCTACGATATTTTCTGGGCATTGAGATGTCTAGGACCTCTAGTGCTCTTATATTATCTCAGAGGAAATATGTACTTGACCTGTTACAGGAGACTGGGATGCTTGGTGCACGTCCGGCTGATACTCCGCTGGATCCCAATGTTAATTGGGATGATGACTCTTCTCCTATGTTTCCAGACAATAAAAAATATAGGAGACTAATTGGTAAGATGATTCTTCTTAGCAGGTACTTGGATAAGCCTAGACAGTGTCACTGGGATGCTCTTTGTAATATTCTGAGATATCTTAAGAAATCACCTGGCAAAG
The DNA here is from genome assembly GCA_963693085.1 of Alisma plantago-aquatica. NCBI lineage: Eukaryota > Viridiplantae > Streptophyta > Magnoliopsida > Alismatales > Alismataceae > Alisma > Alisma plantago-aquatica. The sequence continues at coordinate 314,489,204 of OY856413.1, read as the reverse complement.
GCCTCTACTATAGAAAGCATGGACACTGTTCTCTGGAAGGCTACTCTGACTCTGATTATGCTAGAAGTAAGGTTGACAGAAAATCTACTTCAAGCTACTGTACTTATGTTGGAGGTAATCTTGTCACCTGGAGGAGTAAAAAACAAAATTTTGTTGCTAGATCCAGTGTTGAAGCTGAATACAGGGTGATGGCCCACACTGCTTGTGAACTCCTCTGGATACAATCTCTTTTGAAAGACTTCAGGGTTGAGTCTTCTGCTGCCATTCCTATGCATTGTGACAATAAAGTTGCTATCTTCATTGCTAATAATCCTATATATCATGAGCGCACAAAACATATTGAAGTTGATTGTCACTTCATTCGAGAGACTATCTTATCTGGCAAGATTTGCACTCCTTTCACCCACTCAGAAGATCAGGTTGTTGATATTTTTACAAAGTTGCTAGCCAAGAAACATTTCTGCTCGCTTTGTGGACAAGTTGGGCATGATTAATATATATGCTCCAACTTGAGGGGGAGTGTTAATATATGTCTTTACTTATTGTCTTGTTATTTTACCTTTCTATAAGGACCTACCTGTAATTGTTCCACTAATATATATATATCAGGGTACACACATTGTGTTACCCTACGCTTTCTCCATTTACTGTTTCTCAATTATGACATAATGTTCATTCATATGCATAGTTGAAAATTAAGGCTTTAATCAGTCTTTGCATATGACCAGAGCTATCAACAAAAGCATGGTAAACATTACTAAATCATGGTAAACTATTTTACCCTTATTAAGGGCATCAATAAGTTGAAAGGTTATAATGCATATATATGGGGGGTAAAGTTTTGTTATTGGTGTTGGCAACACGCTTTTGTTACGCAATGAAACTGAAAGTCTTAACTTGTAAATACAAGACCCAAATCATAAATACAAGACAGGAACTATAAATACACTACAAAAAATTCCTTTGCCAACTACAGTAAAAAAAAAATATGACCAAAAAATAGCACCCAAACTGTAACTACAAAAGCAGAATTGTAGTACATTCCCTCAAATTGTAATCCATGTCGCTAGATAGCATAGTTGTAACAAATGCAAGTGTTATAACCTTGATACACACACACACACACACACACACAAACACACACACACACATAAAGACACACCAAGGAAGCACGTACACGTTTCTAGACATGGACACCGACACAAATACGGACACAGGACACAGATACAGACACAGGACACGTCAATTTCCTAAATCATAGGACACGGACACGTCAATGCTTTTCTAATATACACGTGGATGTATAATTTATGAAATAGAATTATTTTAAGAAGTATCTAAAATAATGTTTAGGTACATAAATCTTAAATGAATATGAATGCATCTTGTGTGTGTACTAGAAACAATATGAAGTAGAAAACTAAATAACTTGTGTTCTTGCAGTATAGTCGATTTTCAGAATAAATTGAGTTTTTATTACTGAATTTACCACTTTATTAGACTATAATGTGATTCATAATACTGGATTCAGCTACATTTTACACATTGATTCTTCTCAAGAGGTCTTCTTGCAACTTGTATTAGATCTTAACTCTATGTTAGATTTTGTCAATTGAAACAGCAGCTGTACATTCAGCATCTGCACTCTAAAACCAGCTACAGCAGCTGCTGCTGCTGCACTCACATGTCCAGGGAGTGTCCGGACCGAATTCAAGTGTGTCCGGGCTGGAAAAAAAGACCAAAATAGTCAGGGCACGTCCTGACCGTGTCCAAAACATTTTGGACCGTGTCTGGGAAGTGTCTATATCCAAAACGTGTCCAACACGGACACGCGATCTGTGTAGAAGTGTTTGTGCTTCCCAGATACACACACACACACATATATACACACACAAGGAATTAAAAGACTGATACCGATGTCGTTTCGACAACTTCGATATAGATATTTACCGGTATACCGAAGGAAATATCGATAGATGCAATCATGGTCATATCGACGTCAAAATGAACGAATTAAATCATGAAATTTTACAGGTGTAATCTCTACACCAAAATGCATCGTTTTATGCAATAAAATTCTATAAGGGGTATGTGGGGGGCAGGGGGTCCATCATGTGGGAGGTAGGGAACCTGTCATGTTTTCTGCAGATTGCGATGAAGGATTTGGATGACAAAATATTGGAATTAAGATTTGGATCTTTATTAGCACAATCCATAAACATACACACACTTGTGCAATAATATCCAATTTACAACACATGAATAGCATAGTAACTTACTAACTCATATCAGTTGTATGTCGAGTTACACACTGATTCTCCATACAATATTGAGTTGATATGGCTGACATATTGCTTCCATGACAAGTATATTATGTAAGGTTGGTGGTATGAAGTTACGTGTTGCTCATACACGTCATGTACAAAACTATATAAGTGTATAATACTCGTATGTATTATGTAATTAAACATGATATGTTTTAGAATTTTACAATACTATGTCTCCATATGCATCATATCAGATTCTGAAAGAAAATATACACCAGGACTTTCTATTGCTCTTCTTCAATGTGTGACTTTGACAATTAACTTCATGATTGTCGAGGTATTTAGGCACCATCACTATTGTGACACCTTTTCTCCGCCGTTGTTGGTTGCACAGGATCTTGATATGTGGTAGTGAGTTTCTCCATGGATTATGCACAATAGTGGGATAAGTATAAAAGCCATTATTACCATGCCCACTATATGCATGTCGTGGGGATGCGATAATATAAAAGAGTAGTTACCATGTAAACCATGTCCATGTTGTGGGATATATGTAGCAAGAGCCATATATAAACAAATATAAGACTAGAAAATTACAAAATCTATACTTTTTTCACAATATTTGTTTGTTGTATTGCGTAGTACATTTTCTTCCTTTGTATGATAAAAATACTAGTAAGAAGAACATATGCATACAAATTAGCTTACTAGTAAAAATGATAGCAAATTATACTTATATTTCGTGGATTATTTAGGTATATTAGTACATGATTATAACGTACATTATGAGAAAGTGTTGTAGATCTAAGAACACATACAATTAGGAAGAGATATAAAAATGTAGATGGTGGGATGTTTGCCAATTTAAGGCATTTTGGGATGAATTTACATTTTAATTGAGATAGATGAAGTGTTAATGAGAGAAATGGTAGAAAACATAAAGGCATACCTTAAATTAGACTTATCTGAGCCCTAGTTGTCGAGATCCCTTTGCTCCGCCATTTCCTCCTCTCAAACAACAGAAACAAACTCAAGCACACAAAGAATCGGTATTTTTGTCGGTATACCAGTAAATTTCGTCGATATTTGGCGGTATTTGGCGATATTTGGCGGTATACCATCGGTTTACCGATATTTGCAATCCCAACGACAGGTTTGTGTGAACCGATGACCGATGTCGTCGATATCGGTATACTGACGGTATCGTCGATATCTCTTTCATTGCACACACACACACACACACACATATATATGTTAGAAATACAAGTCATATCGTATATGGGCCGCAGTCTGTAGGCCCATATAGAGCCTAGTCAAGTCTAGTCAGGTCTGGAAATCTCTAGAGTCATATCCACCTTCTCCTATATAAAGGACAGGGGTCTCTCTTGTCTCTTACAACATTGTGATACAGTATATTCATTATTTCCAACATGGTATCAGAGCCTTCTTTCCAGGGACTCTAACCCTACAGAGAAAGCAACGAGTTTCCACCAGCGCGAGGCCAACGTCATCATGGTTGGCTGCCTACAGGGCCATCTCGATCACCCTCTGCAAAGTCATCTCCATTGCCCTCTCTCTGAAGGGTCGTCATCATCTCATCTAGAGTCTAGCAAATTTGACAAGTATTTTCTTCATCCTCATCTGACATCCTTGCATATCTGTCTTTCGGCTTCCCCAAGCATGAAGTTCAGTCGCTTCCTCCATCAAGACAAAGTCTAGATTTATACGATCACCCTTCTTGCATTACCAAGATCAGCAACCCCATGGTGGTCTTTTCCATGGTGGAAGTCATCTCCACCGTCTGTGTCGTCTTCTTCTGTAAGGTGAAGTCATCTCCAACATTTGGTCCCTCATCCTCATAGCAGTGGAAGTCATCTCCACTACCTGGATCGTCGTCTCCATCATCCAGATTGTCCTCTATGGTGGAAGTCATCTCCGCCACTTGGATAGTCATCTATGATGGAAGTCATCTCCACTCGGATTGTCGTCTCCGTTATCCAGATAGTCATCCACGGTGGAAGTCATCTCCACCTGGATCGTCGTCTTCCTCATCTGGATCGTCGTCTTCATCATTCGGATCGCCATCCTTCTTTCTCCTCCTTTAGATTCACATCTAGGAGGCTTCTTTCTAGAAGAGGAGTCATCCGTGAACTTAGGGTGGAACATTTCCAATGTTTTCACATGAAAATCTATTTCTGCGACGCGGAACACGGCGTGTTCCACAATCAACACGTTATATGTCTTCATCAGGCGATGCAGGGATTCATCCAGGCCGCAAGTTACACGTCGTGTTATAAATCAACACGGCGTGTTGACGGAAGGTTGTTTTGCGCTTACATGTCGTGTCAGTTTTCCAAACACCGTGTCGGTAAAAATATGTTCCTCGTATTTAACATCTTACATACAGTGTAAGATTCCTACACGACGTGTCGATGACAGTCTGTTCAAATATTATTCAACACCAACACGGCATGTCACCATTAGAGTTTGCAATTCACTTGGCGGCAACGGGATCTTCAAAGGGCATATCCTAGATGAATTCTCCAGGCATCATCAAAGCGCAATCAGAAGTTTTTTTTTGGTGAAACAGATCAGAAGTTCACTAGCAAGAAAAGATCAATCTTTGTTGGACTTGTTCTTCGACCTAGTTTTTTGGGTCGCAAAAAGGTCCATATATTTTCTTCTCCGGATCTTGTAATCGGTCCAACACACATCTTCTTCGGCCATATCAAGTAGATCCTTGTCCAGTCATTTCTTCCCTCTCCACCCCATGTCCCCTAATGTCACGGGGGAGTTTCTCTTTGTCCACACCAACCACTTTTGTCGTCTCCTCGTGGTTGGTGTGCGAGGGAGAGATAGAGGAGATGAGAAGTGAAGGATGAGGAGAGGAGTTCAGAGCTCAAAAGAGGAAAGAGAAAGAAGAGTATTGTCTACATATGGAGTTTTGTGTACTTAACGTGTTGTCCAGATCATACTGTCCAGCTCAAGGCCAATGTCCATCATCACCGTTCAAATCCCGAGTTGCCAAGCATTGATATGTCATTCAAAATTCATCTTCCTGCATCATCGTTAGTTGAAGATGATGTCATTTGTGCTCTACATCAGGAGAATATGTTTCTTCATTGGCCATGTCTTGGTCATTCTACTCAGGCAACATTTCAGTCTTCTCGTATTGGAGCATCTTGCATTGTTTGCACATTTGGTTGTGTGTCGATTCGACGCACCTGTCGTTTGCAGAATATCATTCAATCGGCTACGTCAACAATTTTCCTCCTTGTTCGTCTGTTCCCTCTCAAGAACGTTGATGTTCGTTTGTGCCCTATCAAGCACATTGATGATCGTCCATGCCATGTCAAGCACGTTAATGTTCGTCCTTGTCCTGTCAAACACATTAATGTTTGTCCATGCCATGTCAAGCACATTCATGTTCCTCCATGCCATGTCAAACACGTCGATGTTTGTCCATGTCCCGTCAAGGACGTTAACCATCTGCTACAAGTTACAACTTGGTCTTTTTGTGGCACATATCCTGGAAAAATACTTCAATGACAGTAGCAACTAAGTTCGTGAGTCGGATGATTTTTGCATATTCCTCCAGCATACTCCAAGATACAACCTCCAACCTAGTCAAAGCTCCAAATGTTTCAAAGATTTTGTGTTTATCCGTCTCTCTAAAAGATCTGGTGTATCAATTTCAAGTGTTTATCAATCTTAGGGGAAGCTTCAAAGTCAAATATGCCAGAGATATTAAAGTATAGGGGAGTGCACATGTCGTGCTAAGTCAAAGGGATATCATTTTTTTTGGTCGGCTAAAATCCTGTTGCTATATTGTATACCAAAAACTTTGGGCACTGTACAAAGGACCCCTAGAACTAAGCCAGCAAATGGAAAGCAAGCTCACGCAGGAGCTGCTCCATTCCCAACAAGAAGCAAAAGCCTTGAAACCAACATGCTGGTGATCAAGGAACAAGAAATACTAAAGACCTAAGACTAAGCATATAAAAGACATGAACCCTGAACAACTCCAGCTAAAGGTACACAGACTGATGCAAGGCCAAGCGCTCAATAGCACAAAGACCACCCACAAAGTATGAGCACAAAGCCAAACAGGCAGGCCACACCGCAACAGGAAGAGGTCTCCAGAGCTCTAGTTTCTACACACAAATCCTAGGTTTCAATCGAGATCCAGGACTTCGACAAAGTCCAAATCGACAGCAAAATGAAGCATGAAACTCAACCAACAGAGTAACAAAACCCAACACTGAAGTAAAAACCAAGACTGGGGGAATCGGAGGCTGGAGACCACTAAAACCTCTCTTCACTAGCATTTAGAACACCCACAATTTTTAAGAAGAGGAGACAGGGATCGAACAACATCTTCATCCTTTGCTCCTGGATCAGCTGCAGCACCAAGTCCTGAGAGACTGGAATACTCCTGTTTGCACAGACGCAATCCAACAAACACCTGAAGGATCGAAAAACATCTTCTCTATGTCGAGGAGCACGAACCCAGCAGGAGGCACGCCACCGGCGCACAGCAGCTGCAACAGAGAGCTCTGGGCCATCCGTCGAATCGTCAGAGGGGGAAGGAGAAGCTCGAGCTACCCCTAATCACCCTGCACCACACGAAGCAAACGAAACTGACGCCGGAGGGACATCAGCCAAAACGCCAGGAGTAGCAGGTAACCGCGTGTCAACTGGCCAAGTCCATGGACTGAGTCCCGCGGGGAACAGCAGGACTCATCACCGTTTGAGTGTCGGCTTAGCCCCGGCACTGACTCGCCCAAATCCGAAGAAGAGGGCCAAACCAAACCAACGACTGAGGAGGGAGGCGTCGTCATCGGGAGCTGAGGCGAATCGCCCAATCTTCGACAGCCGCCCAGCGCTCAGCCGCCATCACCGTCGCCAAGCAGGTCGAGGTCGATGTCGAGGCCGCCTTCACACTGGATAACACCAGCTATCAGCTCGGGGGAGGAGGGAACTGGAGTCTGAAGAGGAGATTGAGGGATCCCCTTTCCTTCGCCTGGATGGAGCAGCCGCATAGGAGACGTATCTAGGGCACGGCTCCTCTCCACCCATCACTCATAGACGGGGTGGAGTCGACAAGGTCGAACCACCGAATCGCAAACTGGATCTGGCTCCACAGCGGCACATCGCATCACCTCCTCTGCCCAACCAAGAAACGACCCAAAACAAGCTGTAGGGCGAGATTCGAACAGGACTCCTGCTCCATCTCCTCCTGAGATCCGCTACTACCTTCAGACCCTGACCTTTCGTGGTTGGGCCAGGGGGAGGAAGGCACCGAGGAGGCACCCCCTCCCCCCAGCGGCGGCCACCGGAGAAAAAAGCTAGAGAGAAGGCGGAGCTAAACCCTAGAGAGAGAGAAGGCCTCTTCCTTTTTTTGTCTTTTTTTTTGTCAAAGGGATATCATGCTTAGTCATAACTTTTTTTTTGTCAGTCATCCAAGATTCGCATGTGATTCTCCTATGCTCCAGCTTTCGGGGGACTGTTAGAAATTAAGTCATATCACATATGGGTTGCAGTCTGTAGGCTCATATACATTCTAGTCGATTCTAGTCAAGTGCAGTCAGGTCTGAAAATCTCTAGAGTCATATCCACCTTCTCCTATATAAAGGAGGGATCTCTCTTGTATCTTACAACATTGTGAATAAATGGTATATTCATTATTTCCAACAATATAGATACACACACACATATATACACACACATATACATACACACACATATACATACACACACATATATATACATACAAATATATACACATACATATACATATACACATACATATATGTAGTCAAACTAGAATACACTTAAGTGTAAAGATTACGCCGTATACTCCAGTCAAGTTCACATACCAAGTCTAGTTTTTTAGAAAATCTAAATCGATAGTTTTGTTTATCATCCCATTAATAGCTTGCATAAAGAATCTAAGCTCATTCGAACACATGTAAGTCATTCATCCATGGACTACAAAATTGACACTCATAACTAATTGGAATCCATAATTTTCCATGACCTTTAAGTATCTGAATGAGCCAAAATTTTGCATGTATTCACATGATAAGATGATCGACGATTTGGATTTTCATAAAAAAAAGTAGTTGTAAGATGCGAATTGACTAGAGTGTATCATGTCAGTGGTACACTCAAGTGTGTTCCAACTTGACTCTCTCTCTATATATATACGTGTGTGTGTGTATATATATATAGAGAGAGAGAGAGATTAGGCTAGAATACACTTAAGTGTACAGATCACACTGTACACTCAAGTGTTTGGATATGAAGACTAGATTTTGGAAAGATCCAAACCATTGATATTCATTGTTGTAAGAAACATAGGCTACATGCAAAATTTGAGCTCATTTGGATGTTTGTAAGTCACTCATCCAAGGCCAACTAAATAAACCTACAAAACCAATTTCAAATGCAGCATTTTTGTTGTCTTTAGATGCATGACGTATAAGTGTCCAAATGAGCTCAAATTATGTATATAGTCGGTCTATATGATAATTAAGAAGATCAATGGTTTGGATTTTAATGATTGTTGCAAGATGGGACATGACTTGTGTGTATTGTGTCTCCAGTACACTTAAATGTGTTCTATCCCGACCTTGTACATAAATGTGTATATATATACATATATATATATATATATATATATATATATATATATATATATATACATAGAGAGGGAGACAATTATGTACATACACATATACAAATATTTATAAGCATATATACATATATATACATGTGTATATATATACTTGTATGTATATATATGTGTGTGTGTGTGTGTGTGTGTGTGTGTGTGTGTATGTGTGTGTGTCTGTGTGTGTGTGCACATATGAATACACACACACACATATATATATATACACATACATATATATATATACCAATGTTTTAAAAAACGTTATGCGGTAACCGTGCGGACAGCACCTTGTAACTGGTTAAGCGGTAAGCGGCCGATTTTTGAAAAAACAGATTTTAATTTTCTATATAATTTTATACAAAATTACATATATATGTATATAAATACTAATACTCTTTGGAACTTTTATATATATCTAAAGATTCTAAACACTCTACCCAACAATACAAAACACCCAAATAGTTTATAAGATAGCTATAAGACAATAATTATAGCCATAATATAATAAACAATAGATTTGACATAGATAAAATACCCTACATACATGATTCAGAAATATTTTTGTATCACGTGTTTACATAGTTAAGCAGTAAACAATAGACTAATTATTGGATACCTTTCTAACTTATTGTTATATGTGCATATCATCAATTAGTCATACATTACAGCAGTACAATTAACTAAAGTATGCATTTTAAAATTAGATAATAGTTACATATATTTTACTTGTATAAACTACACTTTACAACAGTACCCTATTATCCCAACTTGAATACAAGTATGCATTCTATTAGAACTAGGCTTATCATAGGATATTTAATGTATATAAGTTTAATATATTATAATCAGTAATACTTGGGACCATATAGTTTATATAAAGTTACAGGTGTACAGCAAAATTTTAAAAAACGGACAAAAAACGGCGAAAAAGAGGGGAAAAAAGGGCAAAAAAACGGAAAAAAGGGGTGAAAAGCGGGAAAAAATGCCGATTAATTACAAAAACGTTAACCGGCGATTTTGGCAAAAATCGAACGGCCTGGGCATTGGGCCGATTAAGCGGCCATTTAATCGGGCGCTCAGTCCGTTTTTCATTTCACTGATATATACATTATACATATAAACATATAGATACATATATACACACATACACATACACACACACACATACATGTATACATATATATATGTGTGTGTATACATATATTAATATACACACATATATATACATACATTAATACACATGTGTGTACACACACACATACATACATACACATACATAAAATACACATGTATATATACATATATAACCGACAAGGAGTGACTCAAGTGGTCAAGCACAGCGTCCCCAAACAAAGGGACCCGAGTTCGAATCCCAATTGCCGCCTTGATTTACCACCCTCTTGGGCGTTCGGCCTCTGCCACAGGCATGGCAGAGGGGGAGAAAATGCCTCTCGCATCACGTATATATACATACATACATGTATGTATACATAAATATACATGTATAATATTTACCTGATTCCGATAAATATACATGTATATACATACACACACATATATATGCATGGACATAATATATATATATATATATATATATATATATGTCTCTCTTTCGACGAGGGATAGCACGTTGACTAATTCAGGTGTTCCCTAAAAAGGGACCCGGGTTCGAACCACGCGACAAGCATTTAATACCCCCTGGGGGCCCAAACTCCACTACAGGGTGTGGGAGAGGGGAGAAATTTCTCTCTTCATCCCGTACATATACATGTATATACATACATATATATATACAAAAGTACACACACATATATACATACATACATATATGTACTTATAGATAGGTATTACGTATATGCATAACATATATATTTGTATTTACATATACATATAAGTGCATATGTACATATAAAGGCATATATATATACACATACATGCATACATATATAAATAGATATCATGTATATGTATGTATTTTAGATATACATACATATGTACATACATATATAAGTATTTACATATACATATATGGGATTAAGAGAAAAAGATCCCCACCTCTCTCCTACAGCTTGTAGGAGAAGGTCGGATGCCCAGGAGGGTGGTAAATTGAAAATACTTGTTTGTGTGGTTTGAACCCGGGTCCCTTCATTGGTGACCATCAGAATTCACCAACGCTCTCCGTCACGGGTGTGGGAGAGGGGGAGAGAATGCCTCTCTTAATCCCATGTATGCATATATGTAAATGTATATACACACATATATATGTAAGCACATATGTAAGCATATATATGTGTGTGTAAACGTGTATATATATATATATATATATATATATAGACATACATATATACATGTGCGTGTGTGCGTGTCCGTGTATGCAAAACACCTTATGGTGAGAGTATGACAGGCATTAGACTAACTATAAAGTTAAAGATTATATAAAAATCCAACCGTACAAACAGAAAGACCACTACATTTACCATTACATAAAAAATTAATATGATTGAACATTTTACACATCCATTTTACACAGGCACGTGTGTGCGACAGGGCTTGTGTGGGGGAGGGGGTGTTTGTGTGTGGGTGGGTGAATGACATTTCCTAAAGATTGTGCATCAAATGAATGATTTTGCTTCACATGGACCCCGTCAATTTACACCCCCCCCCCCAAAAAAAAAAACCTCCCCATCCATCCCACTCATCGGATTTCAAGCCAATTTGGCCATCCCTTTGATTCTTCTGTAGAATCTAGTCCATCTATATATAATATATATTTCCAAAGTCTTTTTCTCACAATTTTTTGCTGAATACCATTAGGATCCTTGGACTCCTTGGTGTGTTCCATGCAATCATGCTAGGCAAACTATAGACATGAGAAAGTCCATGTGACTCATCCGACGAGATAGCAGGAACATTAGCGTATTCTCTTAATTGGAATACTAAATACCTCTCACGTGTCCTTATAACAAGGGAAAATAAGTCGTGCTTCCTAATCAGAAACCAGAAACAGCATACTATGGAGACTAGTTGAATTTTTCAATATGTTGAAGGTGACAATTAGGGCTTGATGAGGTTATTAGCATAAACAGTGAATTTAGTGAAATGGTTGCTATATAGCCAGTCTACAATTTAAAATTAATAAGTATACCTGACTAGCTGATTCTATAAGCAAATATAATTAGAAACGTCGAAATAACACACAGCTTATATAACTACCAAACTAGCAGAAGAAAAATCAACAAGATGACTCTCAAAATCCTATTAAATTTCAGTTAATAATTGTATCTACTGGGAGCAAAACAAACTAAGCTTGAAATTTTGCACAACAAATATGTTGCTTTAAATAACAACAAAACAATATGACATACAATATTCTCTTATATTATCAACACAAAGATTAAAAGTAATATGAAAGCTCGACACATAATTACAGATAAATCAAATGCATCGCAGAATTGGTCGTGTGACTCTTTACTTGTATCAAAAAAGATGCATGGTGCTGGTGCACCACCTGGGTCAAAATAAAATTCACCTTCTCTTTAACACCGTCAACAATAGCCCACATGTATTTCTCCTCTTGTTTCAACTTTTCCTCCTTCAATGCTTTCTTCTCCTGCATTCCAGTAAAAATAACTTCAAGGCAACAGTGATTGAGATCAAAGACGAATTAAAAACTTTTTTCTAAAGATGACTAAGAGAAAATCAATGGCAGGGAAATTCAACCGGGAGGTGTACTCTCATATAAGAAAGATCACATGTTCAAATTGATAATAAAATATTCTCAGAAAGCAAGAGCAACTATCTCCCGGTGTGTGTACTTTACTTACTTCAGTGCTCATTTGTTTCTTTTTCTCCTTCTCCTTCAAATGCCATTCATATATAGGAGTGAAATCACACCGCTGAAAATCTTTAATTACATGGTTTTTGCCAAGTACCTTTTTCCAGTCATTCCAAAAATTAGTGATAAACGTCTTTTTAGCAGCATAATCAGTGTCCTTCATCACAGCAAACATTGTTGCAACCTGAACAGCAGAATATTATGGTTCACGATAAACTCACTCGTAAATTGTGACACTGAGAGCCAACAAACAAGTATGCAATGAAATAATACCAAACAAACTGGAGATATTATTTAGATTTAGGAAACACAGAAAAATCAAAATCACCTCTTCCTGTTCTGGCGTTAAATCAACTGGTTTCCCGTCATACAGCATCTTAACACCATGAGGTTTGTAAGAGGGAGGGAAAATAACACCACTATGCTCAAGAGTCGTCCACTTCTGGCCTTCTCCAGAACCAGGTGGGACCTTTAAGGATTTTGAGAATTTTGAACTACTTGCTTTGTTTTTCTTCTTATCAACTTCTTTCTTGAAAGGTTTGGAGATGGCCTTTTTCAATACTTTCTTTTCAGATGATTGGCTATTTGACAAAGAAGCTGATTTTTTTATAGTTTGTGATATAGGTGAATAGTCATCATCAGAGTGTTCCTGTTTTATTTTGTTCTGGGTAAGGCCCGCTGAGTATTTTTGTTTCTTATTCGAAGCCAGAGCTGACTTGTCATCATCTGTAGAAGGTCTCTTAGCCAAGCCACTCACAGGCTTTCCAGAACCTAGTGGTCCCTTCTTGAAAGAACCGTTTTGAAATCTTGCAGCCAAAGGCTTATGATCTCCATCAGAATCAGATGACTCGTCAATTCTTCCCCCACGACTCTGTTTTAATGACAACTTCGAAGAAGATGGCTTCTGGTCATTCATACTCACTGAAATACTTGTAATGGGCCTCTGAGAACTGATCAGTTTCTTTTCTGGTAATGAACGGTTGTTTGGACCCCCAGAACCAGATGTAGGGATCTTAAAACTCAGAGGCTTGTCATCATCAGAGTCGTCAGAAGTTTCATCTCCAGGCTTAAGCTTCTTCAGTGGCGGCTTGCTATCTTTATTAATGCCAACGGGTGCAGCGGAACGCCTAAAACTCAAGGGCTTATAATCATCAGAATCAACATCGGAGTCCTCAGGTTCTGCAGTCTTAAAGGGAGGCTTGTTCATAGAGACTTTTGGTTGATCAGGCAAACCCTCCACCTTTTTAGAAGTTAGAACCATATCCACTTGATCTGATTTTAATAAATTTGAAATTGAAACTTCCTTGTTTCCTCTGGAGTATGTGTTCTCACAATTAGGAGAATTTTGGTCATGGAGGGATTTGACCGATGAAGAGTTCTGACCAGCAGAAGAGGCCTTCAAGGAAGAACTAGATTGACCATTATGAGCGGAAGAACTGTTTCTTCTGAAAATAATTGGCTCGTCGTCATCTTCGTCAAAATTATCCACGAAGTTTGGACTGACACAACCTGGAGCCCCCATCAATCCACTTTGGTATTTGATATTACAGAGTTAAGAAGCTGTCTAGAGCAATACAGACTCAATATCAACAATTAGAACATGCCCAAATGGAACAAGTCTACATTTTGGTTTAGCAACGATATATATGGTGTCAAATTGAAGTTCATATTGCAGAAGCTGTAAGTCAAGAATGGTAGAACTTGCATAAAATGAGAAAGAAAGAAAAAGAAGCAAAAAGGCAAGACGGTATTATCATTAAAACAAGTAAGAAAGAATTCCATGAGACAAAGAAACTTCACCAAGGCTAGAAAAAAAAATGAGTATATTGCATCAGCAGCAATATCATTTTTCTACACAAAGGGTGATAACAATCTCTAAGAGACAGTATCTTTAGTCCAACAGAAACATAGTCAAAAATGTAATATTCCTATCACAGAAACACAACCTAAACGAAGGAGTAACTTGATGCACATATAACTTGGGATAAATTGTTGTAAAATGATGTTGACTTAGTTTGATGATTGCAAGTTCAGAACCAAGTTTAATATTGAACAGATAGTCTCAGCTCTAATCTGGTCTGAACTACATCAAGTGATGATATTTACAGGAAGCAAACATAATCACGATAATACTCACAATGTCAGAGCTTAGAAGAACGAAATGAGCCCCAAAAGTAAGCATGTATGCCCTGTCAACGTTCTTTTCAATATATAGAGCATTCTGAATTTTACAACAGCATTCGGGTTGTACTGCATATACCATACTTAGAAGACCCGTTTATGCTATTCATCATCCAGAACATTCCAAAGAGATTGCCCTCTGATTTTTGAATGGAGGGGCTATTAGGGAAACAATTCAAGGGTCGGCTACCTCCTTTTCTAGTGCAGGACTTTGACTGGCAAGACGTAATGCATACTTGTTGCTGTGTGGCAAATCAGAAAGTCCAGCATTTGCGAAGATTAGAAGCCATGCCATTGGACTGACAAAAACTGCACCTAGTTACTAGCTATAAAGAAAACACCCTTGCCTGATTACCAACCACCGCCCTGACATAGTTCCCATTTCATTGTCCAAAAGGATATCACACACAGTTTACATGTATGAATGCAATGCATGTGAAGAAAGTGCTTCCACTATCGATGGGGGCAAGCACAAACTTCTCACAAAGGTGATTAGAAAGCAGCGGAAACTACGGAAATAAAATAAATTTTGAGGGAGGTGAAGAGCAAACACAGTGCTCACAACACACATATGCATGCCAAAAAAATTATATAATAACTAAAACCACTGCCAAAGTTGATTCTCATCTATCCATGCATGTTATTTGTCAATATCTTTAGTATTCTGTTTTTACTGTGTTTTTATTATCTTGTCTTTTGTCCCATATTGGAGAATTCTGTAATAGCTGTCCTCTCTTATCCTACATAAGGAGAAGGGATGTACTTGTTTTAATCATCTAATAGAAAACTCTTTTACACTTCAAATGGTATCAGAGCACTGTGACCCCCCCCCCTAAACCTCTCCTAACCTAATGCTTCCCCCCCCCAAGAGCCTAATGCTTCACATCTCCCTTCTCCCTTAAACCTTATTGCCGCCCCTGCACCCTTCTCTTTTCTTTGTTCTCCCACCCTACTGCCCTTCTCCCTACCCGCCACCCCTAGTGCCCCTTCCTCTTCCTTCCTCCTCTGCATTACTTGTTTTAATCATCTAATAGAAAACTCTTTTACACTTCAAATGGTATCAGAGCACTGTGACCCCCCTAAGCTCTCCTAACCTAATGCTTCCCCCGCCCCAAGAGCCTAATGCTTCATATCTCCCTTTTCCCTTAAACCTTATTGCCGCCCCTGCACCTTTCTCCTTTCTTTGTTCTCCCACCCTACTGCCCTTCTCCCTGCCCACCACCCCTAGTGCCCCTTCCTCTCCTCTTCCTTCCTCCTCTGCATTACTTGTTTTAATCATCTAATAGAGAACTCTTTTACGCTTCAAATGGCATCTGAGCACCATGATCCCCCTAAGCCTCTCCAAACCCTAATGATTCCCCACTCCTAACCCCAATGCTTCACATCTCCCTTCTCCCTTAATACTTGCTGCCGCCCCTGCCCCCTTCTCCTTTATTTCTCCTCCCACCCTACCGCCCTTCTCCCTACTGCCCCTTCCTCTTCCTTCCTCCCCCCTACCTCGTTGCTCCTTCCCCTTTCTTCCTCACCACCACAGGTCGTCGTTGCCGTCGCCGCCACCCCACCCTCACACATAGCTCCCTCTATCTCCTTGCACACTAGTTGCCACAACCCCCTCCACCACCCTCCCTCAACCCGCCATCCACATTACACCACCGCAACCCCCTGGCAGCCCACCGCCGCCTATCCCATCTCCCTACCCACCCGCTACCACTCTCTCTACCCCCTTCCTTGTCTCTTCTATCTACACTACATATTGCAACCATGTGAGCCGGATCCTATCCGATCCGATCTCACATGTTGTCCCTTACCTAAACACCCGTCTCTCCCCTGGTTAGTTTCCACAAGTTAGGGAGGGACTTGTTCCCTCTCTTCTATGTTCATCACATGTCTGTCTAATTGACGGTATGACGTCGGTTTCCTATCTTCTACTACTACCCATGTGTTGGGTTTATTTGAATTGTTGCTGCTACTAGGGGTGATGCTTCACACCCTTGCTAGATAGATATGCAAGAGTGTGACAATACAGAGTCTGCTAGAGAGAGAGGCGACCTGCACACGCAGTGTGACAATGTAGAGTGTGCTTTCCTGCATTGCTTTCTGCAGATGGAAAGTTATGCAAATGAGGTTGACAATGTTGTTACAGAGATGGAGACATACACTATGTGTCGTGGTCTGTTTGAATAAGATGTTACTATTCGCCATAGATCACAGAACCAATCATGTAAGTGACCGAATAAGTAATTTAGATTTTACTTTTCCGTAACTCATTGTGAGTCTGATTAAGTTTGCTTTTTAATCATGCATAGTGAATTGATGGGAGATATACGGCGATGAGACTCCATCTTTAGAGAGGATAGCCCTATGTATCCTTTGTGTGGTACTGCCTCCAATTGTGAAAGAAATTGGAGTTCTTTTGAATTTGTAAGTCAAGTTCATATCTCAGTATGTACACTTAAATATTTATTATAATAACTACGAGTACTGAAATAATCTTTTTTTGTGAACATAGATTCACACAAAGAGGAATCGGATGTTGCAAAAGAGATTTGAAACCACAGACTTGCTGAACGTCGGGAAGAAGTCATGGATGATGACACAGATTTGGATACGATTGAAATAGAAGAATTGAATTGGAGCAGTGAGTGGATGACTGGGAATCCTGATAATGCAACAGTTCCTGGTCATGATGGCCTCACATGGAGACTCGTTGATGAGGCAATGGGTGTTGATGAAGAGAGTAGACCCAAGAGAAAAGGAGTTGCAGGTTCAGTTCATCTATTGCTGCTGAAAAATGGGAAGATGCTACTACTGTGAAGACTGCAACTTATTTCCATAAGAGAAAGGATGTACAGGCTTCTACAAATCAAAAAAGGCAAAGACACCAAAGGACAAGGTTTTGACAAAATCAGAGAAAGGAAAGAGAAAAATTATAGTTGATGATTTGATGATAATAAAGTTGAAGTTGAAGTTGAAGAAAATGATGAAGACGACTCGTATCCTAAACATGAAATGAAGATACAGATGATTCCGATAATACAACACGTAGGATACAATCTTCAATTTCATTCTTGAGTCTTGATAGCTAAAGCTGTCTTATTTTCATTAGTTATAGTCTTACAGACATGTGGTTATAGTTTATGATCATTGTTTATGTGAATTATGTAGAGATACAAAACTTTTATCATTTCCGACAAAGTTTACTTATAAATTAGATTTGTGCTTTGGTACTCTAATGATGGGGTCAAGGAGAGGAATGATCCAGTTTCCATGATGTGCTGTGGCAGGGACTAAAAACCATGGATCATGCCATTAGGGGCTGCATTTCTATGGTATGTTAGGACTGGAAACCAGCTGCAAGCTGCTGGCTTTATACATGCACAATTGACCTCAGAGGAAAAACTAATTATACACATAACAGCATTAATAATAAATATATAATATGAAGAATCAATCAATTATGGATATACTTAATTAGAAATCGGCAACTTTTTAATTTTGATAAGAACGCCTAGAAATGTCTCAGTGGTCTTCTGAGCACCTAGGCTGCCTAGGCGGCCCCGAGGGGAAACCAGGCTCCCAGCCGCCTTAACAACTTAGGCTGAAATTAAAACCCAATTAAACGGGCCCATAAAAATCTTCCGGACAGATAATGTTCTCAAACTTATGCAACACTCTGTCAGTGTTTTTTGTAAAAATATGGGCACCATTCATCAAATATCATGTTCCTACACACTTCAGCACAACGTGGTTGCCAAAAGGAAGAATCGTCATCTTCTAGAAATCGCTCAGACGTTTTTGTTTCTTTACCATGTTCCTAAGATTTTTTGGGCTGATGCGGTTTCTACTACTTGCTTTCTGATAAATCGAATGCCCTCTTCTACTCTGATAACCAAGTCCTTTAGAGTATTATGTATCCCAAGGCTCCTTTGTTCTTTGTTCCTCTAAAAAATTTTGGAAGTACATGCTTTGTCCGAAATATCAAGTCTAGATTAACAAAACTAGAACCGCGGACTATAAAATGTATCTTCTTGAAATACTCCAGAACTCAGAAAGGGTACATATGCTATGACCCGACTATTAAGAAATGGTTTGTAAGTGCGGATGTAGGATTTATTGAAGATACGTTGTACTTCTCTAAAATGGATTCGCTAGTTGATACCCTACTTCATGTGTCTGTTGAACTCGATTTACAGGAACCTACTTCTATCCCTCTCAAGATTTATCAAAGGCACCACAAAACTATGACTTTGTCTATGGCCCCTCCCTCAGCCAATACTCCATCTTCATTGGCAGATCAGGACACCTATTAAGTAACTTATGACATGAATCTTCCTATTGGCTTGCGGAAAGGAGTGTGCCCTTGTACTTTACATCATATCAAGAATTTTTGTTATAATGTGAATCTTGGCACTAGTTTAGCCAATTTAACTCCTGCTCTTTCTATATCCTATGACTCTATGTCCCTAAAACTGTTGTTGAAGCCCTGAAACATCCTACCCAGCGCCATGCCGTGGAGGTGGAAATGAGCGCTCTTAACACTCAACATACACAGGATCTGGTGGAACCTCCTGCCCATGTCGCTCCTGTGGAATGGCAATACATTTTTACTGTAAAATTTTATCTTGATGGCACAGATGAACGCCTCAAAGCTCGCTTGGTTGCTAAAGGCTATACACAGACCAATGGAGTTGACTACTTTGAGACTTTTTCTCCGGTTACCCATCTTAATTCAGTGCTTTTACTTATTTTTGTTGTTGTCAATAATAATACTTATTTCAAATAGATGTGAAAAATGCTTTCTTGTATGGCGATATACATGAGGAGTTGTATATGGAACAACCCTGTGGTTTTGTTGCTCAGGGGGAGTGTTCTAAGATTTGCCGACTAAGGAAAGCAATCTATGGTCTGAAACAAAGTTCACGAGCATGGTTTGATAAGTTAAGTCGGATTCTTTCTATGATTGACTTTAAACGCTCTAATTCTAATCATTTCGTGTTAGTAAAAAAACTAATGTTGGGCTAGTAATTCTGATTATATATGTGGATGATATCATCCTCTCTGGTAGTGATCATCAAGACATTCAAGCTACCAAGGAATATCTAGGCAAACATTTCATCACTAAAGACCTAAGTAAACTGTGATATTTTCTAGGTATTAACGCACCACATTCCTCCTCTGGAGTTTGCCTATTCCAGCGCAAGTATATTCTTGATCTATTGTAGGAAACCAACATGTCGGACGTCAAGTTGGTTAGCACTCTCTTGATCCTAACACTACCTAGGATGATAACTCTTCTCCATATTCTGATAGCAAACAGTATATAAGGCTAGTTGGTAAACTCACTACTTAAATGTTACTAGAGCTAATACCGCATCAGTAGTTGGACTTGTCAGTGGGTATCTAAATAAAACTTGACAATATCACTGGGATGTTATATTCTCAAATACTTAAAAGGCTCTCTTAGAAAGGTCTTCACATGTAAAAGGTGTACTGCAAGACTATAGGGTATTCTGATTTTGACAATGTTGTCGACAAGTCTGATCACAAGGAAGAAGGTTTCGACGAATTTGTCAAAATTTTGAGAAAATTTTAATTTCACCAACATCTGCAATGTACTGCTATGTCAAAAATAGTGAAATATTTTGCACAAATTTCAAAATTTTCCTAGGAAACGATAAAGTTTGCTTATCTCTCATGAAGAACCCCCCCACCTATCCTCATATATAATTTTATTGCATTAAAAGATGCATGTAGGTGTATTGGTCATGTCTCTAGAATTTCATGACTTAGTTCATTCATTTTGGCGTCAAAACGGGCACAATTGCATTATCATAATTTCTGTTAAAATTTTGATTATTTTAAATTTCCCATCGAAATCGAACACCTCATTTTTTTTGTCTGATCGCAAATCTACCTCAGGTTACTATACACCTATGTAGGTGGTAATCTTGATACCTAGAGAAGTAAAAAATAAATTGTTTTGGCAAGATCTAGTGTTGAAGCCAAGTATCTAGCCATGGCTTCATACTACTTGTGAATAATGTGGGTTCACAGCAAGGTATCAGAAAGCGGGAAGCGGGAGGCGTGCAGACAGCACCCTGTAACTGATTAAGCGGTAGGCGGGCGATTTTTGAAAAAGCGGGTGTCTAAATTTTATATATTTTTATACAAAATTACATGTATGTGTATATAAAAAATATATTTCTAAGGAACTTCTATACATATCTAATCAGCAAATCAGTAATTAACTAAGTATTCATCAATACTTTACTACTAATTAATATTTCTAATCACTAAAATCAGCAAGCAACAGTGTTTTGAAAGGCAGTATGCGGTATGCGTTCGGTCAGGGTACTGCATAGAGTATATGCGGGGCATATGCGTTTTTGCATTTTTTATTTGATATTTTATACACAACGTATATAAAAAATTGATTGTAAACATAAATTTTATAAACTTTACTTGCACTACCTAATAGACAAAATATACCAATAAATCAATGCATCATAGAAGAAGAAACAAATAGTTTCCATTCATCAAGTGAAAAAACAATAAGATCAAATTTGACACCCCTCCGGACTAATATATGGTGAAATTAACAAAATAGAAGCCTAATAACAACGTATACAGAATGTAACATGTGTCCAGCACATATCAAGATAACATCTTAATTCTAAATATCTTATAGTTTGTGGCAATCATATAGGAAAATTAGTAAATGAGTCTAAGAAGATGAAGCCAACAAAATTTCCATGAGTCAATAGGGAAATCAATAATGTATGAGTAGCAAAGTATTAGTAAGACAAAAACATTATAGCAAGTTACACATTTCGGTCTTAAGGAAACAGGATGAAGAAGAGAAAACTGGAGTGAAGAAGAATTGGGGTCAATGAAACAGGGAGAAGAAGATGATAGTGAGTAGTAATCAGCACCTAGCCAGCTAAAAAAACAACAGTAGAGGGAGAACATGAGAAGAAGAGAAAGGGAGAACTAGAGAAGAAGAGGGGACGTGGCATACAAGCCTGGTAATTAGCAGCCAAAAAAACGCCAACAATATATTATTGTGATGACGAACTGCAGAAGAAGAAAAAGGGTGAGCTGAAGTAGAAGAAAAAGGGAGAAGAACAGGGGCATGGACGAGATGGCTACGAATTCAGCAGCAATATAAAAATCAGCAGTAAATGAGAGAGGAAGAACTGGAGAAGAAAGGAGAAGAAGAGGGGATGGTGAGGAGTTACCTTGTTTCCTCCGTGGGTCGGCCTCAAGAAGAGGGGTGGAGGAGGTTGTATTGGAGCTCTGGGCGCAGCAATTGGGGAAGAAGCCAGGCTCGCAGCAGGAGCAGCACCGTTGGAGGAGAGATCGCCGAGTTTGTCGCCCTAGGTCGCAGCGTAGGGGGTTGGGTTTGAGAGCGAGGGGTTTCTGTCGGGTGTAGTCAGGGATCGGTCGGGGTTTAGAAGGTTTGTTTTATATTTTTTGTTATCAAAATTATCTAATACGAAATTCGGTGCCTAATCGGCCGTATATGCGGACCGCAGCCCGCTTATTCTGTCTATGGCCGAAATTGCCTCCACATGGACTTATGCGCAGCGGTTGTATTGCCGAACCGCATAGGTGGCCGCATATGCGCCCGCATGGGCCGCATTTTAGAACACTGGCAAGCAGATTAGTAATTGCAGATACGAACCAGTAGTACCAATCAGTAATCACTGAAAGCAGCAAGAAAATTAATGTTACATGCTTCCAGTAGTATTTTAAAAAAAAGCAGACAAAAAGCGGGAAAAAAGTGGGTGAAGCAGGCAAAAAGCGGGCGATTTTCTTCAAACCTGTTAAGCGGGCGATTAGGGGCTGGATTAAGCGGTTGAGGGTCCTGGCCGCCTGAAACGCTTTTTAATTCACTGGTTCACGGTCTCCCAAAGTTGTTAGCAAAGGTGGTTTATTTCTTATTTCTTGTTAATTTGGTCTTGTAGGCCCATCGTATATGTTGTTATGTAGGTATACTTTAGTAGGATCCATCTACCCACTTAAGTAGACCCATGTATCCCTGGATTCCTTTATATTGGATACCCAAAATATCTTTACATACTATTAAATATATGGTTATTGCATTCTACGTGGTATCAGATGTAGGATCCTAACCCTAATCCCTCCCACCCTTCCTGTTCTTATACTCCTTCCTCTCCCTGCCAGTTGTAAACCTCAGAGGACAGCAGCGAGCCATCGCCCCCCCCCACCGGTAGCAGTCGTCGCTTGCAGCTTGTGCCAGCGGCAATCAGCCGTCGGCGGGCTGCTGTTAGGCATCGGCCTTCGGCCCACTGCCATCTTTGTTCCCCACCAGATCTTGTCCATGTGATTCCACCCCTCTCCTATCTCCTTTCTTCTTCTATTGTGATTCCTTCCACAGATCTAGCTTAAACAACAAAAAAAGGAAACCACAAGCTAACTTACATGCGCTAATTTATAAAGCACCAACAAGTAAAAGGGTCAACTTTTTCTTTGTTCTTTCCTCTCCATGTGGTTTCCTTATCCCACGTGGTTGAGAGCCTTTGCTTGAATTAGAGATCTAATCTCATGCACATCACATTACATTTATTCTTGTAATTTGATTTCTTTCCTACCACATTCAATCCAGTAGTGATATCTTCTTCCTACTGTTCTTACTCTGGTAGTGCTTTTCCTACCGTGCTTAGTCCGATAGCGCCTTTCCTACCAATTTCAATAGCACTTTATTTTTGTACCACGCTTTTAATCCGGTACTTTACCTTTTACAATGGCTAAAAACAAAACCATCATCGATAATGATATGCGGTGTTTTGAAAAGCGGTCGGCCTAATCCCCTGGCCGCTCAGAATGGTTTTTAGGCAAAAGTCACCCGGATCTCCATTAAGCGACCACTTTAGACCCCTGCTCAGCCCGCTTAAGCGGTCGCCTGAGCACTGCTTCTAGGCGCCCGCCTAAGGCAGCTTAAGTGAAAATTAGGATCTAGGCCCACTTCCTAGACCCAAAATGGAAATGTAACTTAATTGTTAGTATGTATCGATATTGTATAACATTATTTTTAACATGTTAATATAATAATATCGTAATAAACAACTAAATATTGTACGGCGGTTAACTAGTGTGCAGTACTACACTGATTTAGCTCTTTAAAAGATAACTTATGTTTAGAAATCAAGGTAAGTACGTTTTTCTAATTATTAACAGAGTTATATAGGTATTAAAATCATTCCTACTTCATGCATGCTCTGTATGTTTGTACTGTTGCACCCATGTTACATCTTTATGCATGAATTGCTGCACCTACATTACATATTTATCATTTATGCATAAACTGTTGATCTTCTATGAACTCAACTACTAATATTTATTAATATATTACACTTGTACCTATGCTACCTATACATTCATTCGTTAGTTAGTCTTGTATTGTTATGTGTTCAACTAATGTATTCTCTATGTACATGTACTTTGTAGTATGCAATACGTACAGCTGTATAATGTACATATCATGTATTGCCTAGTATTGTATAATGTATATTCTATAGTCTATATTATGAGCATGTACCTCTAAAGTATAACGCATTTTGTATATATCATGTATTGTCCGATATGATGTGTTCATGTACAGTATGTTCCACTAGCGTATATATATCATGTATTGGCTACTTCTGTATATAACTAATTTAATATTTAATATATTACTAGTTACTACATTAGGTACGTTATATTTCAGTTAATTCAGTTATTTTATACTCATCACATGGTTTATATATGTATTAAAGTTCCTTAAAAATATATTATTCATATACAAATATGTGAAATTTTCTATAAATTATATATGAATTTAGGCTTCTACTTTTTCAAAAAAGTGCATGCTTGACCGCCCATCTGGCACTCAAGTAGCGACAAGGTGTTGTCTGCACGCCTCTTGATTCCCACTTTTTAAAGCATTAATGATGTGCCACATATCACGGCCATTAAACTCAATGGTGAAAACTATTTGTTGTGGATGAATGTCGTTTTACCTTTCTAGAATCTCGTGGCAAACTAAAATTTATCAAAAGAAGATGCACTTGAAGAACCCGATGAGGCATAGATCACCGGAATAGGCAGGTGCTCTCTTGGCTCTATGGATGTATGGAGCTTGATGCGGTTGTTAAATACATGTGGTATTAAAATGCCAAACTCATGTGAGAGATGAAGCAGTTCTATACATGGGAGGACAACTGCCTCTGGTTGTACAATGCAATGGACAAGATCTTTTTGAATGTCAGGCCGAGCATTCCTTATCCAAGTACTATGATTTCATGAAGGCTCTCGCGAATCAACTAAACTTTTTCTCACCCGCCACCTCTACCGAAATGACCAAGGAACGTGATACTATTATTAGCGGGCGATTTCTTAGCAGCTTTCATCCGCGGTACGTTGTCGTACGCCAACTTCTTGTCGGGACCACGATTCTATACATGAATCAAGCTTATGCTCGCCTATCCTAGGTCGAGATGTCTTCCACTCCAACCCCTCCCCATGAAGTGTTTCAAGTCCAAACTGCAATCGCAACTGTTGCCAAGGGTCGTGGTCAGGGTCATGGCAATCACACCAGGTCGAGACCAAAATATACTTACTACGGCAAATTAAGTCATGATGAGGATGTTTGACATTTGAGACATGGCTACCATACTCATTTTGGACTAGGGCATGGAAGAGGCTTTCTGCAAGTTGCTCAAACCCCTCACCCCTTATTGGCCAAGGTCCTTCAACAACTTTGTGACTCCTACCCCAACTGGAAAACCAACACATTTCACTCACAGAGGAGTACCGACGACTCCGACAAATTTCACGCCATTACGATGATTCACCTCTTCACAATAGCATGGAAGCATTATCTACTGAATAGCACAATGGTGACCAGTCTACTATGGTGTCGTCAGCCCATCTCACTACTCACTAGGTAACTAGGGGACCTCTATGATTGTCGCTCACTCTGGTTGGATAGTGGATTTTGATGTTACTCAACACATGACATGTATGCCACATCTTCAGATTCTTTTATCACACACGACAGTGTCACATCGGCAGATGGCTCAGTCAAATGGTCCAACGGTGTGGCATTGTTCCCCTTTCTTCTAAACTAAAACTTATTGTTGTTCATTTTGTTCCCAAGTTTCCATATAATCTAGTGTCTATGGCTAAACTTGTTGATTCTCTTTATTGTTTTGTAACTTTCTGACCGGTTAATTTTGTTTTATAAGACTAGAGGAACTTGATAACGATTAGCAAGGGGTGCACTCTGGTGACTTTTACTCCTCCGCCTCTCCTCTACCTCAAACCAGTGTTCTTGTTGCAACATCACCTCTCCAATTACATCTTCGATTTGACCACCCTTTTCTAGACAAGCTGAAGATCTTAGACAAATCTCTTTTTAGCTGTTTGTTCATTTTATATGATGCATGTCAATTGGGAAAACATCACCATGTATCTTTTCCTTCTCATGTTGTTAAGCATACTTTCAAACCGTTTGACTTGATACATAGTGATGCTTGTGGCCCCTATCGAACAAGTTACAGTGGATTTAAATGTTTCCTCACGTTTTTGGATGATTCCTCCTGCATGACCTGGCTTTATCTTATTCAAACACGAGATGGGGTTATTGCCCTTATTCGTGGCTTCTACAAAATGATTACCATTCAAGATTTGACATCTATTAAATCGTGCGCACATATAATACACTCAACACGTCATTTCTTCTTTTTGTCGGGATATGGGAATCATCCACCAAAGTTCTTGTGCCTACTCTCCACAACAAAATGGTTTTGCGACGTCTTCTTTTCAGCATCACATGCTCGCTTACCATTCATGCAAACTTCTCTTCAAACATGTGGAATGATATTTTTCTCACAGTTTACTTTTTGATTATTGTCAACCATCATCAGTTCTTCAGAATCAAACCCCCTTTTTTATTTTGTGTCCACATGACAAACCATTTTCTTTACCATCACGGGTGTTTAAATGTGTCACCTTTCTTCACAACTTTGATCCTAAGGCTGATAAGCTATCCCCCTGTGTCATTTGAACAATTTTTCTAGGATATCCTTCTCCCAAGAAGGTTACCAATACCCTTGAACCCAAATCCAGTTGTATCTGCGTATCAGCTGATGTAACTTTCCATGAGGACAATTTTTTTTCACCTCAATTCCTTCTCTGCACCCACACAGGATTTGATCTCTCTCCCTAAATCTTCTGCTACAATTCCAGTCTCATTACCTCAAGAACCTTACCAGAGCATGGTAGATGGTCCTCCACCAACAGCCCGCAATCATCATCTCTTTTGATCAGTCCACCAGTTGTGCCCCGTAAACGTAAACGCTCCTGCACCATTAAATATTTAATTTCTAACACATGTTGTTTTATCTCGCATCTTCAATGCTTCTTTTGCCACTCTTTTGAACATTGTCTTTATTCCCAAGTGTCTCACGGATGTCTTGAAACACCCAGGGTGGAAATCTGCCATGCTAGAAGAGATGTGGGCTCTACATTATAATCATACTTGGGATCTTATGATCTTCCACCAAGAAAGAATATTGTTAGTTGTCGTAGGGTTTTCTATATCAGACTTCATTCTGATGACTCCATTGAGAGACTATATGCTCGCCTACTTGCAAAAGGATTTACTCAAACCTTTGGCATGGATTGCTTTCTACAAAAAGAATTGACATTTGTAATTCCAAACCTATCCCAATGTAATGTCATAACAATGCTTCTATCTTCATTACAGGCAATTTTACATTCTACGAGTGTGCCAAATATATTGAAGTCAATCATCACTTTGTCAGGGAGTCCATTATGTCCCAACGCATATCCACTCCATACATCAGGACTGAGGATCAACTAGCTGACATTTTCACAAAACCTCAGTCAAAGACAAATTCATCTCTATGGTGGACAATCTGGGCATGGGAGATATTTGTGCTCCAGCTTAAGGGGGAGTGTTAATATATTTCATATTTTGTTTTTACTTTGTGTTTTTATTATCACGTCTTTTGTCCCATATTGGTAAATTCTATAATAGGCATCATCTCCTATCCCAAATAAGGAGAGGGCATGATGTTGTTTTAATCATCTAATAGAAACTCTTTTCACTTCACATTATTTAATAAATCCAGATGTTGAGTGGAGATAACCCCAATGCGAGTGAAGGCTTAGGAACAAAGTCAGTGATTTTCACGATCTTTTGGTCAGTTGAATATTTTTCCAAATAAAAGATAGGTTGCAAGTTTTCATGACTATTCACGATTTTTACAAACTACACATTTTTTACTAACTCTCACATTTTTTATGATTTTTCATAGAAAACTTTTTCAAAGTTAAATTCCATGTTAAGCTTCTTTCGAGAAGTTTAGTGGCCGTTTTATGATGTCTCCTAATTGATTCCAAACATCATGCATTCCACCTCTGCCTCTTATAAAGTTGAGCACTCTTTCCATCTTGCAAAACAATAGCCTTTACCATATTTACAGGAGCTTCCATGTGTATAGATACATGTACATCTATGCATGTATATGAGCAGACATAAATAGCATATGCGTACATATGCGTGTGTAAATATGCATAGATACCTCCATATACAATCTATATATCCATACTCTCAAATACTAGACCGAACTTTAAACGATTTTTTTTACAAATTTTCTCGAGTTGTGACTTTTCCAGCAAGCTGAAAAATTGCCAAATCTCGAATTTATCAATATAGTTGGAGTTGGACACCAAAACCACTCCAAATCTCGAATTTATCAATATAGTTGGAGGTGGACACCAGAACCACACCAATCTGCCAGGTAGACACCTTGTACAAGACATAGAACACCTTGTACAAAACATAGACAGAAAAACACCTACAAATTCTAAGAACATTGTCATAGCAGGGGGACAACAGGTATTCAATTTTGAGAAATTCTGACGGGCCTAGATGAATTTTGCAAAATCAAGGAAATGTCACCAACAGCAGCGAAACTTTGATACAACTGTAATTTGATCACAGAAATAGTACAAATTTGTTCAAATATATACAAGTTAATTTGGATATAAAAATAATATGAAGTTGTTATGCTAACCACATATCCTATGAAATGTTTTTTTAATATGATTCCTCTTAAATGAGTAAAATATCAATGATAGTAGTTTAAGTCTTTTAAGATATTAGATCTTTACTCATATAATGAACTTACACGTTATGCATTTAAACTCCGCTACAACTTAAATAGATGCTTTGCATTAGAATTCGTCAAAATGAAGCATACTATGTAATTAAAGTCTAATATATAATTGATATAAGTTGTATGTTTTTCTACTTTCGTACAATACATGGTTACAAAAGTATTAGAAATCAGCATTGTAAGTAAAATAACTGAAGGGCCCCACACACCCCATATAAGATTTCATTGCATATGAACTGTATTTATGCATGTGTACTGTGCTTGCCAATTTCACAAGTCCTTAAACTCATGGCCGAAGTTGGTGTCAAAATCCACAAAAAACAGTTCACTTTGCTTCACTCACACATGTAGGTAGGAGACCCCCACACATACAATATATGACAGATTGTAAATAAATATATTAAATATTCATAGACCATTCTAGTAAAAAATCATGACCAAGTACCTTTATTTCAGACTTTCAGAGTTTCAGTTGAATTTGGCAGGAGTGCATTCATTGAAATGACCATCGAATCTTCTATAACTTTCTTATTCTAGGCTATCTAGACCAAATATTTTCTTTTTATGGTATATGATCATGGTACTAAATGTCATCGACATGGGGCAAAATTTTGCCGATAATGTCTATGTCGACGGCTGGCGACGTCGAATCCACGTAAACATCCTTATTCCACAATATCCTCAACATTTCGTCGAAGTTGTCGACAATTCCCCCTATGTCGACGAAGTTGACCCAAGTCCATTAAAAAATTCTACAATGTCCTCGACATCTGTCGAAGTCGTCAAAGTTGGCTGCATTCTTCTGGTGTTTTGTGAAGTTTGTTGTGTGAGGGGGAAAAAGTGTTGGAGCTTGAGGTAAGATGATTTTGATGTTATTTTTTACTATTCTAAGCTAATAGTAATAGACCGGCCCCCTCTCTGCTAAATCTACCATACATTTACACCATTTTTATGTAGTTTGTTTAGTGTCACAAACTTTATATATGGAAGAACTCTGTAGTTCGGAGACGATTGTATGTAATCATGTATGTATCTACATATGTAAGCCTATATGGATGGCTATATGTAAACATATATTGTGTTTTTTAGTTAGATTTGATGAAATCTGTCGATTTTCATCACAAAATGACTATGTTTAGCTTAATTTTGTCGAAGTTGCGTCGAAGTTTGGTTGTAAAAATCCTCGACATTTCCACAAACTTCCATGTCCACACTTGTCGAAATCGGCTCGAAGTCGAAGTCATGTTCCATGTACATGATGTCCCGCCATTAGGTCTCGATCCAACAGACACATCTGTTAGATAACGGAAGCCAAATGTGGTGATCCCTCACAGCAAGCAGTGAACCAGGCATAGCACGCACACTAAATGAGTTCATAGCTGGTGTGGCTTGATCAGAACATCGTCGGAAGCTTTCTACTTCGTTGCTCATCGGCAGCTACAAAGGGTAGTACACGAGTGCATGGTGGTGTATGAGAGCTCGCGAAAACTTGCTTATACCCATGGCATGCACATTCAAACGCAGCGATTAAAAAAGTGGCCCACTTCACGCTTAAGCGCCTACTTAAGCGTTGTTGAAGGGACATCTGTTGTTTTTCGAGCTGAAGTGGGTGTTGAGGAGGATTAAACTGAAGCCTATATGGATGGCTATATGTAAACATATATTGTGTTTTTTAGTTAGATTTGATGAAATCTGTTGATTTTCATCACAAAATGACTATGTTTAGCTTAATTTTGTCGAAGTTGCGTCGAAGTTTGGTTGTAAAAATCCTCGGCATTTCCACAAACTTCCATGTCCACACCTGTCGAAGTCGGCTCAAAGTCGAAGTCATGTTCCATGTACATGATGTCCCGCCATTAGGTCTTAGTCCAACAGACACATCTGTTAGATAAGGGAAGCCCAATGTGGTGATCCCTCGCAGCAAGCAGTGAACCAGGCATAGCACGCACACTAAATGAGTTCATAGCTGTGTGGCTTGATCAGAACATTGTCAGAAGCTTTCTACTTCGTTGCTCATCGGCAGCTACAGAGGGTAGTGCACGAGTGCATGGTGGTGTATGAGAGCTCGCGAAAACTTGCATATACCCATGGCATGCACATTCAAACACAGCGATTAAAAAAGTGGCCCACTTCACGCTTAAGCGCCTACTTGAGCGTTGTTGAAGGGGCATCCGTTGTTTTTCGGGCTGAAGTGGGTGTTGAGGAGGAATAAACTAAAGCGTCCGCTTTTAGCAAAAATCCTCGGCTCGTCCCGCTTAATTGGGCCCACTTTAACAGCCCGCTTTAGCCGCTTTCTGGCAAAGTTTGGATTTATTGCCAATTTAATCACACGATTACATAGCCCCGTAAACCCAACACCCCATCGAGCTCCCAATAGAAGATGTTAGAAGCCGATGATAATAATGTCGCTAGGAAATGGTTTTTGCGGGCCTTTTTGTTTCCTATTAGGAGTAGGAATCCATCCATATTCCTTGGCGCCCCCGTCCGTCCGTAAAAGAAGCAACAACAGTTGCACAAAACACACCAACAATAATAGTTGCTTGGAATTAAACAAGTCGGTCCTTGGCGACTATGAATAAACTGAGACTTGTTTATTGAGTGAATAAAATAGAGTGCAATGCAGTCTCTTATATAACAGAAGAGAATAGAGACTAAAGCAGAGGTGAGCAATATGGGACTAAACTACATAAGTGAACAGCATAAGTCAGGCACATGCAATGCACATGACACTCAACAAAACATAACAGAAAACAACATATCTCTATACTCCCCCTCAAGCTGGAGCGTAGATGTCGAACATGCCCAGCTTGTCAACTAGAGTTTGAAAGCGAGCTTTAGGAAGTATCTTCGTGAAGATGTTTGCAACTTGCTTGTCAGTACTGAGATATGGCGTGCAAATTCTGCCAAAGAGAATCGATGCTCGAATAAAGTGACAGTCGACCTCAATATGTTTCGTCCTCTTGTGAAATGTGGGGTTGCTCGCAATAAAAATGGAGGCGTTATTGTCACAAAACATAGGAATAGGGCTAGAATAAGATATATCAAACTCCTGAAGGAGACTCTGAACCCACAACAATTCGCAAGCAGTATGAGCCATCGCTCGGTATTCCGCCTCTGCACTGGATCTGGAGACAACAGTCTACTTTTTGCTTTGCCATGTGACAAGGTTTCCACCCACAAATGTACAGTAGCCTGATGTTGACTTTCGGTCAGAACGACTTCCTGCATAGTCCGAGTCCGAGTCCGAGAAACCAGATAGGTTGCAGTGGCCATGCTTTTTATACATCAAGCCTTTCCCTGGAGAACTTTTAAGATATCTCAGAATATGGCATATAGCATCCCAATGACATTGTCGGGCTTTGTCAAGATACCGGCTGCTGAATCCAACGGCATCAGTAAGATCAGCTCGTGTGACAGTCAAATAAATAAGTTTGCCTACGAGCCTCCTGAACTGGTGATGATCAGCATAGGGAGGAGAGTTTGCATCATCCCAGTCCATGTTTGGGTCAAGTGGAGTGTTAGCCGGTTTGCAGCCTAGCATGCCAGTTTCCTACAATAGATCAAGCAAATATTTTCTTTGAGAGAGACACAATCTTGCAGATGACCTGGAGACTTCAATGCCTAGGAAATATTGAAGTTTTCCAAGATCTTTAATGACAAAGTGCTTCTCTAAGTAAGTTTTAGTTTCATGTATGCCCACAGTATCACTGCCAGATGATATAATATCATCCACATAAACAATCAAAATGACAAGTCCAGCCACTGTCTTGCGAATAAAGATTGAATGATCAAAATGAGAACGACGAAAGCCAAAGGTGACTAAAATCTGACTGAGCTTGTCAAACCAGGCTCGCGGACTTTGTTTGAAACCATAGATAGCCTTGTTCAGCTTACATACTTTGGATGCAGACTCCCCCTGAGCAACAAACCCAGGTGGTTGCTCCATGTAGACTTCTTCCTGTAAATCTCCGTAAAGAAATGCATTTTTCACATCAAGCTGAAAGAGAGACCAGTCTTTATTCACAGCAACAGAAATCAGAATGCGAACGGAATTTAATCATGCAACATGAGAAAAGGTCTCAAAATAATCCACACCGTATGTCTGTGTGTAGCCCTTTGCAACAAGACCGACTTTGAGACGTTCAATAGTCTCATCAGGCTGATATTTAATAGAAAAGATCCAACGACAGCCCATTGTAGGGCAAGAAGAAGGGCAATCCACAAGCTCCCATGTCTTGCGATCACATAGTGTCTGCATTTCCTGGTCCATTGCCTTCTTCCATGCTGGAACAGTAAGAGCCTTTGTAGCATTTTTCGGAACAGTGAAAGCAGAAAGTGCAAAAGTAAAGCAGGTAAAGTTGTTATGCAGATTGTCAGATCTGCAGAAATGACTGATAGGATGTTTAGTACAGGAGTGAACACCTTTCCATAAGCTGATAGGAAGGTGCAAATCAGAAGTTACCTCAGTGTTTATTTGATCATCCGCAGACGCAAGAATTGGTTGAGGAGGGGCCATGGAAGGAGTGCTTGTCTTCGATCGGCGTTTGTATACTTGCAGCGGACGTTCTTCAGGCTGATCAGAGACAGACAGATCTTCAATAATGTCCGGTAGAGGTGTTTGTGCCACACATCAGGAGATAGGCCTGCTTCATCCTTAGAAAAGAAGGGCTTATGCTCAAAAAAGACTACATCTGCACTGACAAACCATTGTCTGAGTATCGGATCAAAGCAGCGATAGCCTTTTTGAGTTCTCGAATAACCCAAAAAAAATACACTTAGTAGACTGAGGGTCAAGTTTCAACATTCCTGGGAGCAGATTCTTAACAAAACAGGTACACCCAAAAAAGCGAGGTGGTACAGGAAACAGAGGTGCATCAGGGAACAAAAGTGAGTAAGGTATGCAATTTTGTAAAACAGAAGAGGGCATGCATTTTATAAGAAAACATGTCGTAGTGACTGCCTCAGGCCAGAAACGATGAGGAACTTTGTAATGGATAAGAAGAGTGCGAGCAACTTCTAAGAGATGGCGATTTTTGCGTTCAGCAACACCGTTTTGCTGAGGAGTATAGGGGCAAGTGGTTTGGTGTATGGTGCCATGATCAGAACAAAAAGAAGTGACAAACTTCTGCATAAACTCTAGGGCATTGTCAGTACAGAGAATTTTGATGGTTTTATTGAATTGAGTTTTTATTTCAGAAAAGAAAATGTGGATATTGTCCAACACAGTACTCCGATCTTTGAGCAGGAAAAGTCAGGTAGCACGGGAATAATCATCAATAAATGTCAGAAAATACTTAACATCAGTTTGACTCAGAACACTGCATGGACCCCAGATGTCGGAATGAACAATATCAAAAATATCTTTAGACCCAAGATCTTTCTTAGTAGGAAAAACAGACCTCGTTTGTTTACCCAAAACACAAGTTTCACAAGAGAATTTATTTTCAGCTAAAGCAGGAAATAAAAGCTTCATCTTCGCAGCAGACGGATGACCCAGCCGGAAGTGCCACTGAAGTCCTAAGACAAATGTAGATAAGAGAGCTGAAGTTGCAGGTGGTCCATCCAAGTAATAAAGTCCATCTGGTCCTTCATGGCCCGAACCAATCCTCGTCTTCGTGCGGAGATCCTTCAAAAATCAAAACACAACCATAGGGATCAAATTTAATAGAGCATTGAAGTTGTTTGACAGTTTTACTGACAGATAATAAATTAACAGGAAACTGAGGTATATATAAAACAGAGTGAAGATTCATCTTGCGAGATAGTGGAACGGTGTCAATGCCATGGACAGGTGTTTTCGACCCATTAGCAACTGTGACCGATGAAATATGTGAAGTTTTAGATAGAGCAGAAAATAAGTGGATGTCGCCTGCCATGTGGACAGATGCTCCAGAATCAATATACCACTTATGGTTACCAGCAGAGGGAGACGCAAGCATAGCAGAGGAACCACCGCCGATGTCGAAGGTAGTTGAGTCATTCGCTCCTAGAATAATTTCTCGAACTCAGAGCGAAGCCAGTCAGTGGATGGAGGAGCAGCTGGTGGATCGGATGTGGCTTCTGTAGTAGCTTCAGTGGAGGCCTGGTTTGCCCAGGTTGGCTTGTCGTGCTTGATCCAGCACCTATCTTCAGTGTGATTGTCACGACAACACCAGTTGCAGTAGCGAGGTCTACTGGTTTAACCTCGTCCAGGAGCAGTAGAAGTGCCTCTTCCTCCAGAAGATGGTGGACGTCCTCCACGGCCACGTCCTCGACCGCGGCCACGTCCAGAATCAGTAGTACGAACAACCAAGGCAAGATGTTCAATAGCAGGTGTAGAGAATACATATGGTAGTCGTTGGACCCGCTTTAGAACATCGCGAAGAGTCGGTAGCGGATCACTTGACAGTATTTGGTCAACCACGCCTGAAAAGGATGCAGAGAGGGCAGCCAGGAACTGAACCAATTGGAGTTCATTACGTTGCTTCTGAGCCTCTTTGATGTCAGCAGTCAACGGGTGGTAGATCTCATACTCGTTCCAGAGAGCAGAGCATTGGTTGTAAAAATCTTCAATAGACGCATCTGAGGAGACGTAGGGGAGTCTCAACGTGAGAGATCTATGGTTGTCCGGAAGAGCAGATTAACCGCTAGGAGAAGAGGATGGGAGTTGATGGTGGGGAAAGTAGAGGACGGAGAAGAGTGGCAGCCGGTGGGTAGAGGAGTGAGAAGGAGAGAGGCGGAGGTGGAGAGGGAGGGCGGCGGCAGCCGATGGGTGAGGGGGGGTGTTGCGGCAGCAGTAGGAAGGAGGGGCGGGCAGCAGGTGATGGGGGGGAAGGTGGTGGCGGCGGGTGGAGGGGAAGGTAGCGGTGGAAGATGGTGGAGGTGGAGGGGCGGCGGGTGGTGTGGAGGCGAGGGAGAGCGGCGGCGGCTGCGCTGGGCAGGGAGGTCGCCGCCGGCGGGGGGTGGGGGTGGCACGGTGGGGGGGGGCTTCAGGGCATGGGGGCAAAGTGGGAAGAGAAAAGGGGGACCGGGCCTGCTCTTGATACCATATGAATAAACTGAGACTTGTTTATTAAGTGAATAAAACAGTGTACAATGTAGTCTCTTATATAACAGAAGAGAATAGAGACTAAAGCAGAGGTGAGCAATATGGGACTAAACTACAGAAAGTGAACAACATAAGTGAGGCACATGTTATGCACATGACACTCAACAAAACATAACAGAAAACAACATATCTCTATAGCGACCGAATGGAAAGTATCTCAAAAAGAGGAGACGTTGCATCCCTGAGTGTGCCTAGAGTCTGACAACTACCCCGTCACCCCTCATTGAGACGTCAAGGCTAACAAAGGGGAACCAAGGACGAAGAATAAAGGTTACAAAGCTTTCTTTGGGTCAACAAGTTAGTATTTCAACTAGTCGCTTCTTTTAAGTTAAAAACATCTACCAACGAGATCATCTCGCTTCTAATTTCTATATACAATGAGGTTTTATGTGTACTAGTTCTCCTTAGTGATTCATAATCAACGTTTGTAACTAACGTAATTGACTCAACACACTTCATTCCAGTATGCATGCACCACACTCCATAACTTCTTCTCGGTGTAATGATTCTCATTGTATTGTAACATACTGCCTATGTGCCTAGTGCCTACATATTCTAATTTCTTCTTAATTTTGTAACGAATTAGTATATTCTAGATTGGTGATTAAAACTAATTATTAATTGAAGGCAATATTTTTACAAGATGATTTTATTCCTACTCACTCGAGGAGTGGGGACAATGGGTTTTGTTTGATATTTGAGTATTTTTTTAACTTGTAACCATTTTTTATACTTAGGACCCTTTTTTGAATCTACGAAAGTCATTCTGATGCAATGAAATACCATTCAGAATGCTTGATTGTGAGTAATATTTCTTTATGTTAGTAGTATGGCCGTCACTAAATTTTTCACCATTTTAAAACAATGCAGACCATTTTTTCAAAAAAGTCCACTTTAGTCCACTTTAAAAACCGCTTGCCGCTTCAAGGGGGTCAATCTGCACACTTCCCACATCACGCTTTCCAAAACCTAGTTCATATGTCAAGTAAGTGTTTGGATAGTGAGAAACCATCGTGGTGGTGTGCACTGAGGAAGCAGTATGGAGAAGAGCAGTTGGTGGAATATTAAACATCTACGTCAATGCAGAAGAACTTCATGGTTTAGATTGATTGCATGCGAAGATTTTGTCTTTCCATTGGAGCCCACGAGAAGTGAGAAAAGGAAAAAGATGGGGTATTGATGATGGTCATGCAGATGATGATTGCATTAAGGTGGCAAACAATGATGCAACCATGCAGGTCTACAGCACAGCCTTAATGGATCATCTGAATGTATGTCACGGTGTGGGGATTGGGGACCTTAGACAGCAAAGACGACACAAGTAGGAGGATCATGTCAATAGAAGCTACAGCTAGGATGGCAAATACACCTGAAATGAAGAGAGGACCTTGTCGACATGTAGAGACAACCATGGAGAAAGGCAAAGCAAAGTTGGTCATGTCATGTTGGTGGTGATGTGCTTGGGGAGGATGAGAACTCAAGACGTTGAACAGTGAGGAGTGACCATTGATTGGACTATCATTGAGATCAACCGTGTGTTCACTTGCTTCAATGACAAGCAAAGGTGATCGATAAATCCGGGTTAATCACCACCAGTTTGCACTTGGTCAACAATTCACCCTCCCTAGTTAGGCAAGGTCCTTGCATTGGGAAAGGAGAAGTGGCGAAAGTTGCAGCCATGTCGTTCGAGATTCCCCTCACTTCTCCCAGCGGGTAGATCAGCTTGAATCGTGGTCTCCTTCGACATAATGTAATTCGGTCCATTTTGGTCCTTGAAGATATGACCCCTGCACTTAGGATCAGGGACGACAAAGATTAGAACTGTTGGGATTGATCAAGATCTCCTCTTGTTACCGATCACCTTGCTCAACTTCTAGGATGGACTTTGCCTATAGGTTTTTTTCTGCCAAACATCCCTTGTGTTTGTCATCATTGCCTTATAATTTTTTACAATAATGTCACTTAGTTCCATTCACTGTCAAGATTGGAAAACATAATAATTGATAATAGAATAATTCGAGTCAAAACATCCTGTGGGTGGGTGGATGGGTGGGTGCATGCATGTGTTGTATGTGCGTGTGTTGTGTGTGTGCAGTTGGGTGTGTGCATGTGTGTTTGTGTGTACACACCGTTTTATGCATGTAATGATTCAGTAGTATGTATGCAATAGGATTTTAGCTCGATTTTCCAAATTGTATTGTGGAAGCTCACATTATTCGTATTTTCATAATGCTTTGTGCCCATTATCTGGCTGACAAAATTACATCAATGTATATATCAAAAATTGCAATTCTGGACATTTACTGAATTGTTGACTACACTTTACCAGACTTCTTTCAGAGTCTTTTCCCAAATTTTCTGCATGATATTTTAAGTCCAATGTCATTGCATCCACCATTAGAATACTGAATTGTGTACTAGTGACTATTGACTAAGCTATTATCTATTATTATAGAAAAGATACTATAAGTTCAAATAAAAAATCTATAAGGTATGTCCTTGTTCAGTTGTTGTTTTTAAATAGCTGGGGATGTATTCTGTATTGATGTCGCATATTAGACCTTTTCTCCTGAAAGGATACAATTTGAAACATAGATAAAAATGCTAGTGAATGCTAGGCACATCCTTAAAAAAATAAGCAAATTGTCATGCAGCAAGATCACAGGAGGTAGCATTTGGGGTGTCCACGAATGCATGTCCTATGTGTCCAACAGGGAGCAGTACTGCCGGAGTAAGAGTTTTTTTGTTGGGTCATCCTTGCTTGAATAATGTTACAATATAGCAGGCTTGCATTCGTAAGTAGTGAAAACCAGCAGATTTTTCCTCAATGGCTAAATCGTAGTGAGGGCGTATTCGGTGTCAAAAAGAACTCTCTTGGAGTCGGTGATCTGCAGATAAGTGGCTTGAAGCAGTGTCTCGCCTTCTTGAGTACAAAGTTATTAGCTTTTGGATTTGTCTCCATAAGCCTTCTCAAAAATCGGCAGCTATGTTGACTGTTTTCATGTATAGCACATTATCGGGGCCGTCTTTTGCAAATATATGTACACGACTTTGAAGGGATTGACTATAAACCATGAAGTTTGAATTTTTACTTTCCTAATAAAGTATAAACGAACATAATGACCTAGCTTATCACGCATGTAGAGGCCGTTCACCTTCAAAATCGAGATCGCTCTTGCACAATGCCGTGGCCGAGCGATATATCCTTGCCTATCAACCGCCAATACTAGGGGCTAGTCCTTCTCCGACCCTGTTATCTTGGGCTTGAACTGTCAAAGAAGAACCCGAAGCAGGGAGTACAACTCACAATCGTAGCGAGGAGCGCCAGCCACCACTACCTTACAGAGCTCTTCGAGCATCTCCTTTGCACGTATAGCTGCGTGGTCGAAATTAATGCAGCTAGCGACGGCCGTTCACGTCGCAGCGAGGTCGGGGGGAGAGACGGAGGTCGCACTCACTAGGGTGGCGGATAGAGAGGGCTACGAAGTGGGCGGGAGGGCGGAAGCGGAGCGTAGGCCTTAGTTGCAGGCTTTGTTGGTGATGTAGTAATGGAAGGTGGGGAGGGTCACAAGGTCGAGTATATAGCACTTCTGAAGAACAGCTGTAGGCTTGTAGACGAAGATATAGGTTTAAGGCGTAAAGGCTTAATCAAGCATCGGGAGGGAGCTCAGGGTGGCACGCAAGGCTAAAGACGAACACACACCGAAATCAGCCCCAACCAACATGCATATGCATAACACCGAATACGCAAGAAACACAAGCCTCCAGAAAAAATGGAAGGGGGCTCCCGCAAATGCAATCCCCATTCTCCGCTTGGACAGAGAAGGAAGGCGCAGGCAGCTCGCTGGTAAATTGAGTTTTTTTAAGTGAAAATGCATATCATATAACATCAGCAAATAACCGTATACAGCACCGCAATGTGAATAAAAAAATCAAATCGAACGAAATTCACCCGTTAGAAATGTAGCGTACTGGATAAAAAATCATAAAGAAAAGGATAGAAATCAGATGATAATAAAGGAGGAGGCACCTCGATAATAGGCTTCTATAGGGAAATGATAATCTTCAGACTTTATTGGTCTCGTCCATAAATTCCTCAAGAGTGTAGATTCTTTGTAAAACAGCAGCCTCGTCTAGTGTTGTGGTCAATAATTTGTAATGAATTTTTGCAAGCTTATTCGTCCAAATCTAGAAAGAAGTTGGAACTATCTTTGTAAGGAGGTTGGAGCTAGGTAAATTGAGTTCTAAAATGTACCCCGACACAATCCAAATGATACGAAAAGACAAAATTGGAAGACCAAGCATGTAGACAAGTGAAGGAGTACTTTAATGTGGTCAAATAATTGTATATAATTATATCATATTGATGAAAAGAATGAGACAATATAGTAAACTTTTAAAGTAAGGTTAAGTTCAGTTAATAGATAATGGCATCCAAAGAATAAACAAGACACATGCATCGGACCAACGCACACTTATGCCAAACTCTGAGCTCATAAATCTAGGTACGTTGTTTTTTTATATGCATTAACATGGATCTCTCCTTGAATCCATGTATTTAAATAATTTGCAACCAGC
The DNA here is from genome assembly GCA_963693085.1 of Alisma plantago-aquatica. NCBI lineage: Eukaryota > Viridiplantae > Streptophyta > Magnoliopsida > Alismatales > Alismataceae > Alisma > Alisma plantago-aquatica. Next base: position 314,448,367 of record OY856413.1, on the reverse strand, counting down.
AGCAGAAGTAAGAGTGACATTAGCACACTAAAACAGTAAACATGGTTCATAAACTATATAATGTGTTGTTACATTGTGTGATGTAAAAGAGATTTGACTTTTATTAGAACTTAGGACCGAGAAGCAACATCAACTTGACGTCCACCTTGGTAGTCCTTCTCTTTCCTCCTAAGAAAAATATGTGTTTTGCCTCTTCATCACCTAAATTATCCAAATTTTGTTTACAGTATTCGTCCACATGACATAGGAACTACCAATTAGAATATGTAGCTAGGATGACAATATGAGATCATTAGAAATAACCTCAAGAAATGCAATAATCATGATTTAAATCAAAGAACCAAGTTTCTAAGAAATATATGAGAGGTTGTCCATGCCCTCCCATAATCACTGATATGTGTATGATTCCTAACATATCATCATACTCATGACATCATAGGCATAATTTGTAAGTTGCTTGATCACATGATTTTTCACTATCATATTAACTTGATTTCTCGTGTTGTCTTAAGATTAGTAATTCTTGGCATTAGCGAGTTTTTTTGGGTTCAGGCATATCTCTAATGTATGGCTTCAACTCTCAACTTTCCATCTAAAGTATGCTTTGAGGTTTGTAATTATGGCTAATTGACTTCCAATCCACATTTTCCACTTTAGATATACACATATTCATATTACAACACAAGAAAAATATTGCATGCAAAACCCTAGTCATGGTTATAATTGTGAGAAATCATTAGAACATTATATCATAACATGATCTTGAACCTCGTTAACTTGCATTAGTTGCATATCTATGATAAGAATGGTAATAACCGATCAAATATCATTGCTATAAATTTAACATGATGTCTCAATCATTTGATTTCATAACTCAAAACTAATATTGGAATGAACATCAGTAATACCAAGAAGATTCATAAGATAAGACTGCCTATTCGAAAGGGTGTAAAACCTACATAAGTTCATTTTGTGTTCCTTGTTTCCTTATTGACTCCCTCTTGCTTCAACACTTTACCTATGTAAGATACTAATATAGAGTCTATATTAGGTTAACTCGGTCTCTAGATACAATTTAATTATGTTTTATTTTACTCATTTTCTTGTGGATCTGTTTTTACATTTTAAGGTCACTAGGTTTCAATTATAATAATTAGTGCTTACTTTGTTTCTTCATTATCATAAATATCACTTAATCTTGATGTAATATGTGTAAGTTTTAGACTTATATTAGTGTTGTATTCATATTTCCCAATTCATACTTTCATATGTGTATACATATATTGATAGTCTTTACTGAGTGTACACGACTCCCTCATTACTTCCCTTCATTGCATTCGTGTTTTTTCATTATTTTATAAATATGTTCATTATATTAATGGATGATGCTATTATTAATATCAATGGATACTTAACTATAACCATCCCTTTTATATCAGAATCAAAATGTGGTTACATTCATGTGGATATTTATATCAAATTGGTTTACTATACGTTATTTCTTACTAGTTGCATAATATACAATAGTCCTTGGAAAACACTAATAAACTAAAACCATATTGCTATAAACTTGTTAAAGGGGTAACACTTATTTTTAAAATATATAATGATACCTAGTAAGTGAAATGTCCACGGTGCCCCGACGAGTTATATCCCCAAATAACACTAATACAATTGATAACACTGAGATCTCTCCCTTTGATGACACAAATTACATTGTTTTAGTAGTTAAAATCTATTATGCATTATTCACCGTGTATAGTAGTTATTTCTTATTCATATTTTCATATTAATTAGACGCACTGCCTAGTTGTAGTGTACTATTGGATAGTAGACTTCTACAACATTCTAACGGTGGTATCATCATAGTTTTTGCTAACTTGTCTAGATAATAACTATTGAAAAAACTAGATGCTAAGACCATAGTTGTCAAGGCAACATGCAATCGTATGATCTAGCTAGGCACCTAGAGTGTCTAGGGCACCTAGGCTCCTGGACTTTTTTATTTATTACATTTCTATATACATAACAATTAAACATGCATTAATTATACAAGGTGTTTCATATGTGTACTTCATGTTCTCCACCCTATAAAATCATGTAAGAGCTACTAGTATAAAACCACATCAAAGGCGCTTATAATTTCAAATAAATGCACATTATACAAAATTAAGACATTGTACAAAAAAAATAAAGAAAAAGTTTTAATGCTCCTAGGAACCCAATTTCCATTTTAGGTTCCTGACAACCTAGGTAAGCCCTCTTGGGCACCTAGGCGCCTATGGTGACACCTAGGATGGATTCCCATCAACTATGGTTAGGACTAATCAACTCAAATTGAATTTAAATATCACAATTTTAGATTTGATTGTTTCTCTCCTTTTCATTTCACTTTTTCCTCTCTCTCTCTCTCTCTCTCTCTCTCAGAAGGGATGTAGATTTCTTGCAAGTCATGTCCCCAATGTATCAACCAGTCTTAAAGGAACACATATCTTTTTGCTTTTTTAACATTTTATTCTAAACAATATTTGATGCAATCTTGACCAGCTCCGCTGTCTCAATTTCTTGTATCATGTATTTCTTTGTGAGAAGTAGTTTGAGATATATATACCTCACATGTATCTCATCTAAAGCATCTAGAAAAGGGATGTCAATGTGAAGCCTCTTATATCTTCCTTGAATTTCATGAATCAATCATCTAGCTTTGTTTTCTTGAGATGATTTTGATAAGGAGTATGAGATATCTTCCTTGCATTTCATGAATCAAGCATCTAGCTTTATTTTCTAGAGGCAATTTTGATAAGGAGGATGATGTATGTATATTGGAATGGGTGGGTCAACTACATTATTTGGTAGAGCAACTATGTGATCATTCTTGGCTTCCCTTGCATTTCTGAAGCAGTTATGTCATGATCTCCTACATCTGGTATCACTGCCTCAAGAACAATCACGAAGTCCTCACCATTATCAATAACATTGTAGGAGTTGTGGGTATGGGTGTGGGTTTTGAGAACACCTTCCCTAAACATGTGGCATAAACTTTCAACTATTCTAGATGTTTGGAATTGTTCTTGAGATATCCCATAAAAGAACTAGTAGGTGCACATAGGCTAGCATGTAATTGAGCCATTTGACTCTCCATGGACTTATTTGGTTTTTTTGTTGTTATACAAGTTTATTAAGACCGCAAAATCCTATTAATTGTTGAAAATTTATATTTGTCAGAAGAGGAAGTTTTCCCTATTAGTCTACTATTGTTGTTGTGGCCCTTGATTGGGGTTATAAAATTGATGTTTTTGGGTGTGACCCTTATTGTTATTATCATTCCTATAATTTTATTGACTGTAGTTTCCTTGGATTTTGTAGTAGTACTATTGATAAATCTAGAAACTTGGAGGACCCTGCACTTGATTGTTCACGTGTCCCATCCTCAACTAAGAAGCATTTCCTACACCTATTGGATTGTTGTACTGGAATCAAATGAATCCTGGTTTGGTTGGGATTGTAGTAACCCTATTCAGGAATATATGGAGTTCAAGTCCTCCATTTGATTGTCTTAACCTTGAGCCTACATGTTATTCAACATGATATCAAAAAGAAATTGACACTCAAGAGTAGAGTGGTCGTTGCCCTTTCATGCTTCATAGAATATATTGAATGCTTTCACTTTCTACTGAGGTGGCTTCCCTCTCCTCTCATAGACATTGAAGGAGGTCTCTAGGTGCTTTTACTTCAAGGCAAGTTCCTTCAAGGACTAAAAATTGGACTTGAGCTCAAAACTATCATTTTCCATGGCAACTTTAAGGATGCCTCCTTGTACCAGCCCATTTCACAACTATTCATGTACTGTCGTAACTTTGTCACATTAAGTTTCTTCTAGATGTAGAATCTAGAAACTATTTGGTGTCTTCAATAACACCTTGGTAGAACATCACTAGTACATTTTTGGCCTCTAATGTCACTTCCTCACATCGGTTACACTAAAAAAACCAACCCTAGATAAAAAGAAACGTCGGTTCTCTAGCATAAAAGTCACCATCGATCAAGTCATATCAATTAAGAAAAGACATGGGCACTGCTTTTTCATTAACGTTGGTTAGTATTACAAAAAACCAATGTCTAATATAACCCACAAAATATAATTTTTTAGGGAAAAATTTTAAGATGAGCATCGGTTGTGCTAGAACTGAAGACAGTCACCTTCGTGAAAAATAAATTTTGCCTCCAAAATACTTCAGGCGTCGAGTTTTTTCTCCACAAAATCGACATTGATTCACAGGAAAAAATCACAAAAATTTGCACAATCGATGTCGGTTTGTCATCACAAAACTGACATCGGAGTGTTCACACCACTTCCCCATGAAAAATTATTTCCCCTCAAATTACACTCTAGTGTCAGTTCTTTCATGAGAAACCAACGAATCATTCCCTACTGAGGCTGATTTTTTACTCAGATAATTGCCTCTGGCATCAGTTTATTAAAGAGAGTCGACGTCCATGTCACTAGGATATGTGTTAGTTTTTTCTACAACCGACAATTAAGGACATTACTCAGATAATTTTTTTGTTCAGATAATGACCTCTTGCATCAAACTTTTAGAGGTAATGATGCCTAAGATACTAGGTTAGGTGTCGTTACTTTGAAAAAATCGACGTCTAAGTGTGTAGTTGTCAGTTTTATTAACAACCAATGACTATTTCCCACCTAATACCACCCATTAAATTTATTTTCTCCCATTCTTTATTTCATCACTCCCACGATACCTAGCATTGGTGATTGTTGTTGTAACCGTCAAGCTTTCTACCGCTGGTGCTAACCGTCTCCACCTCCATCACTGCTGCTACTCTCCACCACTACTTCTGCTCTTGGCCACCGTCGCGGCTTCTTCTACTCTCTATTGTCATTGTTATGTTGGACGCCTCCAACTGCTGTGTTGGCCACCTCTAGATGTTGTGTTGACCGCCCCTGCTGATGTGTTGGCCACTTCTTCTAATCTCTGCTATGCCTCCACAACCTCCAGCTATTGTGTTGGTCGTCGTCCAAGTCCACTAGAGGAGGAGCTTGCCAACACCAATACCTCTGCCACCCAAGTCCCCTGTAAGAGGAGTTATGTTCTCAGCCTGTTGCTCTGTTACTCTCCTCAGATTTAGGTGATTGTCTTCCCTCTCTCTATCAACATTGATACTTGCAATATATTTTTGGAATGATGAAATTGATACATTGATAATTTGATAATTTTTGGAATGATTCAATTGATAATTTGATATATTATCTTCCCTCTCTCTATCAACATTGACAATTTGAGGTCAAAAGACTTCTCAAATTAAATGATGAAATGTAACTAGGGTTTTAACTTGGATTTGGAGAAAATATTTGGTTGCATTGTTCAATTTGGGTATAAGTTCTTGTATATTTGGGTGCATTGAGCAATTTGAATGTTGTATGGATAAATAATTAGTGTGTTTAACTGTGTTGGATATCAATAAATATCTAATGTTTCTAAGTACTACCATGTCTTAATGAACCTTAACCTTTCTTTCCCTATTATATGTTGGCCTAGAAATTCGTCAGAGATTTACTCATTAGGAGTAAATCTTAGATACTTCTCGATTTCTGACTGTTCTTGAACACTTAATCTCACTTAAGATGTAAGTGCATAATGTATATTTCATTTTCAATATGTTTCATTAGTACTTCCCCATTTGTTCTCTAAGTACATATGTTGGTGGACATTTGCCCATCTACACTGGTGTACTTAGAGAATTGCGGGGAATATTACCATTTTTTTAAAATTGAATACACATTATACACTTACTAGTAAGATTAGGTGTTCAAGAATGGGATAGGTGGTACACACATTCATTACTGAATCATAAACCCTAATATGTAAACCATAAACCCCAATCTGTAAACCCTTATCCCTAAATCCTAAATGATAAACCCTAATCTATGAATCCTAAACCTAATTTGTAAACCCTAAACCCTATTACTTATTTTCTCATTGATAATAGAATGGATAGATCACGAATGTGACAAATATTTATCTAAGAAGAGGTTAATATTATGAGATCTTCCTTATTGAAGTTCGTTTCCAGTTAGGCATTGTATCGATGTTATGCATGTTGAGAAAAATGTATGTGATAGCATAATTGGTACTTGTTGAATGTACCAGGTAAAACTAAAGATGGCATCAAATCCAGAATGGACCTACGTTAAATTAGAATAAAAAAATAATAAAATATATTAGGAGTGATTGAAAAATATATTTACCTCCTTCTTGTTACATGTTGTCTAGAAAGGAGAAGAAATTTTTTTGAGAGTGCTTGCTTAATGTTAAGGTACTACATTGATGTTATTCTGATATCTGTAGACTAGTATCAATGAAAGATATGAAACAGATAGGTCTTAAATCTCGTTATTGTCACACTCTAATGCAATAAATATTGCATGTGGCAATTTGATCTATACTGGTGAAGCATGTAAGGTTTGCAATTTCCAGACTTTGTTTCTTCTTCAACACTCTATGTAGCAAAGTTATTGATCCTGAGAATCTTGATAAGTTGCAAAGAGAAGTGGTTGTTACCCTATGCTAGCTTGAGATATATTTTCCTCCTTCATTGTTTGATATCATGGTACATCTTGTTGTTCATCTGACTAGGGAAGTGAAAATGTTGGGACTAGTTTTCTTACATTGGATGTATCCTTTTGAACGATACATGAGTGTTTTTTAAGGTGATGTTCGAAACTGTTTTCAACTTGAAGGAGGTATTATTGAGGGTTATGTGGCCAGGGAGGTTATGGACTTTTGCAATGACTTTTTGAGTTATAATGAAGCTCCTATAAATGACTAGAATATTAAGGACTATTCTGATAGAGGGACTTTACGAGCACGAGTGAAAGTAATCAGTCATGAGATGTGGAAATAAGCACACTTGTATATTTTATACAATATCAAGGAAGTGAGTAGTTATATCACCGAACATACCAATTTCATCAAGATAAAATATCCTCAAGCCAATTCAGTGTGGCTTTCTAGAGAGCATAACAAGATATTTATTAGGTAGTTTGAAGATAAAGTCTTACGTCAACCATCACAAACACCAAATAATGTTGCTGAAAATATCAAATGCATGATCTTTAAACCAAAAATGAATGTTATGTCTTATGAAGGGTTTGACATAAATGGATTTTCATATTACACAAAGTGTTAAGATGATAAGAGTGTCATACAAAATAGTGGGGTCACCCTTCAAGCGTCTTCATTGTATTTTTCTAGTGTGAAGGATAAGAGTCCACGTGAATCTCCAATGTTATATTATGGTGTCATTGAAGACATATGGGACTTTGACTACATAGATTTCAGAGTTCTGGTCTATAGGTGTAATTGGGTTGATAACACAAAGGAGTTATATTGGATGAATTGGGTTTCACATTAGTGAATTTGAAAAGATTGGCGAGAAGGATGAACCATTCAAAATGGCATCACAAGTGAAGCAAGTATTTTATATCGATGATCCTGCAAATGAAAAATGGTCGATTGTTCTTCGTGGTAAAAGGTAGTTCATTTTAGACATGTAGATGAAGAAGAGTACTATGACAAGTATGATGAATCTAGTCTATTCTCAGTTGGTTTGATATCACCAAATATTGAAGCTGAAACTGACTTATATATGCATGGAGATCACACTAAAGGAATGTTAATTGATACAAGATTCAAATATTAGAGGCTTGCTTTTATTTTATTTTAAATGTTAGATAAGCATTCTACATTCTTTATCACTTATATTTCATTGTTTGACTATTTTTGATATGACATTATTTCATATGACATTTGATCATGAGTTTGATAATCATGATGATGATACCGTGAGGATGAGCACCCTAACATTGATGTAAGTTGTATTGTTTTGTTACATAGATTGTGCATTTTAGAATGTCTATCTTATTGTATTGTTTTATCACATTTATAAGTTATATCTTTATGTGACTTATGTGTGCTTTTTGTCAATTTTAGCATGAGGATGTGTGCCCTGAGGATCTTGCTGATCTTGATGTGCAACATTGTAAGTGTGCAACAATACGAGGCATCACTATGATGAACAAGCTAGCAGCTAGCGGACCAAAGCTGGCCGTTGAGTTTGGTAATCAAGGAAATTATGTTGGGAAGAACCACAGTTCTTTTGTGTCAAATCTAGGGGTTCTGAGTCGTAGCAGATTGAATGTAAATGTAGAATCTTGGCATAAAGTTGATCCAAGCAAGAAAGATCGTATATGAAAGGAACTGTGTGTGAAATATTATCATTTACAATTCTATTTTTAGTGCTATTTATAATTCTACTTTTAAGAATATTCCATTAAGCATACAATGTCTTTTGCATAGCACATTTGAACTAGATGAAAAATTGCATTGTAATTCTATTTTTAAGAATATTCCATTAACTATATAGTGTCTTTTGCATAGCACATTTGAACTAAATGAAAAACTACATTGTAAAAAGGTGATGCAATGCTATGGTAGAGTACTAAGGAATTACATGACAAATCTGACAAGAGAATACATATGGAACACTGAGAACAAGAAGAAGAAGTCAGCCACTAAGCAACGAAACTATCTTAACCCAAAGGTTTGGGAGGTGTTTGTCGCTAAGAGACAAACCAATGAATTCAAGGTATTAAGACTCACTCTTCATATTGAATTCATGGTATTACATATTTAACAAATGGTTTGGACTAACCAGGCTAAAAGCAATGCTCAAAGAGAAAGGTGTGCAAAGAATATGCACAACAACACGATGGGTTCAGGTGTCTATGCAAATCTTTGCCAAAAGCTAATGCAAGCATCTTCTTCTCATTAGCCTACTGCTAAGACTGTTGAGTCCTCTACTACTACTGAACCTCTACTTCGCCATGATCTATGTATAGTTGGGAGGCAAATCAAATCCGGAGATATACCCAACCCTACAATTGTTGAGGCAGCTACAAAAATGGTAAAATTCAGCTCTTAGAACAATTACTATTGACTTACCAATAACTAATGATGATGATTAGCGGGAGCTCCATGAGGAAAGGAAACAAGGAAAGTTCACCTCTGAGGGAACAAGAGATGAATTGATAGTTTCTCTAGGTCACCTAGAGCATTAGGGTTGCTAGCCTTGATATCGGTATAAGAGCCTTCTTTGGGCCATCAGAGCATAAGCACAAAGGCTTAGTCTCAGAAAGGTATAAGAGTTGATTGCAAAAGGGTATAGAGGAAGCAATGAGAAAGTATCAGTCTTCTCAGAAAGTGCATGTGGCACCTGGCTCTTCATATGAGGTGGACCCTCCTACAATAGAGGTGGTTGGGAGTAATCCCATTGACCCACCACCTAGCACGTACGATGTAAGTATTTTTATGACATAATAATATTTCATAATGATTTATATAATATGTTTGAGTTTAGTTATATATAATATTATATGCAAATTTGTAAGGGTTGAGGCTATGTCGTATTAAATTACAAGAATATGTTGTCTCACTAGGTGAGACTTACCCACGCCTTGAAGGTGACATGATTTATGGTGCATTGTTGCCCGCTGATGCAATTTTCGTGGAACTGAGCTCATCTATGATACTTGGAAGAAGACTGCACTCCCATATGACCGCCCCGAGCACGAGATAATAGGTGAAGCAGAAGGTGGCATGGTCACATGGCCAAAAGTGGGAGTTAGATATACTAATTTATGTAAATCTATAATGTGTTTGTATCTTTATATACATGAAACCATTGACATGAGATTATATATATACAAGACATAACACCTAATAAATCTCTTACAACTCATGCTCCACCTCCACCTCCTCCTCAATTACCTGGTTGGCTTACAAAGGACCTATTCGACTGAATAGGCCCTTAGTGCAGGGGTATGAAAAAATGGATAGGTGAACATGAAGAAGGGTCGCTTATGATGGTCCATCTTAAGGAGGATGTTGTAGGTCAACCTCATAATACTATATTTTTCTAGAAGATGTTTAATTATGATTTGTTGAATACATTTGTGATAGAACTATGGATACAGTGAGATATTATATGGCTAAATGCCTCATTATATATGTTGTTCTATTTTGTATATATTAATGCATACATGATATACATTTGTGCATCCACTTACACATGATCTGTAAAGAGTTCACATTGCCCCATGTGGGATTTCTAGTTCCATAATTGATTAGTTGTGTAGTTAAAGACACTACCTCTATTAGCCAATATTGCTCTACCGCATTTAAATATTTTGATAAAAGGAAAAAGAGCATCATGTTAGCTCCGTACAATGTTGCGTACGTTTACCACTTTGATTATAATTTTGACTTAAGAATTAAATTTCATTGTGGATTTTGAGTTTTATTTTGTTTTCCTTCTTTTCACTCAGGAATAACCATCAGTGTTATTGGTTATTATCACTGTGACACTAACTGTGTATTATCTAGATCCTAAGGGTGACAAAGTAGACAATAGGAGACACGAATTGAAAAAGGAATTATTTACATGAGTAAATTTGTATATTATAGTTAGCATATATTATTACATTACTATTACTAATGCAATTCAATGTGTTACATTAACATATAGGGCTATAAAAGATTTCAAAAGGCTGGAGGAAAGGTGGACAACAAAAAGAAAGCGATAGCTTGGAAGAATGTTGAGGTAGTTTTCTGACTCCAGTGCATATTTATGCCAACTATTCTTACTTTTACTTATTAACATTTTGTATGTTGAAATTTATAGTGTCTAGTACAAGACATGGTTGGGCATGCACATACTACATGATGCAGTATATGGACATGATCGTCAGATATAGGGTAAACGAAATCAACTGCATAGAAATATAATCTATATATAGTCTTGATCATCATAAGTATATAGTTTCATTAGATAATATGAAAATATCAAACCTTTGAATTATATATGTCATTATCTTTACATGTGTTTAAAGTGAAAGACTTTTATACATAAGAAAATCTAGACGACATACAAAAGCCCTATACGATAGAACAACTAGATGAGATATGAGAACAATGGGCAGAAGCCTTCATTAGGAATGTCAACTTTCAATTTGATTGGGATTAACGAATGACTTTCTTAAGCTTTGATGTCATTATTTCTATATACATGTGGTGATTATGACTTTTTGCAACTTTAAATTGATGCGAGTAAATTATTAGTGCATATGTATGAATATATGATGTGTTCGAATGTGAAGATGAATGAATCTAATGAGAATTGTGTTTCTTCGTGTCATGAGAATGGACTTGGTGCATATGTGAATGAAGTATCATGCATGTAAATGAAGTATCATGTGAGTGAATAAATGTTGACATGAATGAATAGAATTATGTTTGAACATATGGTGAGAATGGAATTGGAGAATGGATATCAAATGTGGGTGGATTGTATTTGTTATTGTAGGTTTTATAGGTTGTTTGTTGGCATGTTGTTAAGCTAAACTTACATATGTTGTTAACCCATAGTTCAAAAATGTAGTTCAGAACTTCAGAACTTTAGGTTCTGAATCTTGTTGACCACCCTGGAAGCAGGTCTACAGACCTGCTACTTCAAAAGAAGTTAGTCGTCAATTGTTCTAAAAAAACCGACCGTTAAGATTTTCAATGTCAGTTTCAGGCAAAAAAACCAAAATTATAGGACTAAACCAGAATAGTTGTGTTGGACAACACGACCGTTCTTAGTAACACAACCACAATCGTTAGTTTCTGTTAAATAACAGTCATTGTACATATAAATTATTAGTTTAAGTGGAGAAACTAACGAGTATGATCTAGAATAGGTGTCGATTTGTTTGCAACCCGACAACAAAGAGACCTTTTCCATTAAAAAATATGACTTGGTATGAGCAAACGATGTCGGTCTCCGTTCCTCAATTGACATCTATGACACACAACAGGTTTTGGTTCCTTTTGCAGCCTGACGACAAAACGACCCTTTTCCATCCACAAATGTGACTTGGTATGAGCAAAAGACGTCAGTAGCCTTTCCTCAACTGACAAATAAGACACTTAAACATGTCAATTTTTTTATCAGAGCAACGACGCTGGATATTTGTTGTCAGTTTTTGTGGCCCCTTAGAACCAACGTCTTAGTCATCTAACTCTAGTGTCACCCACTTAGGTTTTGGTTTTTAACCAATGTTGTGTAGGTATGTTTTTACTAACGCTAGATAAAGTATCAATCTTTTCAGACTGTACCTATGGCGCTCCGTTCTTCATACGACGTGGATCCTCCTACGACAGAGGTGGTTGGGAGTAAGCCCATTGACCCACCACCTAGCATGTCTGCTGTAAGTATTTTTATGACATAGTCGTCTTATAGAATGATTTGTATAATATGATTTGAGTTTAGGTATATATATAACACTCTATATAAATATGTAGGGGCTGAGTCCATATAGTCTTTAATTACAAGAATATGATGGTGCACTAGGAGAGACTTACCCATGCCTTGAAGGTGACATGATTCATGGTGCATTGTTGCCTGCTGATGCAGTTCGCATGATGCCGAGGCTTGTCTATGATGCTTGGAAGCAAACATCGCTACCATATAACCACCCTGAGCACAAGAAGATAGGTGAAGCAGAAGGCGGTATGGTCACATGGCCCAAAGAGGGAGTTGTCTATACTAACATATGATAAATTTACAATGTGTTTGTATCTTTATATACATGATACTGTTGATATGAAATTATAGATATGCAGGACATAAAACCTAAGAAACCCCTTACAGATGGTCCTCCACCTCCACCTCCTCCTCAATTACCAGGTTGACTTATAAAGGACCTATTTAACTGAAGAGGTCCTTAGTGCAGGGGTGCAACAAATTGGATAGGAAAACATGAAGAAGGGTCACCTATGATGGTCCATCTTAAGGAAGGCATTGTAGGTAAACCTCATAATACTGGTAATTTTCTACAGGATGTTTTGGACATGTTTAATTATGCTTGGTTAAATACATATGTGATAGAACTTTAGATATGGTGAGAGATATTATATATCTAAATACCTCATTAGATATGTAGTTCAATTTTCTTATATATTAATGCATACATGATATACATTTTTGCAGCCACTTACACAGGGTCTGTAATGAGTTCACACTAGCCCATGTGGTATTTCTAGTTCCTTCATTCATTAACTATTTAGTTAGAGACCCTGCCTCTGGTATACAATATTGCTCTACAACTTTTAAATATTTTGGTGAAAAGAAAAAGAGCGTGATGTGAGCTCTGTATATGTTGTGTAAGTTTACTTACTTTGCTTATAATTTTGACTTAAGAATTACATTTCATTGTGGATTTTGAGTTTTATTTTCTTTGCCTTCTTTTCACTCAGGAATAATCATCGTGTGTTATCAGTTATTATCCCCACGATGCTAATCGTGTATTATCTAGATCCTAAGGGTGACGAAGTAAACAGTTGAGGACACAAATTGAAAAGGGCATTATTCACATGAGTAAATTTTTATAGTTATAGTTGACATATATTATTATATGACTATTTACTAATGCAATTCAGTGTGTTATATTAACATATAGGGATATAAAAGATTTCAAAAAGGCTAGAGGAAAGGTGGACAACAAAAAGAAAGCAATAGTTTAGAACAACTTTGAGGTAGCTTTCTGACTCTAATGCATATTTATAACAACTATGCTTACTTTTATTTATTTGTATGGTGAAATTTATAGTGTCCTGTACAAGCCAATGGTTGGGCATGTGCATACTACGTGATGCGATATATAGACATGATTGTCAAATATGGGGCAAACAATATCAAATGCATAAAATGTAATCTATATATAGTCTTGATCATCATAAGTATATAGTTTCATTAGATAATATGAAAATATCAAACTTTTGAATTATATATGTCATTATATTTGTAGGTGTTTAAAATGAAAGACTTCTATACACAAGAAAATCTAGATGACGTACAAAAGCTATATATGACAGAACAACTAGATGAGATACGAGAACAATGGGCAAAAGCCTTCATTAAGGATGTCAACTTTCAATTTGATTGGGATTAAAGAATAACTTTCTTAAACTTTGATGTCATTATTTCTATATACATGTGGTGCTTATGACTTCTTGCAACTTTAAATTTGATGTGAGTAAATTATTGGTGCATATGTATGAATGTATAATGTGTGTGAATGTGAAGATGAATGAATACAATGAGAATTGTATTTCTTCATGTCATGAGAATGGAGTTGGTACAGATGTCAATGAAGTATCATGTGTCTGAATGAAGTATAATGTGTGTGAATGAATCTTGAAGTGAATGAATAGAAATAAGTTTGAACATGTGATGAAAATGGAATTGGAGAATGGATATTGAATGTGGGTGGATTGTGATTGTTATTGCAGGTTGTTTGTTGGCCTGTTGTTAAGTTGAACTCAAAGATATTGTTAACCTGTAGTTCAAAACTACAATCTTGAACTTCATACTACAAGTTCTGCATCCTACTGACCAGTTAGACAACAAGTCTCCATACCTGCTACTTAAAAAAACTTATCCGTTGTTTGTTCCAAAAAAACGACAATTAAGGTCTTCAATGTCGGTTCTGGGGTGAAAATCCAACATTATAGGATTAAACCAGAACGACCGTATCAGACAACATGATCATTCTTGGCAGCACAACCATAGTTGTTGGTTTTTGTTAAATAACCATCACTGTATATCTTGATCGTCAGTTTAAGTGGAGAAACCAACGACTATGAGCCATAATAAGTGTCGATTAGTTTGCAACTTGACGACAAATAGACCTTTTCCATTTACAAATATGACTTGGTATGAGCAAACGATGTTGATCTTTGTTCCTCAACCAAAATCTATGATGCATAACGGGGTTCAGTTCCTTTTGCAGCCTGATGAAAAAGTGACCCTTTTCCATTTATAAATGTGACTTAGTATGATCAAACGACATTGGTGGCCTTTTCTCAACCGGCGACTAAGACACTTAAATGTGTCGGATATTTTTATTAAAGCAACCAAGGCTAGATATTCATTGTTGGTTTTTGCATCCGCTTATAACCGACGTCTTAGGACTCTAACCCTAGTGTTTCCACTTAGGTTTCACTTTTTAACCGATATGTTTTAACCAATGCTAGAGGTAATTTTTGTACTAGTGAATGTTTCAATGATCTAGAATTATGAAATATTGTGGTGTGTGCATTGGCAAATGAGTAATTTAAAATCATTATGAAACTTAAGCATGGGGCATGTAAAATTTATTACTTTGTCCCCCTATCTAGAATGTAAGAGAGGGTGGGTAGAACTATTTAAAAACTTGCTTTGTAGTCCTTTCCAAGTCGTGATGTTATCTCCCTCCATGGAGTTGTACCAACTCCTTGCCTTTCCTGTAAAAGAGTAATTGAATGATTGGAGACTAATATCATCCTTCCAATCACATGATTGGTTCTTCAAAGCATAGAGATATAAGAAAATCTGGAGATGGTCTTGATTTTGTTACTAGAGAACGTGTTGCTCTGCATCATGGTGATCCTCATTTGATCATATCTCAAACTACAAAGCTATAATATCAAGTGGGATCACATGGTGATCTTTATTTTTGGATTTAGGGGTAGAAAAGTCCCTAAGTTGCTTTTGATGTTCATCCTTAAGGGTTGAAGCTTTGGCTAACCTCACTTCTTCTTTGATTTGGATTTGATCTCTTGTACAACTATATCTCTTTGGGAATCAAGTGCACGGTTCACAGGGAGAGTGACTTCTTGCTTGTCCACTCTGCCTCTGGTTAGCATGTTCAGTTAGTAAAAAAGTCTTGTCAATCTCATTATTAAAATATAATGATGCAAAGTCAACATTGTTTGAGTGTTGCATGCACATAATATGGTGTCTAAGATGAATGAGAAAAATAGCATTTGATGAACACAAGGAAATCATGGTTCTAGTGGATATGCAACAATATAAATTATAAAATAAAACCCTAAATCGATCTTAATAAAATTTGAACTAGTCAAGATTCTATTGTCCCCGAAAGTGGTGCCAAAATTTGATGTGATATTTAAATGCACAACAAATTCACCAAAGAAATTAATCCTATATTTTACCTAATCTACATTCAATAATTACCACCTGCAAGTATAACATAGGATCAATCCCTAGATATAATATTTTTAAGAAGTTGGTCCAGTTCAAACTAATAGAAAAATCTTGAATAGAGTTGATTTGGTGACTAAACTACTTGCAAGGAAACTAAATGAGAATGAAAATTTGATTGGATAATTGTTGGGAAAGCACTCTGGTGAATTGGGTTTCACCACTATCACTTGCATATTGCTTCTATCACATTGCACCTCTCATTGACATGGATACTTAGATTGAGGATAACTAGATTCATCTCCTTTTAGAGTTTGTATCTACATGGATATATTTCCTAATGGCTTGAGGTATCGCTAACTTTGGATCATTAATCCATTTCCCTAGAGAACACCCTAATGTGAATCATCCTATGTTCGACTATATCATTTGGTATTATAATCCTATATTTCAATGTCTCTACATCTAGAATTATTACATTCATGCAGGTTAGGTGCTCAAACTATCTATCATACTTTAAATCTAATGATAACCAATCATCATAACCATGAAAATAAAGATTAATAATGTCAGAAACAAGATAGGGGAAATGAGGCTGATGCCCACTCCCCAAACAAAAAGTATACTCACTCGAGATAGAAATTAAGAACAAAGAGTATAAGGGAGAAGAAAAGAGGCCATTTCCTAGAAGTGATGGGGTGCAGTTGTGGTCTTCAAAAATGGTTAGCACTCTTATAAGAATAGAGGTCTGGTAAAGTCCATGATGGGTGTCACCTTTTATTCTTCTCATCTACATCCAAGGCCTCAAAAAATCATGACAAGACCGATGGGGATCAAACTCGTACTCTTTAAGATGAAAAAAAATTTAAACATGTATTCTCAGGATCACAAAATAGGTCAATCATAAACCCAGTGGTGTGCTCTATCTGTCCAATGAAGTCATGTGAACTAGGTGATTGGTAAGTATGTTGGGAAACTAGTCACTTAAGGCTTGTCTTGGTGGAGGCCACAATTAGCTGACTAGTTTTGTAAATCGGTTGACAGTCTGGGGATCAATTCTTATTGCTACACACAAAGTATTTCTAGTCTGGTGACTCACCTGCTGTATTGGTAGACTTTCTTGTATCTCAATGAAGGCATGGGTCGGCCAATTGGGTGACTGGTTGATGAACCAATGAATTAAAGAGGTGTTAGAGCTTCTATGATTTCTTTTAATTTCATGAACTAGACAAATGGATGGACTAATCAATCGACTCACAAGGCACTAAAATTTTCCTTGGATGGGGAACCCTGTTGGATGACTATATGACTCAGTCACCCAATTGGAGCTCCTTGAAATGTTGAATTCTCTTGTATAGCAGGCCGTCTTCTACTGCTTGGAGAGCACATGTATGGTCCCAATAGGATGTGCTTGGGTTGGTTTCACCCGTTGAAGAAGTTTGTGCATGCTTCTTACAAAAAGACAAGAATTCTCATAAAAAAATCCTGAAATGTAGGATCCAAGCAATCAAAACCTAGTATTGCTAAATTGAATCAATAAATGCATGAATTTCATGAGAATATAAGCTAAATATTTACTTAAATCTAGATTAATTCATCCAATATTCCTTAGATATTTATTTAATTGTAGTACATGTTCTTTTGACTCTATCATCTCCAGTATGGGAGGTTTCAAAGACTTCTTGGCTTTCTTGGGCCTATGCGAATATCATTTGTAACCTATGTTGGTGATGAAAGACATGTACCACAATCTTGCTATCATAATGTTAATCGGGAGATGATGGGATTGGTAATGCCCTTATTGACCTTGTCTAACACTTTTTTAGGTTGAAGTACATTTAGCTTCTTCACCTCCATCAACTTACTAGGATTGGCATAGGTTTTACACATGACTATCTCCTCCTTTGCGTCATTGCTGGCTATTTTGAAACATAATGCATGAAAATCATATTTTTTTTGGCATTTTGTTCAGTGTTGGTCTTAGGGATGTTATTTACTTCATTTTCTTCTTATATGACCATGATGTCATTGCCTTCTCTATCCTTCATACACTAGTGCAACAAAGATTCTATTACCCTGTGTATCCATGGACAATGTACTAGTATATTTAAGGTTGTAGGTGTGTTCATGATGATGAATTAAATAACAAAAATCTTTGGTTTAGCTTAAGATCTAGATGTATCTTCTTATAAAATCTCAAGCATGCCATAAAAATCTCAATCTCCAATAGTGGTGGCTTGGATATCATTAGATTCTATATACTAGGTTGACCAACATTCTCATACTAAACATTCCAACCCCATATGTCATTTATTGGGATGTGAGGCACATAGATGGTGTATTATGCTTTTGTTACAAATAGGGTTTTGGTCACTTCTCTTTTTGTGGTTCATCATTGGAAAAATTTATTACATGTGTGGTAGTGATCAACCTTAACATGTTGGCTAGGGTGTCAAGATAGATTTGTTTTGGAAAAAAGATTCTCCATGTAGTTGATCACCACTTACTTGTGAGTAGGGGATATCATAATCCATTTCCATTGTGCAATAATAACTTTGGTCTTTTGCAAGTATTAGATGATATCATACTTTGGAAATCCATGTTGTTGTCTATTTTTTATTGTTATTCTTTATCAGGTTCTACTTATATCATTGGATTCAAAATAGATGTATGTTCTCTTCATGTGACTCTACCATGATGAGTGATGGTGTAACATGTTTTTTCGATGTAATCCTTGGGTTATAACACATTGTGTAAGTTTCCTTGATTGACATGATGCCCTTCTTCTGCTTTCTTCTTGTCATGAGAGTATGAATAAGAACATTTTAATATGATCACCAAATTAGATATGGACATGTAAAACCTTAGTTAATATACAATGAATGGTAATTATCCTACCCTTTTGATGTGACTTTATGATTGGATCCTAGGACGATTATGATAGGTGTTTTTTGTGTAGGACATGTTTTGAGTAGTATTACAAGGGCCCTTCATGTATTATCCTTGTTATTGACTAGAATCATTGTTTGTTTCATGGCTACTTCTTTTGGGAACTTCTTTTATTCCCCTAGTATTGTGATGGGTTTCAACTTTAATGTAGACTCAATGATCTTGATTGTATTGGAATTTCTGACATGTTGGTGACCTTGGAACCCTATTTTGTGATTGTTACCTAAGATTCTTTGGTAGTATATTTCTTATTAGTCACTTAAAAAATTAAATGTTCTTGATATCCTTATGGCCACCCTAATGCTATAGTTGTAAATGATAGATATAGAAATAGTTAGTGTTTGCTTGATTTCATTTCCATAGAGAGACTAACTTCTATTGATAAAATCCTCGTGTCTGTCGATTAGGATGGGTTCATCATGTGCACCACATGATTTCTTAAAGGATCTAGTTCTACGTTGATTGGTTCTTTCAAGGTTGACTCACCTTCTTTAAATATTGCCACTATTGTTTCATTGTGTTGTATTGATTGTTTAGGATCTTCTCCAATTTTCCCGTCTTGTATCAAATGTTCAATAGAATGCTTCAATGCATTACATTTTTGGTGATGACTTGCTTCTCAGTGAAACTCACTATATACATGTGGATAATAGAAGGAAGTGAGGGTCTATCATTGAAATATTCTTAGGGAGCTTTATTAAAGACTTAACAATAAATATGTTGATGTAGGAGACCGAATTAGAACTTGGGTTCAAATTACAAGTATCATGAACCTCTTTCTAAGGTGGTTAGAATTTAAATTTGTAGCTAACACCTTGAGACATCCACAATCACATACATAGTGAGAAGTAGTAGATAGGGTTGAAAATAGGGACAAGCTTGATTAACTATTGTGAGATTTGGTCTTAGCTTAGCTAAGTCAAATCTAAAGGTTGATGTACAGTTCCTTACTAAATGAAGAATGAACTATAGTTAAAGCTAGAAAGAATACAAAACTGGATTATCAAACAAAATAAGAGGTGAATAATCTTTTTGATGTTACCAAGAACACTCACCAAACATGAAAACACTCGTACCCATTGTATAACCATACCTTATTTTACAAGCAATCATCATTTATGTCTATTACCTCCACTCTAGATCACATGATTGATCTAGATCCTAAGAAAGCCTCTCTCTTGAGATGATAAACAAAAAACTTAAAGAAAAAAAATATGATTAATATCTCTAATATCCCAACACTTGTGTTTATTCACACTCCTTCCTACTTTGGATCTCATCAAACAACACTCTCTTGGGGTCATAAGAAATAAAACTTCATGATATAGTACCTAAGCATACAAGCAACAAAATAATAACAAGAGTAGGGAGACTAACATGCCAAGAATATATACATTTCAATTGAGTAAGAGTTATTACAAGGTCGGAAGGGATAAGTGACTACTCCAAACCCAAGTTAAATTAGTTAGCTAGTCATGTTAGTGAGGGAAAGTACTGATTTACAATGATGAATACCCATCATCTAAAATAAGAGATGAAATGGAAGGAATCAAGTGTAGGGAAGGAGAAAACAATAAACATGGAAGTAATCATGTCAGATTATTGGTTGTCTATGTAGATATCCTTCTCTTTGGTCGATGATGATGGTGAGAAAAACACTACAATGGTCATAGAAAAACAACAATACCTTCATTTCTTTCATCGGATGTCTATAAAGGTCGTAGTGAAGAAGTGTACTTGATGGTCAATGTGGAGTGTTTCATGACCTTTCTCATCTCAAAAGTTGGTTCTAGAATGTCAGAAAGAGTCCATGATCAATGACTGAAGAAGCCTCTCATCTCATTGATTGTGAGTCAATAGCAAGCCATCACTTTGTGATCTCAAGAAGAGATGCTCCTCATGGAGGCTTATAGTCCTTATTTATAGAGAATGTTGGTGTTCTCAAGGAAGTTCCAAGTACTCTATGAGTAGTTATTTTGTTATAGACCAAGCCAAGAAGCACATGCCTCGAGGCATGTGTTGTAATTTCATATGATGGTTCCATACATAAACTTTATCCTTTATTAAAGGTCAAACATCTACATTGGTAGACGAGGCAGTGGCCTCATCGGTCATTGGTTCCATGAATGCATGAATCAAAAAATTCATTAGTCAATAAGGTAGTTTTCTCATTGATTAGTTGGTCTATTGTCTCATCAGTTTGTGATCTTGTTACTTCATCAGTTGATAGGTTCCACATGTTGACTACTCTTTGGTGTCCATTTATCTGTAGCCTCTAAGGTTGATGATGCATCACTAACTTGTCATTGGTCAGTGAGAATCCATGGTGTCATCCGTTCATGTATCTATCAATACTTTCATCAGTTGGTGAACATCCATGGTGTCATCGGTTGATGCTTCCATCAACTACTTCCATCGATTGGCCATTCATCGATTGTTGGTCAATGAATTGATGGGTCGTTGGTTGCCCAATGGTCAACATGACCGATGCGGGTCTAGGCATATGAGGATTATGACTAAAGGGAATCTCATCTATTCACGGAGACATCCATTTTTTGGAAGGTAGATGAGGCCTCCAACCAATGGAGGTGATGTTTGACTCCAAAACTTGTGAAATTCCCTACAAAATGCAAAGCCTTGTATTAGTGGAAGATTCAATAACTTATTAAAACCATATGATTAACATGTGTAAACTCCTAAAAGAATGAGGCGAGGAAGGGTAGAAAAGGCACATAACATCCACGAAAATGTATCTTATCAACCTCCACAAACTTATCATCTAGATTGTCCCCACACTATGAAAAGAATCAAAAGGTAAGTAAATGAATTGGGTTTGTTATCATGATAAGAATCAAAATGAAGTAACCATGATTTTATTGTAGTCTTATATCAAGATAGTTGTATGGCAATATCTATTTCCTATGATACCCCTTTAAAAATGCCATTTGAACTTGCAGTACATTGATCCTTATCTGGTACTATCTTGCTCAGAGTAAGAACTTTCCTTGGTGATATCAAACCCAAGCACTATTTCCTAGATGCATAGTGTGCAATTTTCATAGAGGTATCTTTCACTCGTATCTTTCATTTTCTTGGATGTACAAGTGGCATGTATGGGTAGGCTAGAGGTTAGGGTGTGACTTGTACTTTGTTGGGTTAATCAACCAAAGGTCCATTTAAGGAGACAATGGTCCCTACTATCCAAATCAGTTGGTAAACTAATGACTTCACATATGATGTACCACTGCCCTAGATTGATCTAGCTTTAATAAACACCATTGAAGTCCAAGTGGTTATCCTATTGATTTTATGGGTGTTAATTCTAATTGTAATGTAAGTACATTCTTTAGTACAAACTATACACTTGCCATGTAGCACCCTTAGCTCCTAGCACACTACAACTCTCTTTCTTTTTTATTCATAATCATGCTTTTATTCTTTCTCTTTTTGTCTTTCACATGGTTTGGGATTTTTTAGGGGGTGGTTTAGTGGATGACCAAGCACTTTTACCCTTTTTAGATTTTTCTCAGTGGAAACAAGGTAATATTATTCCCTTTGCTTGTGCACTTGTACCTAGTACTTAGGGTCCTTGGTAACCACAAACAGGAAAAGAGTTGATATTGTGATCCTCCTTTTTCACATGCTTTTAAAGGTTTGGAATACTTTATTCACAAACTAAATCATCTTGAGATAAGCTTGGCGTAGAGGCACGATTACTTGGAAATAAATAGAGTTATATTGCCCTACTCCATTTACTTTGTCATTTAAAATAACAGATTATAGCTTATAAACAGTCAAATCTAGTTTAGAGGTGAAGATAATATCTAGAAAATTGGATCAAAATTTGTGAAAAGTCAAAATTTTATCCCTCTATGGTGTCAAAATTCCTCATGTTAAGCGAAAACCTAGATGAAAAGAGTTTGTGTAAGAAATTAATTTTTTAGTATTATTAAAGAAACAAAAGACAAATAAAGATAGATAGAAAGGTAATGATGATGTAACTATCTTTCCTGTTTACACCCCACACTTATCATTCACTTTATCCCTAGAGTGTCAAAGGATGAGAAAATGTAAATGTACAAGGTTTTAGGGCGCTTAACTATTGGAGGATTCCTTGACTTCTCAACATGAGCATTGCATTCAGACAACATATGCACCTTGTAAGTAGCGGTAGTCATCATCCTAGAAATATTCAAGTCTCTTTTCCAGGTTAGCTAGAGCTTGCATCCAAAATAGAACATGGAAACCATAGTATTCTATTTTTTATTTGTAGAGGGATTTTGTGATAGAATTGTAGAGTTTTGAAATACCTATCTTTTGTGGTGTAATATTTTGTGCATTTCTTTATCGACTCAATTATCCCTTTTGCACATCTCTCGACCTTTTTCTCAATCATGTTGGCAACATGTGTGGTATCACTGTGCTATCTAACTTGTAGAGTTTTGAAATACCTAGTAGAATACACTTCTTCTTCTTCTGGTTACTTGAACACAAAGCTCTCATGACCAACGTCAGAAGAAAAGAAAGGTCTATGACTGAAGATAGTACTTGTAGCAGGTGTAAAGATACCGACAAATCCATCCTACATGCTCTACAGGATTGCAGGTTAGTAAAACCAGTGTGGACCAAGCTAAAAGAAAGCCAAACACAAGTTTTCTGGCAGGAAAATGATGCGGGGAAATGGTACCATCAACATTCAGCAAGCCAAGAAGAAGCTGCAATTGAATTCATGGTGGCATGCCACTACATCTGGAAATGTAGGAATGAGGCTATCTTCAATAACAGGGAGACACCGATCAGACATCAGGAGCTGCATATCCAAAAACAAACTCAGTTACTCTACCATGCAAGGAAGACGGAGGCCCTAAATACAACAACAACGAAGCAACTAGAAAAATGGCAACCTCCAGCAGTAGACATGATAAAAATTAACACCGTTGCTGCTACTAAGAAGAGCGGAGCTATTGTTGCTGGAGTGGCGAGGAACTGGAAAGGATCCTGGAAAGGAGGATTTGTGAGGAAGGTACAAGAGAGAAACGTGACTGCAGCTGAGCTCCTAAGTATTCTGAAAGCGGTAGAGCTTGCAAGAGATAAAAACTGGACTCAGGTCACTTTTGAATCAGATTGTCTCGCAGCTGTCAAGATGATCAATGGGAGAATGGAAGATGTAGGGCCTAGATACACCCACACTCTACAGCGCATTCAGATGAACGGAAGCAGAAGGTATACCTTCTGCTACGCAGAGAGGATTATGAACCAAGTTGTGGATCAACTGGCTAAACACTTCAAAAATAAAAACTGTCTCGATGGATGGATCGAGGAGGAACCTCTGGATATTAAACATATCTTAGAAAAGGAGGGTTGTAATGGCAATATAGGAAATAGATCCGATGAATCGATTGCAGTAGATGATTAATAAAAGAAATTAGGTTTTCAAAAAAGGCATTATAATTGTTGTATAAGATGGAATTCTCGACTTTCATATCAATATATAATAGTGAGCACGACAATCAATTGTTGTAATAGGAGTAGGAATATAAATTGTGGCATGTGATACTTTAGTTACTCAATCATTATTGCTTCCTCTATGTAGTCCTTTTTGGCTATTATATTGCCCAAAAGATCATATCCATCCTTGTAAACATCTTGGATTTATCTCCAAGTATTATTGGGAAAGTTTTCATCATGTTTACATTCATGTACCTGTTGGTATGTATGCCCTGAGAGCCAATCATGGGATGATTGGTGGGATACATTAAGATTGATTTGATAAACATCAAAGGCAAGCTTCCAATTCTTTATGGTTCAGTCATATGAGATAGTGATAGAACATATTGAATGTCTAGAGAATGACAATACTCAATGACGTATGCCTTCAGGTTCAGGACCTGAACGATGATATCATACAGATGCTAAGAGTTTGTAAATTCTCATTATGTCCCTAGTCGGATGTCATTGTGGAAGGTAGATAGACAGCAATGACACACAAGACTAGATTGTGGTGTTGGTTGATGATAGAATCTCATTAGTCATGATATAGAGATATCAAACCAAACACATAGGTACTTGTTAGAGAACAAGTGTACCAGACAGACCCACTGTGAGTTCGACACATGGAACCATGACATGGTAGTCATAGTCAGTACTCACAGTGATAGTGGTGAGTGTGATTCTTTGACCTGAAATCACTACACTCAACACATGTCGTTGGGCACACTTTGACATCATCAAACGTAGTCCTGAAACATGGGTTGTTATAAAGGTGATGATTGGGTGTCTTTGACACATGGGGCTTTTGAGGGGTGAGTGATAGATATGAGATTTGTCCCTCCTGAGGGATTTTGGTATCCATGGCCGCTTGATGAGTAGGATTGAGAAAGGTGTGCACACATGTGTGAATCAATATGTGATATTGATGTCATACATATCTCTTCCAATCTACTCTGAAATCAAGAAAGTGAATGAACATTGACAGGATGATTGTTCCATGCCTCGAGTTCATTCGGGATATCAGTGACAAAGGAATTATACATTCATTGTAACACCATTCATGGATTGTAGGATTGAAAGTTGTTCTCCAACTTTCTATTTCACTTGGGTAGCAGTGATGTGTGACTAGGCACCACTCTTTGCTTGTAAAGTCATAAGTGTTATGGACTTTCACTGCCAACGTGAAAAGGACCTGCAGGGTCACACACATAGGATTTAACCTGGAAGAGGAGTTCTGTCCACATACAATGTTTAGATTGATTACTAAAGGAGTTTAATAGTTCAATTAAATACTCAATTAATTGATAGCTCAATATCATAATGTTCAAGGTGTTGGACGGATTGATTAGAGTATCAGATTGATTGAAACTGCAATTGACTGATTCTACACAATCTGCACTCCCAACTGATCGACTCATGTGATGAACCGATCAGCTGAGCTTGGTGAACCAATCGGCTCAGATGGTGAGTCGATCGGCTGATGGACATGGTGAAACAATCACTTCAAGTGTTGAAACAATCGGTTCAACTGGTCCAACTGAGCAAGTTGGGAAAGTAGGATTGGTGAGAAATTTCTTTTCGTTTCACTTGGCCAATTTCATTAGAACAAGGATTGGTATTAGGTACCAATTAGAAACAAAAGAAGAAAAGTCAATCGGGAACTGACCAGGACCACGAACCGACCGATTCAGAAGTGAACCGACCATTTCATGGGTCCCAACCGATCGGTTGAGGTGTCAACCGACCGGCTCAGGTCCCCAACTGACCGTTTCATAAATGAAATGATCGGTTCAGGTTGCGCAGTTGGTTATT
This sequence comes from Alisma plantago-aquatica, assembly GCA_963693085.1. NCBI lineage: Eukaryota > Viridiplantae > Streptophyta > Magnoliopsida > Alismatales > Alismataceae > Alisma > Alisma plantago-aquatica. The sequence continues at coordinate 314,422,009 of OY856413.1, read as the reverse complement.
TTTACGGAAAATCTCGAACCCTTCTACTCCTGCTTTAGTCCCACATTGGCCGGGATAGAGAACCATCTCCCATGACCCTCCTATATATATAGGGGTATTGGGGGCTTCTCAAAGTACAACTCAGTGCAACTAGTTGCTATGTAAAGTTGTCGTTCTCTCTGGTTTTGGTAACCGAGAGAGCCCGAGCAAGTGCTACCTGATAAGGGAGGCACAACAAAGGAAAGACAACTGCAAAAAGCGACTAGTGGCAGGAGAGTGTGTCAGTGACTAGTACGCCGATAGTAGGGTGCGACTCCTTCCAATTCCTTGTGAGACAAGGAGATTGGAGTTCCAGGTGGTCCGTGTGGACTACTTCAGAGGCGGGAGATTTCTACCGCTCGGAGGACAGCTGTCAATCCCGACAGTCCCGGTGAGACCAGGAGTCGTCACTCCTGGTGCGACCAGGAGCTGCACAGACACCGTTCAAGACTGGAGGTGAAGACCGCACAAGGCGCGAGGTATTGTCACCGAGCAAGCCTCGGGACAAGGTATGATTCCACAAACCATCCTTTCCTATTGTATAGACGTTGACACGTTTCCTTGTTCTGGGTTTGGGGAGGATAATTTTTTTTGTTTCCACTGCCTTCTCTGTCTCCCCTAAAACCCAACAGTACCCTCATACTATGAGGATATCCATAAGGTTAGTCTTAACTACACATATGTGGTCACATTGAAAAATGAATAAGAAGTCATCATAACTTTTCATGAGCCTTTTCATAATTAGATCCAAGTCTTCTTGAGGCATTCAATAACATGCGCGTGTGTTGCGATTATCAATGGTTGCTACCACCATATATGTAGGGAAAGTACATATTCCTTAACTTTTGGTCATAGAAGAAACTACAATTATAGATTACATATTTCACCCTTGAGCTGTGGATATGTTTGTTTGCCAGGTTTTCAAGAGGTATATTCTTTGTTTACTGCCACCATAATACGTAGATATATAAAGGTGATGCCCCTTGAATTTGGGAGTTGTTGGGGGATGATAGAGTTGATAAGGAATCTATTCTAATTTGGCATGTACCACTTGTCTTCTTCTTTAATTAGGTATCCCAACCTAATTGGTATCTTCTGAATGTCTTTGACTGCAAGATCCTAAAAAATAAGCCTCCCACTTTTTGTGTCTTTGGTTGTGTACTTGTAAATCATGCCTTGTATTTTTGCTATATATACCACAAATAGTAGCTAGATATCTTTATCTCTGTAAGGTAGTGTGATGAGCCTTATATGCCTCTTCTTCGCTGCCTCTACTAGATCTTTTACTGGATGCACATCTAGTCTATTATATCATAAGGGTGTGCTGACATATTGGGTGTTTCATCAAATATCTTCTCGTATTTTTTCTACACATATACTCTTCCATGATAGTGACACAGAGTACCTAGAATAACTATTTTCTTATGTATGCCTTGGTCCTAAATGCATCACATAAGTCGTCTCTTATCAATACACGTTTTCCATTGAGGAAGAGAATGTTGCCTCCAGGTCTGGAGTTATCTAAGACATTGACCAAGATGTGAATGTCTCATACTATAAACCTTGTTATGGAAGTCATATCCATGTCTTTCATGTATCATGGTTACACACATGAGAATGGATAATGTCGTTCTTTGATCAGTTTCTAGTTTAGAGGGGGCATGATCTGGTTCTATGTTTCTTGCACCATAAAATAAGGTATTTACTTCTTCTTCATCATTTTCAGATGATCTATCTTCATGATAAGGTGCATCTTTTATACCTTTTAGCTTATTGGAGACCAACTTCGACATATGGTTCCATATGTGGGTGGAAGAAGAATTAGCCAAATGTGTCTTCAAATGGAGGTGGTGGCGGAGCTTCATAATGAAAATTATCTTCTAAGCTTCTGTTATATCTTTAGTATTTTCCCCACCAACTCGTCTAGTAATTAGTTTGTTCTATCATGGCATCGCTGTCTCCCATGGCTTAGTTTTTGTTGACATGTGTAATTATTGCATCCTTAGGGTGCATATTCTTTTCTTTCACAACCTCTACTTTTTGTACTTTCCTTTTTTCTAGGTGTGTTCATTTATCTTTCAGGGGAGGATGATAAATTTATGTCTTATACATCATCTTTTCTAAAGTTATACAATTTCTTTATAGAAGGATTTGTATCATCATGTCCTAATAGATCCACTATGGTAGTGTATTGTGGCATTGAATCTTGATTGGAAGCACTACAAACAGGTGATGGGGTCTTCTCTTGTAACACTTGGCAGCTTTCAAACTTTGGATTTTTGCACCTCTAAGATCTTTGCATCCTTTTAGTGGTGCTGTAAAAGATGAATCTAAGGAGGCTTCCTTCCCCAGTTCACACATGGTTTAACTAGACTTCCTAAGTTTTCATTGTATCCCATCCCTCTCTCTTTGCAACTTATTGCATTCCTTATGTAGATCTTCTACTTCTTTAGACATATTTTTCATGACCTCACTCATCTGGTGCTGGTTGGATGCAATTTTCTATAATTGTTGTGGGAGGAGTGCAAGTGGTTATATTTTTACACAACTTTTTAACTTGTGTAGATAATGTTTGCATATTCCAATATAAATTTGAAACATTGAATGCAGAATCAAAAACCATATTGCACATTATATCAAATAGATATCCAAACTCCATTCCTTCACTTGGTTGTTGTTGATGGATTGTTGGAGGAGTTTGTTGCATGTTAACTTCTGCCTGTAAAGAGGGATGGATTGGTACTTCCTGCTACTCTTGTTAGGTTTTCTTAGGAGAAGAATATTTGTGATCATCTCCCTCATGTTGGCATATGTCACTTTTAGGTCCCACACAAGGTGTCTTCTCTATTGTGGGCACTTATTTATGGGCCTATTTATAATCTATTTGAGTTGGTGTAGCAGTAGGATTCTTGGTTAGGGTAATTTGTTGCCCAGCTATTGCCACTGTCTCTTTGTGATGTTTTTTTTATGACCGTGAGAACCCACCTCGGGCGAAGCCGACATGGTAAACTCTTGAGGCATGAGAGGGTGTGGTCCGATCACCCCCCCTCCCGCGCCTAATCAGCGTGAGTTGCCGTTCACAAAGTGCCTTCGGTTAGGTTCGAACCTGGGTCCTTCATTGGGATTTACCGAGCTCTTACCACCCGGGCTACTATGGCCGGACAATCTCTTATGATGTTGTTGCTAAATTGCTAGAGTTTCCTTCTTTTCAAGCCCCTTTTTTGCTTTATTTGGCATCCATAAGATCAACATGCCTTTTCAAGAAGGTTTAAGGAGCTTGTCTACCTTCTCAATATCAACTGCTTAGTTTAAGCTAGCCTCAACTACCTCCTTGGATTCATGTGTTTCAGTGGAGGCAGTTTCTCCTATCATCATTGTCTAAGCCTCAGTCCCAAATATGTTGGGGCCGACTGCATGGATCCATTGTTTCCATTCAGCTCTATCATGGGTCATATCATGGTCAAGATGTAGAGATTCAAAACATCTCTTTATAGATCTTCCCATGTTAATTTAGGCCTTCCTCTTCTTCTATTAATTGTGCTTGACTCAATAGGATTACTTTGTGTTGTACATGTCCATACCATCTAAGTCGACCCTCACACATCGTGTCCTCAATGCTCGCCACCCCCACTTTATCTTTGATGTAGTCATTTCTTAAGATATCTTTTCTTGTCTTCCCACACATACATCTCAAAATACACATTTCAGTCACATTCATCTTGTTGAGACATTGTTTTTTCACTGCCCAACATTCATTGCATTGAGCATGATTGGCCATATAACAGTTCTATAAAACTTGCTTTTTGATATGAGAGAGATCTTCCTATCACATAATACTCTTAGTTGCACTCCTCCATTTCAACCATCCTACAATGATCTCATGACAAACATCATTTTGTACATCCCCATCTATCTGAATAATAGAACCCAAGTAACAAAATTTATCACATTTTGGTATGTCTACTCCGTCCAACTTGGCTCCACCATTTACACTACTAGATTGGCTAAAATTGCAATGCATACACTCAATTTTGCTCCTACTAATCATCAATCTATTTTATTCCAATTCCTTTCTCCAAAGTTCAACTTTATCATTCAATCCATCTTTAGTTTCATCAATCAATAAAATATCATCAACAAATAACATACACCAAGGAATATCATCCTAAAAATTATTTGTCAATTCATCTATAGCAGGAACCAACAAATATGGGATGAGTATGGATCCTTGGTGTAACCCAACTGTGATAGGAAAAGTCGGCACTTCTCCTCCATGACTCTTCACACTTTCATAAGATCTATCATACATGTCTTTAATCAAGTGAATGTATTGGATTTGGACACACTTTTTCTTCAAAACCATCCACAACACTTCCCTAGGTACTTGGTCATAAGACTTTTCCAAATCAATAAAAACCATATGAAGATCTCTTTTGCTTTCTCTATACTTCTCCATAAGCCTCCTTATTAGAAAAATAGCATATGTTGTTGATCTTCCAGGCATGAAACCGAATTGGTTGTTTGATATTTGCGTTATTGATCTTAGCCTCTGCTCAATAATCCTCTCCCAAAGCTTCATTGTGTGACTCATCAACTTGACAACTTTGTAGTTTGTGCAACTCTGAACATCACCTTTATTGCTTTAGATGGGGACTATAATACTATTTCTCCACTCATCCGACATCTTCTTGGTCTTCATGATCTTGTTAAAGAAATTTGTTAACAACATAAACCCTTCACCCCATACCCTTCCATACATCAATGGGAATACCGTCCGGTCTGCATGTATTTCTTATTTTCATCTTTTTCAAAGCATTCTTAACCTCAAATAGTGAAACTCATCATGTGTAAATGATATCTCTTGTATTCATGTCACACAAGTTGCTAATATTATTTACAATATTTCCATTGGAAAGCTTATGGAAGTAATATCTCCATTAGTTCTTGATATCATATCCACCAACACTATACCATTTTCATTCTTAATGCATTTTACTTTACTCAAGTCTCTTCCTTTCCTTTCTCTTATACAATCCATTATATATATATATATATATCTTTTTCCCTTCTCTTGTTCCAACTTATTATAAATATCATCAAAGTATGTAGACCTTACATCCTGAACAACCTTTTTAACTTCTTCCTTTGTTTGCTTGTATATCTAGAACATTGCATCATCTCGAGATTTGGGCAAACTCCTATATATCTCCCTTTTAGTTTAATAGCCTTCTACACTTCATCATTTCACCACCAAGTCTCTTTCTGTGGAGACCCACAACCTTTGGATTCCCTCAAAACCTCTTTGGCAATTATTGTTATGCAAGAGCCCATGTTATGCCACATAGTATTAACATCAGACTCAAAGTTCCAAGTTTCCTCCTTGACGAATTTATCATGAAAAGTCATTTCTTTTCTGCTTTAAGATTCCACCACTTGATCATGCTATCTTTGTTTCTACTATGGTTGCCTTTATTGATCTTCATGCCAATATCCAAAACCACCAACATATGTTGGGTCGTAAGTTCTTTTCCAGGAATCACTTTACAATCCTTGTATACTTTATGATCCATCTACCTCATAAGGAAGTAATCAATTTGGCTACAATTGGGCCCACTCTTGAAAGTAATCTTATGAGATTCTCTTTTTTGGAAATGGGTGTTTGCCAAAATCATATCATATTCTACTATAAAATCTAATATCCTCTCTCCTTCTCTATTTCTACTGCCATATATAAAACCACCATGAACTCTCTCATATCCAATAGTGATACTTACCACATGGACATTTACATCACTTTCAATAATAATATTCTCCTCTATCAGTTTTCCCACCATCAATTCTTCCATGTCATCCCAAAAATCCTTCTTAGCCTCCTCGCTAAGGCCAACTTGGGGGGCATAAACACTAATAATGTTAAAATTATTTCCCCCAAGAACAACCTTGATAGCTATGTTTCAATCATCCATCCTTGTGATCATGACAACATCACCCTTCAACAACTTATCAACAATAATACCTACAACATTTCTATGTTTATCAAATACTTGTATACTAGATTTTGAATCACATGTATCCAATGTCTCTACAACATTCTCCTATCCACTTGATTTCTGACAAGCAAGGTATACTGAATATTCTTCTCATCATGGTATCCACTATCTCCAAAGATTTTCCTATAAAAGAGCCAATATTCCACAATCCAATACTAATCCTTTTTTGTTGAACTTGCTTCTTTACATGCCTTTGTTGAAAATGTTGCCCTTGCATATTCTTTACTACATTCAGGCAATGATGTAGCGAGACTAGCTTCTTTGCCCACACCCATCCAAGATGTGGTAACCCTTGCACATTTTTCACTACATTCAGGCAATAATGCAGTGGGACTAGCTTCTTTACCCACACCTGTCCAAGATGTGGAACCCTGTATCTATCCTTCAACACAAACGAGTACCATTGTGTCAAAACCCCTTGCATATTCATCACTGCACCCAAGTGCCAATGTAGTGGGGAAATTTCTCCTATAATTTTCAAAAAATTTGTTATTGATAAGATTAGCTTTTTGCTGTCATAGTTGCTCATCTCTGGGAGGGGTATTAGTTCATAAAATTTCTTGAATCTATAGAAATATTTTCATTCTTTTCTACTAAACTATATTAGAAATTAGATACTTCACATCCACTAGTCTATCCCCCTTTGCTCATGTGAAGTTACAAAGGAGTCTGGAAAAACCGAGGAGGCTCACAATCAAAGTGATTAGGCCTCTCATGAAAGTTCATTTGGAGCATTTAAGGAACTTGCCAGTGTCCATTTGCCAACGAGGAGACTCTGTATGTTTATACAGTTCCTCTCCATTATACACCATAGTATGTGGAGACATGTTCTAGTTATGTTCTCTATGTCAAATGTTAGTGAAGATCATGTTGGAGCTTATGAATAATGCACATCATACCTGAATGAATGCGTGATCCGTTAGACTGCTCTGGTATGTGAAACTTCTCCCCTGTAAGTCATTCCCATGCCTTATTAGTATTGAAGACTCTAGATTCTCTATCAGACTTGTTTTCACAGATAGCTTCCTCATATGATGAGGAAATGATCTTAGTGAGTACTCTTTTGTAAGATCATAATTTCTATTGAATAATCTGACAAAAAATCTATAAGGTCCTCCAAAAGTATCTTGTTGATCTTCTTCAACAAGGATTTTTGTGAGAGGACATAAATTCATGATTGAGTTTTGTGTATAACCTCTCTTCTAGAAAAAAAGATGTTGGAAATGTTTGCGGCTTGTAACAGATGCTTTACCCTAGTGAATATGTTGAGATTTTGCATGGTTCTATACACATCCATATCTCGTTTATTTGATCATCCTTTTCTTTCCCATTATATTGTAATTCTATTGATGATCATATCTATGAAAATGCTTTTATTGTCTACATATCAATATGGTTTTATCATTGTTTCATGTGTAAACGGTGTGCCTTTAGTTTCTAAGGGTTGTACTATAGATTCTCCTTTAGTAGTGAAGTGCTACTTAGCTTTAGATTTATTTACTACTTTATCTTTCTATCCTAGTCTTATTTCTTGTCGGGATATTAGAAGTAGGATCAATGATGTTTCATTTCTTAGTCTTGATGGCTTCTTCATATGGTGTATACTCATATGATGTAGAAGATTCACTTCCCTTAGAGGACAATTGTTCCTGAGGTTTGAGCTCCATAATGTGCCTAAGATGACCCTTTAGGTGCATGACCTGAATGCTTGTAGGTGTTGGAGCCCCCCAATCCTCAAGGTTATTCACAACTATCTCCTTTAATATCTTAATTTCATTAATCAAATTGCTCTGGGTCTTGGGTGATCCAATCAACTTGGATTGTAGTGACAACTGTATCATAATTCACTAATGAGTAGGTCGTTCAACAAAAATATAGACCAATTAAAGGTTAGACGCCTACATGAGATGTCAACCAAAGAAGTCTAGTCAACTGGTGAAGCAACATATTGATGTTGTAGGCAACCACTAAAGCTCTTGTCAACCATGGAAACTAATGATTTTTGTCATATGGTGAGGTAGCATCCCAACAAGGTCAACTGATGAAGTTTTGTTAGTTGATTGAGAAGGAGAAGGCTGCCATATATTTGAACCAAAGAAATCCATCGGTGTAAAAAGATAAAGTTGGAAAAGTTCTTATACAGAGAAATACAATAAAGAGGGAACAATCGGATGGTATTGTATTAGTTGACGAAGCTCCTTGGTCATTAAAGTAGTCAATCAACAAAGAGAAACCAACAATAAAGCAGTGAACCAATTGTGGTGTCAATGGTGAAGATTAGGATTTTCTTTGTCAAGATTAAGACTGCAGCAAAGGGTTCTTACAAAAGGAGGTAGGTGATGATGAAATTGGATCTCCTCATTGTTTTCAATGACTCTATGGTTTGGCAGAGGTGGTGGTGGAGATCTTCAACAATCTACTCAATACACCGTGAGGAAGTTGGTGATATATGACTTGTGTTTCTTAGAGGTGGATAGACAGGTGATGCAAGCGACTTATATAAAGGCAACTGATGAATATTAGAGCACCACAAGAGACTAATGAGGAAAATTTGGTCAATGAAGATTAGTTCTTTAAAGGGTGATTATCCTAGGGCAGGTTTTATCACACAGAAACTAAGGTTTTCTGGAGGTTTTGTATGAATCCTAGATAATGGCCTTTATAGTTGTGTATAAATAGTGGGCCCCTACAACATCATCTGTACTTGGTACGTCAGTTGAGCATATATAATGGAGTTTTTGGTGTTTTCGAGTGATGAATGTCCTAAAGAGACTCCCAATGAAGCATTGATGTTTGTATATTGATGGAGGATTTCAACCGATGAGAATATTGTCTCTATCAACTGGTGAAAAAACCAGATGAATTTTCTTGCAGATTGGTTGATCTTGTTAAATAAAAAATAGTAATCATATGGATCTCATTATCATCAATTATTTCAACATCAACTAAAACAATAGTATCATTCAACTATGCAAAATTTAATTATTTATACATTAACATTATGTATTAAATGCTAAACTAAAAGGAAAAACATAAATTGAAAATTTTAAATTCATAGTGACATGATAAAAGAAAAAGGGATATGTCAAAAGGTCACAGTCTTCCTCCCAAGGAGTGCCAATTTAGAGTCAGTAGCTTGACTCTTTGAATGCCATTCCTTTGCATGTGGGCCAAACAACTCTAGATCAATTCTTTACATGAATCTTTCATCTTCATAATATCTTTGATCTCTTTTCCCATTGATAAGGAAAGTGCCACACTTTCCACTAAAAGTCTCCATCATCTCCGTTGGATATACTTTTACCACTACAAATGGGCTTGATCATCTTAATTTGAGATTTCCTAGTAATAATCTTATAGAAGGATTGAACAATAGAACCAATCTTATTCCTTACCATCCTTTTGGTTCAGGTGCGAATCTTGCTAGATCTTAGTTCTCTCCATGTAGATTCTATCTTTTTATATGCATGTACTACAAGCTCCTCGCGCTCTTTAAGTTGTAGAACTCTTTTATTTCCTACTAGGTTGGGGTTCAAAATTTTAATGGCTTAGAAAGCCTTGTGCTCTAGTTCCAGTAGTAGGTAACATACTTCTTCAAATACTAACGTGTAGGGCATCGTGCCTATTAGCATCTATAGAATGGAAAAACCTTTATTTGATATATGTGAAACAATTACAATGCACTCTCTTTTATAGGACAAGAGAGTTAGGGAGATACATAACTAGGAAATATGAGATAAAAGAAAATCAAAAGACTATATAGGTTTAAAGCACATAACAAAACACACAACACACCATAACACATAACAAAACACACAACACAAGATAATGCATAAAGCGTATATACTAATACTTCCCCTCAAGCTAGAGTATAGATGTCAAACATGCCCAACTTGTTCACCAGTGTAGCAAATCTGGTCTTGGGAAGTATCTTGGTGAAAATATCACCAATTTGATCCTTAGTCCAGAGATAAGGAGTGCATATGCTTCAAGAGAGAATAGCTTCGCGTACAAAGTGGCAATCCACTTTGGTGTGCTTAGTTTGCTCATGGAAAGTGGGATTGTTGGAAATAAAAGTGCCTGCTTTATTAACACGGTGCATAGGAATAGGGTTAGAGTCAGAAATCTCAAATTCTTTGAGGATTCCTTGGAACCAAATCAATTCCGAAGTAGTATGGTCAATTGCCCTATATTCGGCTTCAACACTCGATCAGGCAACCACGACCTACTTTTTATTATGCCATGTGACCAGATTTTCTCTAACAAAGGAATAGTATCCAAAAGTAGATTTCTTGTCACATCGACCTTCGATCGACATAATCAGAGTCAGAATACCCGGTAAGTTTGCAGTGCTCATGTCTGCAATATAGTAAACCTTTTCTTGGAGAATATTTTAGATATTTAAGAATGTGACAAGCAACATCCCAATGACATTTTTGAGGTCTGTCTAGATACCTATTGACAAGTATAACAATAGAAGTTATTTCAACTCTCACTACAGTGAGATAGATAATTTTACCAAGCATTCATCGATATTGATGGTTATCAGGGTATGGAGGTGAAAATTCATCATCCCAGTTTGTATTGTGATCTAGAGGAGTACTATTAGGCTTAGAACCAAGCATGCCTACTTCTATCAGAAGGTCCAGAGCATATTTGCAGTGTGAAAGATAGACCCCAGAGGACGATTTGGAAACTTGAATTCCCAAGAAATACCTAAGTTTACCAAGAACTTTAGCAATAAAATGTTGTTCTGGATATCTCTTAGTAGCTAAAATTCCTTCATAATCATTACTAGACATAATGATATCATCCACATAAACAATAAGCACAACAAGTCCAGAGCTTGTCTTTTTAATCAACACATAATGATCAAAATGTGAGTGCTAAAATTGAAACTTGAGAATTATCTGGCTTAATTTATCAAACCACACCCGTGACCTTTCCATATATCACCTTCATGAGTTTGCAGACTTTGGAACACTCCTCTTGACTAGCAAAACCAAGTGGTAGCTCCATATAAACTTCCTCATGTAGGTCACCATGCATGAAGGCATTTTTGACATCAAGTTGATAAAGAGGCCAATCTTTATTGACATCTATAGAGATAAGTACTCTCACAGAGTTGAGGCGGGCCGCAGGAGAGAAAGTTTCAAAGTAGTCAAAGCCATATGTCTCATTGTAGCCTTTTGATACAAGGCGAGCCTCCAGCCATTCAATAGAACCATATTGTTGATATTTAACAGTAAAAATCCAATGAAAGCCAACCGTCAAACAATTTTCAGAATGATCAACAAGATCCCAAGTCTTGTGATCTTGTAGGACAATCATTTTCATTTCCATACGTTGACGTATCGTAGGATGCTAAAGAGAATGTGTAGCATTCTTTGGCACAATAATAACAGAAAGAGCAGTAGTAAAACATGCAAAGCTAGCACCAAGATTAGTAGAAGAGCAGAAATTACTAATCAGATGTTGAGTATAGGAACAAACACCTTTCCTCAGGCTGATAGGAAGATGTAGGTTAGAAAATACCTGAGGGTTGTTGTGACCTGCCGACAAGGGGGGAATTGGTTGTTGATGAGCCAAAGGAGGAACTATAACTGTGGGTCTTCTCGTGGATACCTCTTTGGCTTTGTCAGTGTGATTATGGTCTACTACCTCAGACAGAGGAGTAGGAACCACCAAATCACTAGATAAGACATACCCTTCATCTGAGTAGTATGACATGTTTACAAAGAACACAACATCCACACTCACAAATCATTTTTGATTGATAGGATCATAATAGAAATATCCTTTCTGAGTTTGGGAATATCCCAGAAAGACACACTTAATGGAGATAGGGTCAAATTTAGATATCCCAGGGTAGAGATTCTTAGCAAAATAGGTGTTGCCAAAGATGTGCGGTGGAACAGAAAACAAAGACACATAGGGATAAAGAAGAGAGACATGGACCTAATTATGTAACACAAAAGAAGGCATATAGTTGATTAAGTAGCATGTTGTAGAAACAACTTCATGCCTAAAATGTTTAGGAACATGATAGTGAAGAAGAATTATATGCGCTACTTCAAGTAGATGATGATTCTTCCTTTCTATCACACCATTTTGTTGTGGTGTGTAAGAGAAGGAAGTCTGATGAATGGTACCTTGATAATTACAAAGAAGATCAATAGATTTTTGCATAATTTCTAAGGCATTATTGGTTTGTAAGATTTTGATAGTAGTTTTGAATTGGGTTTGGATCTCAGTAAAAAAGGCGGGGATAGTTTACAAAATATTACTAAGATCCTTTAGTAGAACCAACCAAGTCACCCTAGAATAGTCATCAATAAAAGTCATAAAATAATGATATCTAAGAAAGTTAGAAATGGAACATGGATCCCAAATATCCACATGAACAATGTCAAATAGATTTATAGAACTAATTTCTTGCTTCGTATGAAAAACATTCCAAGTTTGTTTGCCAAACTAGCATTATTTGTAAAAAAATTATTTTTTAGAAATATTTGGAAATAAACAACAAAGTTTAGCAATAGAAGGATGCCCCAAATGATAGTGCCCTTACAAACTAGTCATGGAAGTAGATAGCAGAGAGGGAACAAATTGTGGCGCATCCAAGTAGTACAGTCAATATGGTCCCTCATGACCAAAACTAATCCTCTTCCTCATACGGAGATCTGGAAAACACACAAGCCTCATTATCAAAAGTGATTGATTGCTGAAGGCTCTTACCAATTTTACTGGCAAATAGTAGATTGAGAGGAAATGTTGGAATATATAATAAAAATTTTAAGGGTAGATTTTGGACATAGATATGGTTCTAACACCATGGATAGCAGACTGAGTCTCATCCCCAACAGTCACAGGAGGGACAAGTGTAGTTTTAAATAAGGTAGTGAAAAGTTTATAATATCCTGAAATATGGGCATATGCACCAGAGTTGATGATCCATTTATGTTTACCATAAGTATTAGGGGATGCAACTAAAATAGAGGAACCTCCTTCTTTAGCAGATGCTAATGAGGATATTCGAGCCTAGAGGAGTTTTTCAAACTCTGAGAAAATCCACTCAACTGTGGGCTGAGTAGAACTTTAGGCAGTAGTGGTGGAGTCTTCACACAATCATAGGAAACATGATTCACCCAGGCCGGCACATCATGCTTTTGCCAGCAATGGTCCTCATTGTGGTTCATGCACCCATAGAAGTTGTAGAAGCGGTTGATAGGAATAGGTTGAGGTTGACCTCATCCAGGTCCAGGAGGAGGTCTTTGTCGAGGAGCAAGTCCACCACGACTGCGACCACAACCACGTCCATGTCCTTGACTAGAATTAGAGGAGCGGACTACAAGGATTGAGTGATTAGAAGAAGTAGCAGTGTTAGAAGGAAGGCATTGAATGTGCTCAGGAACATCCCTCAATGTAGGTAAGGGATCACTAGGTAAGATTTGGTCGACCACACTTGCAAAGGAATGAGGAAAACTAGCAGATTTTGAATGAGATGAAGTTTGTTGTGTTTTCATCGAACATTACATTGATATCAACATAGAGTGGATGATATACTTCAAATTTGGCCCAAAGTGTTGAACACTAGTTGTAATGGTCTTCTATAGAGTCCTCAGTGGAATACTCCTCTTTAGCAAAGTTTTTGAAAATCTTAAAGGCCTTCTTCAAGTTTTGTTGATGTGAGTACACATGAGACAATTGATCCCACCTAGCTTTGGCAATTTGTAGGTGAAGAAGAGACTGAATGATCTTTGGTTCAACACTATTCACCATCCACATCATGACACCAGAATCATCTTTGGACCATTGATCGTAGGCTTGTTTGACCAGATCATCTCCCGAGTCATTAGGAGGACCTCTAGAAATAGAAGAAATATGAGAGTAACGTCCTTGGGCTTTGACATAGAGTTCGAATGATGCCACCCAATGATGGTAATTTGGTCCATCAAGTTTCATGGCCATAACACACAAGGTCCCTGAAGGATCTTTAGTTGCCATGGAAGCCAGATAAATGACACATACAAAGAAGAATTAGAAGTAGTACAAAAAGGCAGAACTGGGTGACAAGATATGAGAAATTCGTAGTGGAGCAACAACAACAAAATAGGAGCAACATAAAAGTAGATCTAAACAACCACACAAGGTAAAAGGAAGCAGCAGCCAAATCTAAATAGATCCAAGGAACCCGCATAGGGGCATTAGATAGCAACAACATATCTAGATCAACAATTTGTAGAAACCCACATTGGGGCAATAGATAGAAACAACACATCTGGATCAACAAATGTGAGAAACCCACATCGGGGAAGCAGAGAGAAGGAAATTCCTACGCCACCACTGTGTGAGATTCACTCCACCATATGTCATAGGCATGAAAAGAGATGATACCACTAGGGTTTCAGCTTGCCAATTTTGGGACTAACCAGAAGAGGGAATGGGGGGATGGAGGGTGGAGGTTAATGGACTAGAGAGGTTGAAGTTTGACAAGGGATGGAGGTCAGTGGGGTGGAGGTTGATGGATTATAGGTTGACTACGTGGAGGTCTATGGGGGTGGTTGAGGTTGCAGGTGTGGAGGTTGATGGGGGTGGAGTTCAATGGAGGGTGGATGGGGGTTGAAGGTTGATGGGTCAATGGGTGGAAGGTCGATGGGTGGAAGATTTATGGGTGGAAGGTCAATGGGTTGAATATGAAGGGTTGGTTGATGGGTGGAAGAGGAAGGGTTGATGGGCCAATGGGTGGTGGAGATCGATGGGTGGAAGATGAAGGGTTGGTTGATGGATGGAAGATGAAGGGTTGGTCAATGGGTGGTAGATGAAGGATTGGTTGATGGATGGTGGACATTGATGATGAAGGTTATGGAGAGAGAGGGTGACTAGGTGGTGGGGATGGTGGAGGTAGTGGGGTTTGATGGTAGGGGGTCGATGGGTTGGCGTAAGGAGGATTGAACACGTCTGATACCATATAGAATGGAAAAACCTTTGATATATATGAAACAATTACTGTAACATCCCTGACCTGGGTTATACTTTAAATTCTAGATGTTTTGTTTAAGAAAGGTAATTATATGCTTGTTATTATCTTTTGAAGAATAATTAAGGCTTAAGAGGAACTTATGTTTCAATTTTAGTCCTTTTTGAATAATGTTGAAACAATGTTTTACTTGTTTTGGACTAAAGTGAAAATTACCCAAGTTGAGGGGTTAACTTGAAAATGTTACATGATAAAATGTTCCTCAAGTTTTGAAGCATCATAATAATGAGAATGATGCATAGGTATGGCTTGTGAAAGCCTGAGCATCAAGAAAGAGCTTATTAAGCAATGTTTGTGCATTAAAACCTAGTTTTGGTGTAATGTGCAATTTACCCAAAACCTAGGGTTCAATATACAAAATACCACTTCTAGAGAGTCCCTAATGTTTCTTGGTATTAATTAGAGACAATAAAATCAGAGGGGCATCTCATTTGAATCTCTTTGGAGGAGAGAGAATCTTGATATTAAAATAATCAAGATTTAAGCATAATTGAAACCATAATTCAATTTAATGCAAAAATAAATATATTAATGGAAGTGCCCTTCAAACAAAAGTGTGATGGTTGAATTTGTATAAGCATGTACTTCCTTGTTCCTTGCAAAGGCAACGAAATATCTAAAGTGAGTGGAGAGCCCACTCACATTAGTTGAAGGAAAAGTAATATCCACTCAATTTTGGATATTATTATTATAATGGTTAAGGTGCTTAAATTGCTTTCTTTTAATTCATGGATAATGAAGAGGAATTACAAGGTGGGGGAGATGGCTTCGTATGCAAGGGATTGAGGGGAGTATGTGGCACCAATTTTAGGAGTTGAAGGAATTATTTATCAATTTCTCTCTCATTGAAATTCCCTTATATACATCCCATTTTCAACCCCCATGAAAGGCTTTTTCGACCCCTTTTTCTTTACTTGATTTAGTTGAACACAAGGGAGCTTAGGAGAAATAGGAGGACGTGACCCAACCTGTAGGTAAGCTCCATATTCATCTTCAACCTTGATTTCATGGTGGAAATCGAAATTCAATGCTTATTTTCTTCTTTTCTCCATTCAATCTTCAACCTTAGCCATTCTTTTCACTCAAAGACTTGAGGACGGACCTTGGAAAGTTGAGAAAGCTTCATTCACCATTGAGGACGTGAAGCTTGAAGCTTGGATTCAACTTTGGAGGTAGGTTATATAACTTGAACCCTTAAATGTCATTATTGCTTGCAATTTATTCATTATGTGTTGAAACTTTCTTCTTTCTCGATTTCCTTTTGATTAGTTGTTAAAATTATCATAAGAATCACAACTGATTTCTAAGGTTTGAAGCTTGAAGATGATGATGTCATCTTAAGCACACACCTCAACAAAGGAAGGGGCAAACGGTTTTCAAAATCGATTGAACTAATTCGGTTTCAAAACCGAATGAGTTGATTTGGTTTAAAGATCAAATGGGCAATAGGACCCAAGATTGAATGGGAAATTGAACCTAAGACCGAATCGGCAATTGAACCCAAGACCGAATGGGAAATTGGATCCAAGACCGAATGGGTAATTTACTTCAAACTGAATGGGTAATTTAGTACAAGACTATTTGGGTAATTAACTACAAGATCGAATGGATAATTGAGTTCAAAACCGAATGGGTAATGGATCTCAAGACCGAATGGATAAATTGAACTTCAAAACCATTTGGGGTTAATTTCTGATGTGATTGATGAAGATCCAATGACTCAAATTGATTAGATTTTAATTAATTCTAGAATGAATGATCCATGGATTGTAAACCCTAATCGATTGATTGAAGAATTCCTAATTGAATTGGATCATTTTCTTTGTTGATGGTCCAAACGGTCTTAAGACCATTTGGAGTTCAAGGGCTGTGATAGATGATTGGAAATCCAAGGGCTGTAATTGGATGTACTCTTAATGGTTCAATTGATGACCGATTCAATAAAACAAACCCTAAAATCAATTGATTGATTGGAGGAAACCCTACTTGGTCCAATCAGTTTCAAGATGGTTTGGACCAAACGGTCTTGAGACCATTTGAGTCCAAATGGTCTTGATACTGTTTGGGATCAAACGGTCTTTAGACCGTTTGGAGGGAAAATGGTCTCAAATCGTTTGATGTTCATTCGATTTCATTTGAGCAAACAGTTTCAAAACCGAATAAAGGAGTTAGGGCAAGACCGAATGGAGGTCAAGTATTTCAAGACCGTTTAAAGGTCTAATACTCCAAGACTGTTTGTAGGTTTAATTGATTTAAATCTTATAAGTACAATCAACCCCATGATTGTTGATGATGTTTATCAAAGGTAATTACAATGGTTGTACCTTCAAGGTACTTAAGTGATTAGTACCTCTTGAGTGGTTAATTTTTGATGCTTGTGGAAGCAATGACTTAATACACTATGTCAACCCTTCATTCAAGTTGAATTAAACTAATATAATCAAGTTTGATGTAATTAATATCCTAGAGAATATAAGAGAGAGAGGAATCCATACATGTATGATAACCATGTAATGGTTAAACCTCAACACTCTCAACATGAATAAAATATGTAATTAGGTATGATTCTTTATAATGAGATCATGAAACCCTAATTGAGAAGGTTGACGAACCCTAACCCTAATCTAGGGTGATGGTGTAACCCTGATTTAGGGTAATGATATGAGAAACCCTAATTCAGGGTATTATAATGAAAAACCCTAATTTAAGGGAATGCTTCATGAAAACCCTAATTTTAGGAAAAGCTACATGAAACCCTAATTTTAGGGGAAATGTTATAAGAAACCTTAATTCAAGGTAAGGATGTAATGAGAAACCCTAATACAAGGTAATGTGATATGAAACCCTAATCCATGGTGATGCTATGCATGTGAATCCCTAATTAAGAATGATTTCATATGAAACCCTAATCTAGGGTGATGTCATGTGAAACCCCAACATAGGGTGATGTTATGCAAAACCCTAATTGATAAAGAAGGGAAACCCTATTCCTAATAATGGAATAGTGAATAATATATTGGTGGGAGAAACACCTAAAGTGGTTAGTAATGGATAACCTTATATCAATAATGGTTGAATAAATCAAATGAGTGACTTATGATCAATACATTACATGATAAATGTGATGAACTGGTGTATACAATATTAGGATGGGAAATGCCCTAATACAAGATAAATTGATAAACTTAAGTAAGATAAAATGATGAGGAAAGTGATACATCAAGACATGATAGATATCACATTCATCACCTCAAGGTTGATATATCTCAATGTACCTTAAATCTAGTATATTTGGAAGAGAAACACATGAAATGTGTCAAGTCAATTTTCACATTGAGATGTAATGCACTTTGATAAGTGTGGGCTAACATACTTTAAGAAAAAGGATAAGCCAAGTCAATAAAGTATGGTGTAATCATATTCTGGTAAAGATGAGAGATAAACTCATATCTTGTGTTGATAATTCATTTAATGATAAAGGATGGGAATAAATAAGTATGATTGAATACTTATGATATTAATATATGCTCCTAGATGTGTGGAGCAATGAATTAAGGTTTGGATTGATAATATGAACTTGGAACCCTATTCAACTATAACGGGAAACCCTAACCCTAATAGTTGTTGCCTAGTGAGAGGTGACAAGATGTTTAATGACCCTGTAAGTCATGTGAATAGTTGTTTCCTAGTGAGAGGTAACATGATTTTTAATGGGCCTTGTGAGCCATATGGTTGGTTGTTGCCTAGTGAGAGGTAACAAGATGTTTAATGGGCTTTGTGAGCCATGTGGTTAGTTTTTGCCTAGTGAGAGGTGACAAGATGTTTATAAAAGTGTCATGTATGAAATGATAATGTTCAAATAAACTAGGAAATGGAAACTTAGTAATATAATAATAATAATAAATGGATACAATAATAATAATGAAATCTTAATCATGCATGCTTTATGCTTATAGCCAAATAAGGGCTATAGTGTTTTGAATAAGCTTAAAGGAGATAAGAGGAATACTTGAATTACATAAAGGATGTGAATAAGTATGATGGCTTGGCCAAGGTTTAATACCTAGAAATGGTGATGTGGTATTTAGTGAAGATGCACATGATTGACGTAGTTCAATACCTAGAATAATATCACAGGATTGGTCATAACCCAATACCTGGAATAATATCACAAGATTGGTCATAACCCAATACCTGGAATAATATCACAGGATTAGTTATAACCCAATACCTGGAATAATATCACAGGATTGGTCATAACCCAATACCTAGAATAATGTCACAGGATTGGTCATAACCCAATACCTAGAATAATATCACAGGATTGGTAATAATCCAATGCCTGCAATGGTTGCACTGGATTGGTAATAATCCAATACCTGAAATGGTTGCACATGATTGGTAATAATCCAATGCCTGGAATGGTTGCACATGATTGGTAATAATCCAATGCCTGGAATGTTTGCATAGAATTGGCATAGTCCAATGCCTGGATAGAATATGATGATGTATACTCACATGATTGGAACAATTCAATATCTGGCTAACAGATTGGCTAAGGTCAACAGACAAAAATGAGAATGATTCATGGATGACATACCATGATAATAAGTATCTTAGGATAAGCTTGAGATGTTGATATAGTAAGATGGATAAGTGATATACATGTTCTTCATATTCCTTATAAAGCGAATAAATAAATTACTGCTCTATCATAGATAGTTGCAATGCTTTAAGATATGAGAATGTTCTAAACTACTTATCCTCTAATCAGTTTTATTCTATTAAACTGCAATAATAATGTTTCTGGCAGAGAGTTATATCTCTCACTGGGACAATTTCAATTGTCTCACCCCCGTGGAATCCAACGTTTTTAGGTGGACGAGGATGAGGAGGTAAGAGCTATACTACAAGGGAAGGACATCATCATCAAGGACAGTAGTAACTTCTCAGGTGTAGATACTGATTGTCGTGTCTTGTAGATAAGAGTCCTATGTGTTGTCTCTGTACTCTTAGGTCCTTGGAGTCAGTACTTAGTGTTTTCATAATCAATATGAGTTTTTGGCTTGAATGCCTCGAGGTTGTTTGTGTGTTGCTCATGTGTAGACTTAAGAGAGCAATTGATGTATGTAATCTTTGAGAAGATATGGTACATGGTATGTACTTGTGAACCAGAATGTACATGTAATACTTTGGTTCTTATTATTAAGAGTTTCCTGGAATTGGATCTCTTTGAAAAAGGTTTTAATTTTTAGTGATTTTTAGTAATCCGTTGCTAATGATTGCTTTCACTTAGTTAATGACGTTTTGTTTGGATGCTTCACCACAATTAGTGGTATCAGAGCTTAAGGTTCGTTGAGTCTACAGAGACATATGACTAAGGTGTTGAGTCTGTGTTAGTGTCCTCCACTATATCTTATAATGAATTTTGTTTATGCATAAGAAGGGATATAGCTTAAAGATGTCTAGAGAACACAAGGATCACGTTGCTAAAAGCAATGTTACTGCACCAGTAGGAGGTGCAAGGGATCAGGCTAGAGAGGAATCAGTGGCTGAGAATCCCCATTTTGATGAAGCTATTATAGAAAACCCAACCTTTCATTCTCTATTTAGGGAATTCATGACCACAATGAGGCATATGGCAAACCGGATGCCCACACTAGCACCCAGGGCACCAAATTCCAATGAGGGACATGGGTCTGGTAAGACTTTTGAACGACTACATCGTGTAGGAGCTATAGAATATGCTGGGACAAATGACCCAGTAGATGCTGATCTATGGCTCACTGAGTTAGAAAAGGCTTTTAAGATCCTTAGTATTCCAGATGTTGACAAAGTCAAACATGCTGTATACCTTTTGAAGGGTAATTCTGGCCATTGGTGTGCCATAGAAGAAGTAAAAAGGAATGATGAAGAGGTTAGTTGGGAGGAATTTCGTCAAAAATTCATCAATAAATATTTTCCAAGAACATACTTAGATGAAAAGATCTCACAGTTTGAGAAGGTTTGATAGGGAACCATGTCAATAAATGAATATGAGGCTAGGTTTATGGAACTTTTACAGTTTTATCCTCAAATGGCTGCTACTGAGCAGGAGAAGATTCGACGTTTTGAGAAAGGACTGAATGATGAGGTGTCTATCTTGGCAGCTGCATTAGAAAGTAGAGAGAAATTTGCCACATTTGTGGAGTTAATTCGGAGGATAGAAAGGTATGTGATGAAGAAATATGAGGCAAACCTCAAAAGGAGGTCTACACAGTCACAAGAACAGTAGATTGGTGGTACTAAACAACCAAAGTTTTCAATAACATCGGTTCAACCACAATATAGTACATCAATACAGTGGTAATCAAGTAAGGGCCAAACTTTCCATAAATGTGGGCAGATAGGACATTTTAGGCAGCAGTGTCCAAGAAGAAATAATGTGGTGACCCAACAGTCAAGGAATAATATGCAAAACCCACAAGGACCTCAGGTTAGTGAAGCAGAAGGCCGAGGACGAAGACAAGTGTAACAGTTTGGTCCATCTACCTCTGGTAGTAGAGGACAAAGGCAATAGCAGATGATAGCTGACTCCATGTAATTGGGTCAGATAAGACACTAGATAACCCATAAAGGTAACTTGTCAGATAAAACTTTTCATTC
Organism: Alisma plantago-aquatica; assembly: GCA_963693085.1. Lineage (NCBI taxonomy): Eukaryota > Viridiplantae > Streptophyta > Magnoliopsida > Alismatales > Alismataceae > Alisma > Alisma plantago-aquatica. Next base: position 314,400,256 of record OY856413.1, on the reverse strand, counting down.
TGAATTATCTTTCCTTTTTCCTCTCTCTACCTACTGATTATAAGAAAGGTAGTTATTGTTGAGCTTCCTTTAATTAGTCCTATGAGGATATAAGGAAGAAATAAAAAGGATGAGAACCTATATTCAGAATAATATTCTCTTATATATTTTGAAATTTCTCTTTTCATGTAGAAAGAACGTAAAAGAAACACCCAGAGAAAATCTAAGATATTAAATAGTGAATTTAAAGAGATGTTAAAAGTATGAAACATAATATGAAACAAATGCATACTACTTAATTTTAGTTTTTGAATACCCTAGCCATGTATTCATCTATTAAAAATAAGGTAAGTATGTCACTCTTAGATTGTTATCTTTCTGATTACTCTGATCAAGTAGTCATTTTGAGACAATCTAAAGAGCATAACAAGGTAAAAGATGTGGCATGGATATTTCTACCACATTCTAATTGATATATGAAGGGATCTGAGTTAATCATGAATCAATTTATAAACAAAAGAAGATGTATAGTATAATGTATACCTTGGTCTGAGGACCTAGAGGTGATAGTTACCTGATGAGAGGTAAAAATGTTCAATTACGGACTAAGGGTTTGAATACCCAAATCTAGTAATCATGATGATGATGTGACGTGTTTCTGGCACATATAATGGATACCAAGGTAAAGAATTCTAGTGTCCAAGAACCTTCAATGATATGAGAAAATGGGGACATGACTCCTCATAAGATAAAAATGTTCAATTGTTGGATACTTAGAGAAGTATCAGTTTGTGTTGGACTTTGGTTCCAAGATAAATATATGTGTAACAAGTAATGTCCTAAGATGAAAGAAAGATGATTTATGTTGGTTACCTGGAATGGCCAATTGTGAAATCAGTCTAGTTATATAAAAATACTATGGATATCATATGTTAGGGGTTTATGCTCTACATAAACATAACATTAATAAGGATGTACTAATTGAAGGAAAAATTGTAGAATCATTGTGGGAAAAGCTTATTAAAGCTAAAAATAATTCTTTAAGATACCTCTAAGATAAGTTCTTAATTGATAGGTAACCTCCCCTTATGATAAAGTATGTACAACTAATAAGATAGTTGGTACAAGTAGTAAGAAAGTTTAGTGTTGTGTCAGCAGATGGGATGACACACCAGATGTATGAAGAGATTTGTAGTCACAAGTGGGTGACAAAATATAACTATGGTCTTTCCTGGGAAGTGAAATGCTAAACTAAATAAGGAGTATGGGAGACTCCCCAGAACCAAGAATCATGTCACATAAAGTTATAAATTGGGAAAGGTGATAAATCAATAAGGTTTGACACCTGAATAGAATGAGGTATATATAATGTATCTCTGACAAAGAAAAAAAATACTACCTGACACAGAGTTGACTCTACAACCAATAATGAAAAACACAATGGAGTATGTGTTATGTGTAACTGATTCTATGATAACCTTGTGTGGAAGAACTGTGTGTTGATCAAAGTTCTATGGTATCTCCATAACATTAAGATGTTATGTGGAGACCTGATGATATAACAAATGAATAATATTGTCTCTCTTTACCTGGGATTTCAGGGATGAAATCCTTGTTAGGGGTTTATAATTATAACATCCCTGACCTGAGTTATACTTTAAATTCTAGATGTTTTGTTTAATAAAGATAATTATATGCTTGTTCATATCTTTTGAAGAATAATTAAGGCTCAAGAGGAACTTATGTTTCAATTTTAGTCCTTTTTGAATAATGTTGAAATAATGTTTTACTTGTTTTGGACTAAAGTGCAAATTACCCAAGTTGAGGGGTTAACTTGCAAATGTTACATGATAAAATGTTCCTCAAGTGTTGAAGAATCATAAGAATGAGAATGATGCAGAGGTATGGCTTGTGAAAGCCTGAGCACCAAGAAAGAGCTTATTAAGCAATGTTTGTGCATTAAAACCTAGTTTTGGTGTAATGTGCAATTTACCCAAAACCTAGGGTTCAATATGCAAAATACCACTTCTAGAGAGTCCCTAATGTTTCTTGGTATTAATTAGAGATAATAAAATCAGAGGGGCGTCTCATTTGAATCTCTTTGGAGGAGAGAGAATCTTGATATTAAAATAATCAAGATTTAAGCATAATTGAAACCCTAATTCAATTTAATGCAAAAATAAATATATTAATGGAAGTGCCCTTCAACCAAAAGTGTGATGGTTGAATTTGTATAAGCATGGAATTAATTGTGCCTTTCAAAGGCAACGAAATATCTAAAGTGAGTGGAGAGCCCACTCACATTAGTTAAAGGAAAAGTAATATCCACTCAATTTTGGATATTATTATTATAATGGTTAAGGTGCTTAAATTGCTTTCTTTTAATTCATGGATAATGAAGAGGAATTACAAGGTGGGGGAGATGGATTCGTATGCAAGGGATTGAGGGGAGTATGTGGCACCAATTTTAGGAGTTGAAGGAATTATTTATCACTTTCTCTCTCATTGAAATTCCCTTATATACATCCCATAATTTTCAACCCCCATGAAAGGCTTTTTCGACCCCTTTTTCTTTCCTTGCTTTGGTTTAACACTCGACCCCTTTTTCTTTCCTTGCTTTGGTTTAACACAAGGGATCTTAGGTGCAATAGGAGGACGTGCCCCAACCTGTAGGTAAGCTCCATAGTCATCTTCAACCTTTATTTCATGGTGGAAATCGAAATTCAATGCTTATTTTCTTCTTTTCTCCATTCAATCTTCAACCTTAGCCATTCTTTTCACTCAAAGACTTGAGGACGGACCTTGGACAGTTGAGAAAACTTCATTCACCATTGAGGATGTGAAGCTTGAAGCTTGGATTCAACTTTGGAGGCGAGTTATATAACTTGAACCCTTAAATGTCATTATTGCTTGCAATTTATTCATTATGTGTTGAACCTTTCTTCTTTCTCAATTTCCTTTTGATTAGTTGTTGAAATTATCATAAGAATCACAACTGATTTCGAAGGTTTTAAGCTTGAAGATGATGATGTCATCTTAATCCCACACCTCAACAAAGGAAGGGGCAAATGGTTTTCAAAACCGATTGAGCTAATTCGGTTTCAAAACCGAATGAGTTGATTCAGTTTCAAGATCGAATGGGTAATAGGACCCAAGACCAAATGGGCAATTGAACCTAAGACCGAATGGGAAATTGAACCCAAGACCGAATGGGAAATTGGACCCAAGACCGAATGGGTAATTTACTTCAAAATGAATGGGTAATTTAGTACAAGATCGATTGGGTAATTAACTACAAGATCGAATGGGTAATTGAGATCAAAACCGAATGGGTAATGGATCTCAAGACCAAATGGATAAATTGAACTTCAAAACCATTTAGGGTTAATTGCGGATGTGATTGATGAAGATCCAATGACTCAAATTGATTTGATTATAATTAATTGTAGAATGAATGATCCATGTATTGCAAACCCTAATCGATTGATTGAAGAATTCCTAATTGAATTGGATCATTTTCTTTGTTGATGGTCCAAATGGTCTCAATACCGTTTGGAGGAAAATGGTCTCAAGATCGTTTGAGACCAAATGGTCTCAAGACCGTTTGGAGTTCAAGGGATGTGATAGATGATTGGAAATCTAAGGGCTATAATTGGATGTACTCGCAATGGTTCAATTGATGATCGATTCAATAAAGCAAACCCTAAAATCAATTGATTGATTGGAGGAAACCCTACTTGGTCCAATCAGTTTCAATATGGTTTGGACCAAACAGTCTTGAGATCATTTAGAGGGCAAACGGTCTCAAATCGTTTGATGTTCATTCAGTTTCATTTGAGCAAATGGTTTCAAAACTGAATGAAGGAGTTAGGGCAAGACCGAATGGAGGTCAAGTATTTCAAGACCGTTTAAAGGTCTAATACCCCAAGACTGTTTGTAGGTTTAATTGATTTAAATCTTGTAAGTAAAATCAACCCCATGATTGTTGATGATGTTTATCAAAGGTAATTACAATGGTGGTACCTTCAAGGTACTTAAGTGATTAGTACCTCTTGAGTGGTTAATTTTTGATGCTTATGGAAGCCATGACTTAATACACTATGTCAACCCTTCATTCAAGTTGAGTTAACCTAATCTAATCAAGTTTGATGTAATTAATATTTGAGAGAGGATAAGAGAGAGAGAGAGGAATCCATACATGTATGATAACCATGTAATGGTTAAACCTCAACACTCTCAACATGAATAAAATATGTAATTAGGGTATGATCCTTTATAATGAGATCATGAAACCCTAATTGAGAAGGTTGACGAACCCTAACCCTAATATAGGGTGATGGTGTAACCCTAATTTATGGTAATGATATGAGAAACCCTAATTCAGGGTATTATAATGAAAAACCCTAATTTAAGGGAATGCTTCATGAATACCCTAATTTTGAGAAAAGCTACACGAAACCCTAATTTTAGGAGAAATGTTATAAGAAACCTTAATTCAAGGTAAGGATGTAATGAGAAACCCTGATACAGGGTAATGTGATATGAAACCCTAATCCAGGGTGATGCTATGCATGTGAATCCCTAATCAAGAATGATGTCATATGATACCCTAATCTAGGGTGATGTCATGTGAAACCCCAACATAGGGTGATGTTATGCAAAACCCTAATTGATAAAGAAGGGAAACCCTATTCCTAATAATGGAATAATGAATAATATATTGGTGGGAGAAATACCTAAAGTGGTTAATAATGGATAACCTTATATCAATAATGGTTGAATAAATCAAATGTGTGACTTATGATCAATACATTACATGATAAATGTGATGAACTGGTGCATAAAGTATTAGGATGGGAAATGCCCTAATACAAGATAAATTGATAAACTTAAGTAAGATAAAATGATGAGGAAAGTGATACATCACGACATGATAGATATCACATTCATCACCTCAAGGTTGATATATCTCAATGTACCTTAAATCTAGTATATTTGGATGAGAAATGCATGAAATGTGTCAAGTCAATTGTCACATTGAGATGTAATGCACTTTGATAAGTGTGGGCTAACATACTTTAAGAAAAAGGATAAGCCAAGTCAATAAAGTATGGTGTAATCATATTCTGGTAAAGATGAGAGAGAAACTCATATCTTGTGTTGATAATTCAGTTAATGATAAAGGATGGGAATAAATAAGTATGATTGAATACTTATGATATTAATGTATGCTCCTAGATGTGTGGAGCAATGAATTATGGTTTGGATTGATAATATGAACTTGGAACCCTATTCGACTATAAAGGGAAACCCTAACCCTAATAGTTGTTGCCTAGTGAGAGGTGACAAGATGTTTAATGACCCTATAAGTCATGTGAATAGTTGTTGCCTAGTGAGAGGTAACACGATGTTTAATGGGCCTTGTGAGCCATATGGTTGGTTGTTACCTAGTGAGAGGTAACAAGATGTTTAATGGGCTTTGTGATCCATGTGGTTAGTTGTTGCCTAGTGAGAGGTGACAAGATGTTTATAAAAGTGTCATGTATGAAATGATAATGTTCAAATAAACTAGGAAATGGAACCTTAGTAATATAATAATAATAATAATAAATGTATACAACAATAATAATGAAATCTTAATCATGCATGCTTTATGCTTATAGCCAAATAAGGGCTATACTATTTTGAATAAGCTTAAAGGAGATAAGAGGAATACTTGAATTACATAAAGGATGTGAATACGTATGATGGCTTGGCCAAGGTTTAATACCTAGAAAAGGTGATGTGGTATTCAATGAAGATGCACATGATTGACATAGTTCAATACCTGGAATAATATCACAAGATTGGTCATAACCCAATACCTGGAATAATATCACAGGATTGGTCATAACCCAATACCTAGAATAATATCATAAGATTGGTCATAACCCAATACCTGGAATAATATCACAAGATTGGTCATAACCCTATACCTGGAATAATGTCACAGGATTGGTCATAACCCAATACCTAGAGTAATATCACAGGATTGGTAATAATCCAATGCCTGGAATGGTTGCACATGATTGGTAATAATCCAATGCCTGGAATGGTTGCATAGGATCGGTAATAATCCAATGCCTGGAATGGTTACACAGGATTGGTAATAATCCAATGCCTGGAATGGTTGCACAAGATTGGTAATAATCCAATGCCTGGAATGGTTGCACATGATTGGTAATAATCCAATGCCTGGAAAGTTTGCATAGAATTGGCATAGTCCAATGCCTAGACAGAATATGATGATGTATACTCACATGACTGGAACAATTCGATATCTGGATAATAGATTGGCTAAGGTCAACAGACAAAAATGAGAATGATTCATAGATGACATACCATGATAATAAGTATCTCAAGATAAACTTGAGATGTTGATATAGTAAGATGGATAAGTGATATACATGTTCTTCATATTCCTTATAAAGTGAATAAATGAATTAATGCTCTATCATAGATAGTTGCAATACTTTAAGATATGAGAATGTTCTAAACTACTTATCCTCTAATCAGTTTTATTCTATTAAACTGCAATAATAATGTTTCTGACGGAGAGTTATATCTCTCACTGGGACAATTTTAATTGTCTCACCCCCGTGGGATCCAACGTTTTTAGGTGGACGAGGATGAGGAGGTAAGAGCTATACTTCAAGGGAAGGACATCAACATCAAGGACATCAGTAACTTCTCAGGTATAGATACTGACTGTCATGTCTTGTAGATAAGAGTCCTATGTGTCCTCTCTGTACTCTCACGCCCTTGGAGTTAGTATTTAGTGTTTTCATAATCAATCTGAGTTTTTGGCTTGAATGCCTCGAGGTTGTGTGTTGCTCATGTGTAGACTTAAGAGAGCAATTGATGTATGTAATCCTTGAGAAGAGATGGTACATGATATGTACTTGTGAACTAGAATGTACATGTAATACTTTGGTTCTTGTTATTAAGAGTTTCCTGGAATTGGATCTCTTTGAAAAATGTTTTATTTTTTAGTGATTTTCAGTAATCCGTTGCTAATGATCGCTTCCGCTTAGTTAATGATGTTTTGTTCGGACGCTTCACCACAATTACAATGTACTCTCTTTTATAGGACAAGACAGTAAGGGAGATACAAAACTAGGCAATATGGGATAAAAAGAAAAGCTAAAGATAAGACAAGTCTAAATCACATAACAAAACACACAACACACCATAAAGCATAACAAAACACACAACACACCATAACATATAACAAAACACACAACACAAGATACCACATAGAGCATATACACTAATAGCATCTTATATGATATCATGCATGCCTAAAGAGCAACATCAAGCTTGGAAGCCCAATTCTTTCTAGATTCCCCCATAGTCTTCTATGTTTGACATATGAACATGCCCTAATGTTAGAGGCTGGTAAGGTGTGGCAACTTTATGTTTCACTATGTATTTCCTTTGAAGTGCTTCAAATTGTTATACTATGAAGTGGGAAGCCCTATCACTTATGACAGTTCGAAGGACTCTGAATATTAAGAAGATGATTTTGGTAAACATCTTCATTACTTCTTTGGAATTTTAGGTATGAGTTTCTATTGCATCAACCCATTTCATAACATAATCAAAGTCCACCAGAATGTATTAGTTCTCGTATGCATATGGAGAAGGGGTAATGTAACCTAGATCCTAGGCATCAAATATATTAGTTCAATCTATCTGGACATGGGATCTCATTTCTCATGAAGATGTTTTATGTCCTTTGTAATTTGTCACAAGTCTTCTCATAAAATTGGGCATCCTTAAATGATGAAGGCTAGTAGAAACTTGATGTTAGGTCATTACTCATTGTTTGTTCAAATCCTAAATGTACTCTATAAGGAGAAGCCTGTCACTTTTTTAGGATGAGAAAATCTTCTTACTTGGGATACACCTTCTATATAGGTTATCTACACATGTCTTGAATAGTAAGGGTCATCCCAATAATACAGGTCGACAAAGAGCTTCTTCTTCTGGTTATAAGTGATTTTTCTAGTGGAATCTGTTGACATGCTAAGTAATTACGTATGTTGGCATACCAAGGTGCCTCAAGTTCAATTGCCTTAGACAACATAAGGGATTCATCTTCATAACAACTGTTGATCGGTAGGGATTGATCATCTTCCAAGGGAATTCTTTACAAATGATCTGCAAATACATTTTCGAAACCTTTCCTAACAACAATTTCATTGTCAAATTATTTGACCAGCAATGCCCACCTAAGAAGTATTTGCTTAGCGTCCTCTTTGATCATCAGGTTTTTGAGATCCCCATGATCAATGTACACAATAACCTTGGCTCCATTCAGATAAATTTTGAACTTGTCAAAGGCATAGATTACCAAGAGCATTATCTCTTTCTATTATATAGTTGACATAGGATTTATCGAGAGTCTTACTTGCATAGTAAATGACATGACATTTCTTGTCTTTGTTTTTCCCAAGTACTACACCAACTATGTAGTCACTTGCATCTCACATTAGCTCAAAAGGCAGGTCCTAGTATGCAGCTTGAATTACTAATGTTTTCATTATTGTGTTCTTCAAGGTCTAAAAGCAACTCTATTCTAATTTGAATGTGCCATTTTTCACTAGAAGGTTAAATAAAGTCTTATATGTCTTAGAGAAATATTTATTAAAACATAAAAAATACTCAGTGTTACCTAGGAAACTTCTTACATTGGTTACTAATTTTGGTGGGGTAAGCTTTAATATAACCTCAACTTTACTCCCATCTACCTCCATTTCTCTTTCAAAGAATATGTGTCCTAGTCATATCCCTCATTGGACCATAAGATGAACTATTTGTTGGTTGAAAAGGAGCTGATTTCTCCTCACACATGTGTAAAACAAGTGTATGGTTTTGTACACAATCTTTGAATATAGACCCATAGACTAAAAAGTCACCCATGAATACTTGCATTATGTTCTATGAAATCATAAAAAATAGACATATACACCTTTGAAAAGTGGCAGGGGCATTGTACAAACCAAATGACATTCTATGAAAAGCATATGTATAGTATAGACAAGTGAACATTTTCATCGTTTGGGTGGATAGGGTTGTTGTAGAATCCCAAGTACCAATCAGGTAAAAGAATTAAGAGTGGACATATAGGTGTTTCATGACTTGATCGACGAACATTAGTGGGAAGTGATCATTCTTCATAGCAGAGTTTGATTTCCTATAATCTATACACACCTACCTTCCTATCATTGTTTTTGTTTCTAGTTCAATTTCATTTTTTCCCTTCACCACTGTCCTACCTCCCTTTTTGGTTACATCATAGACTAGACTGACCTAATGACTGTCAATGGCATATATAATTCCAATATAACACAATTTAATCACTTCTTTCTTTATGACTTCACATAGTTTTTAATCCTGACATATCTACCCTTGAGCTATAGGTTTGTCATCTTCTTGTAGGTGAATCATGTGAATAAACATTGTTGGGCGCTCAATCCTTCAATGTCATCTATAGATTAACCTCGGAATTTCCTTATAAATTTTAGCTTAGCAAGTAGAATATTCTTTTGTTCTTCATACAAGACAAAGTTGAAAACAACCAGATTTCTTTCATCTTAGTCAGGAAAATCATATTAAAATCCTTCAAGGAGTTGTTTTAGTTTAGGAAGTGGCTTTGGGGCCGCTTCATCTACAGGAGTTCTTTTGAAGGAGGCATAGCTCACAACTCCAAGTTAGAGTTTTTCTGATTCATCCATGATTTTCACTTTCTTCTTCAATGTCAAGACATTCCAACAACTCTTCATATTCTGGGTTGTCTATTTGACATGTATATATTTTCAGAGCCCCAAATAAATGATCCTTTATGGCATTTTATTCTCGAATATATGCACATAGTTGGTTATAATAATTAGTATAGTAAATTGATGCAAATATCATTAAGTTTTGGACTTTAAAGTCAATGTGATCGTTTGCCACTCATATTTTGATAACTCTAATTAGACGTCAATGAAAGCTCCTCATGTGGATAGGAAGGGTCTTCTAAATATCTTTGGGCATGATTGGTCTTAAACTATATCCATTAAGACTATATTACAAGGCATGAAAAAACTTCTAAAACTTATTGGTACAACTTAAAAAACTTCAAAAGGTCTTGTGAAAGTGTGGATATCTAGTTGAATGACCATTCCTATCTTTACCATATCTATTAAACCAACTCTAGTTTCTAATTATCAATGGCATAAGACCATGCTTGCACCGGTATCTTCCAAGTCTTGTCTTTTGGCATAATCATCAATATTGAATGGCACCATCAATTCCCACATGTCTTTTTTCTTACTTGGAATCTTTGCATTCATGAAGGCAAGACATTTTGGAGAATTCAACTAGTTCTACTTCTTCACCCTATCTCATCTTGATAAATTAAATCATTAAAGAATTTGGGTTAGGAATAACATTCATGAATGGAATCTTGAGGTGTAATTTCTTCATAGGTTGTTGAATTTGTCATACCTATTCTTGAGGTGAGCCTTTATCAACTTGCAAGGAAATAAAATAATTTTTACATATAGATGTACATTAGCAAACACTTCTTTGGCATAACATGTATTATTAATGGAGTTTTTCCCCTCTTTGCATGTGGTACTTCCTTCTGAAGAATCGGTGGAGAAGTCTCTTTTTGTACAAATTCAATTTGTTTTGACATGTTTGTTGCTGAAGTTGATTCCAAGGTCATCTTGATTGAAGGGTTTCCATCATGGTTTATTCAAGTCCTCGAGGATTTTTTTACCATTGAATAGTATTTTCCTAACACGGTTCTTAATGATATTTGCTAGGTGCACCGACTACTGATCTACCATCTTATTCTGTTGTTGGAGATCAAATATTTGTAGAACTTCCAATTTGGGCTTTCATTATGGTCATATGTTGTCATTTTTATGGTACTTAGATTGATTTTCTCGTTTAGATTTCCTCTTTGTAAAATGCAAACACCCCATTCATCATATTGGAATTCACATGGTTTTGGAAGTTCAAGTTATATTAAAAGTTGGTAGTGCATTGTAACTAAGTGGTGCATTACCTCTTCCAAAACCAAGAGTTTTATCAATGTGATGACAAATTTTCAGAGCCATGTGTTTCCATGTGAGAATTCAGCACGATCTAGACTTTTGTAGCTAGAAAATGACACATTCTAAACTCCTACATGGTTATCATATTCTTTTTCATGGGTGTATATGCACTAATTAAAATTGTGTCTGCTTTCTCCATAAGTGACACAATTCATACATATTTTTATATGGCTATTGCCTCTTATATTTTTTTCTTTTAGAGTGAATCAATCAAAAGCTATATTGTCTAATTTTTTGGCCAGTGTTCCCATAGTCTTTGATTTGTTGACGATTTCCACTTTAGAGACGTTGCAAACTGGCCCTCTATCATATTCCCTTCCATATTGGGTTGTTTCTATGTTCTCTATCATCTATGTGGGTCGCTCAACACCCAATCCCATGTATTCACTCCCAATAACTTCATTTATGGACTTTATTTTGAGTGAGTCCATCATAGAATGTGGTTATTAGGTATTCGTCATCGAATCAATGGTGATGAGATTCCATTTGATAACTTTGGTACCTTTACTATGTATTGTTGAGATTCTCTAAAGGTTTATAACTAAACACACTAATCTTATTCTCATACTTGATTGTATTCTTTATAGGGAAGAACTTAGTTACAAATGCAGTAGTGAGTTCCTTTGGGTTTGCTATGCTAAAATTCTTTAAGATGAAGAACCATGATAGAGCCTTATATCATAGTGAGAATGTAAATTCTTTACAATATATTACCTCTTCAGGGACCGTATGTATCTTTAAAGTGTCACAAATAGACTTGAAGGTATCGATGTGTTGATATGGGTTATGTGTCACAAATAGTCTTGAAGACATCAATGTGTTGATATGGGTCATCTTTAGGAGAGTCCTTCCCAAATGTCTTTTGCTGGATGATGATGATGAATGGTGTCTTGAGTTGAAAGTTGGATACATTCATCCTTTGAGACACCATTGGGTCTCTAGTCTTGTTTTCTCTCACTTGAGAAAGAGAACAAGTGAGGATGAGGTACTATACATACTGCTCCAACTAATCTTACAACTATGATTGCACCTCTAGCTACAACCCTAATTCCTCTTCTTAATGAAAAGTGATTTGCATTAGTTACCCAAAACTTAGATGAGCCAATGATATATACTGAACACATAACTTGATCTTAAGGTATACTTCAATAATGTCTAGAATAGTTCACATCTATTCTAATTTTATAAACTACAATTGTAAAAAAGTCTAAGTAGACCTTATGTTCTTTGTATCTAGTTTTCATTTTTGCCAACAACATCGCTAAAAGTTGATTGGATCAGACTGTGGGTCCAAAATACAAGTATAATGAAATTCATTTGTAGGTGTTTGGACATTAAGTTTGTACCCAACACCTTGAGAAGCCCACAATGATATACGGGGTCATAAATAGTATATGAGTTCAAACACATGGATAAGGTTGATTAACTATTAGGATCTTTGATCTTAGCTTGTGTAAGTCAAATCAAATGGTAGATGTAATGTACCTTATAGGAAAGAACAACAAACTATAGTTAAAATAAGAAAGAAAACAAAACTAAATTATCAAACAAAACAAGAGGTGAATAATCTTTTTAATACTACGATTTATTAAAGAAACATGGTTTAGACTTCATATGAAGCACACTCACCAAACACTATAACACTCATACTTATTGTGAAATCTTCGATTATTTTATGAGAAATCATAATTTTTATGTATACCCCCTCCTCTATTGATCTTGGAATAGATCTTCATCATAAGCATGCCTCTCAATATGACAAAGAATTAACAAAAAGAACAACCATATGTTTAGTATATAAGGTATTCCAACACTCTCCTACACTCACACTCCTTCTTACTATAGATATCATCAATTAGCACTCTCTCGATGTCATATGAAATAAAAAATTACAAGGTGGTATCTAAGCATGCAAGCAATGCAATAATAACAAGAGTAGGGAGATAAATACACCAATAATATATACATTTCCTTGTAGTAAGAGTATTTACATGGTCAGGAAGGCCAGGTGGCTACTCCCAATCCATGTTAAATATATTAACCAATTATGTCAGTGGGGGAGAGTACTGATTTACAATGATGAATGTCCATCGAGTACAACATGAGATGGAATCGATAGAACAAAGTGTAGGGAAGCAGAAAACAATAAATATGGAAGTATTATTAGAGTATTAGTTGTCATTGTAGATCTCCTTGCATTTGGTTAATGACGATGGAGGCAAAAGCAGTGTATTGGTTGTAGACAAACCACAATACCTTGATTGCCTTTGGTATATGTCTCCAATGGTAAATTGGGATGAAGTATCATTGATGGTCGATGATGAGTATTCTTTTCCTTCTCTCAAAATTAGATTTTATAAGCTCGACGAGGGTTGATGATAAATGACCAAGAAAGACTCATCTCATTTATAGTCAGTCAATAATGGAGCAACACTTAGTGAGTTGAATCAGTTAACAGTAGAGTATCAATTAATGAGACCGAGAGTCCATATTTATAAGTAACAATGGGGTGCTCGAGATGCTTACAGGTGCCCAGTGAGTAGTACTTTTCTTGTGACCCAAGTAAAGGAGCATGTTCCTTAAGGCACATGTTTTACATTCATGTGATGATTCCATAATAGAAAATTCTTTGTTTGTTAAAGGCCAATATTTTCATCAGTTGACGAGGACTAGCCTCATCAATCATCGAGTTCCATCAATGGATGAATCATAGGCTTCATAATTTGATGAGGCAATTGCCCAGTCAATGATCTCATTGGTTGATGATCCCATGACCTCATAGGTGAATAGTTCCATCAATGGACTATTTGTTGGCCTTCATTCATATGTGGCCTCATTGTTTCATGAGGCATTAGTTGACTTGCCATCTGTTGCTGAGCATCTATGTTGCCATTAGTTGATGGTTACATAGATAGGTGCCTTCAGTTGGTGAGCATTTGTAGTGTCATTGATTGATGGATTCATTGGCATTGGTTGACCGTTCATGGTTGTTGCTCGATGAACTGATGGACCGTTGGTAGCCAGATGGCCATTCAAACCACTGGGGGTCTAGGTTGATGAGGATTTTGTCTAAATAGTTTCTTATTGGCTGATGGAGCCATCATTTTTCTGGATAGTCAATGATGCCTCCAACATATGGAGGTGCTATTTGACTCCAATTTTTTTTAATTTATGTACAAAATGCGAAGAACTTGTCTTTTTAGAATATTAATTACAAAGTTAGCAAAATCATATAATAAACATGTAAAAGATCCTAAATTCATGAGGTAAATAAGGGTGGAGAAGGCATATACAATCCAAAAACATGGATGTTATCATTAAATATTTCCTAATGAAGTGAACTCATGCTTCTTCTTTGGATTAGGTAACCTTATTTGCTTATGAGTATGCAATTGATTGGTTGTTCGCCATGTTGTTGTAGAATTTTTCTTGTGACTCAGACGATGACATGAAAGTAGATGATTGTGTGTGTCTTTCCTTTATTACTTCTTGCTGTTGGATGGTGATCGCTCGTACCTCTACTGATGACTTATATAGTACACTACAAAAATAGTCTCTAAACATTTACCATTGTTCTTAAACTAACTAGTCTTCATCTTGCTATTATAATACTTCTTTGAGTTACCTATACTCCCCAATGTTTCATAAAGCCCTAATCCAAAAGATTCTTTAATGCATGTTCCCACTTGTTTAGTTTGATTTTATGAGGAGTGGGATTGTATCATCAATAGCCCAAATATTGCTAGAAGGTATGCCTTTATGATCATGTCAAAGGAGTTTTCTTTTGATGGCCTCCCTCTCACTTGAGATGCTATTTCTCACTATCTATTGATAGATTATGTGAATGAATCATATGACTTCTAAAAAAAAACTCTAAATTTATCCCTCTTAGGAACCATGTACATGTTGAAAGCATACTGTCCCGCAAACATCTAGAAGACTTTTCACTACATAAAAATATTTTCATATTTGACCCCATTATACCACATGAGCATAGGTCTTGTCAAGATCCTTCATAATAAGCATATGAGAATCTTATTTTTCCCATGTAGTTCGATCATACCATTTTAGTAAGACATTAGATGTTCATGATATCCCTTGGCATTATACTTTTCTAACTTAAGCATCTTGAAGTTATCTGAAAAACTCAAATCATGGAAATAAATATGTTATTGAAAAGAAGTACCTCCTGGATTGGATCTATATATATCAAACCATATTGTCTAGCATTCAAATATTTTCTTCTAACACCCTTTAACATTAGGTAATAATATCATAGTGGACCATTGATCAATTCTAAAAAATGGTATTGATTGGATTACCGGGACCTTTGGAAATCTATGTGGTCATTGAGATTTGAGAATTTTTATGGGGAATGTCATAGAGGTTTTTTTAGTTGTAGGCATAACCATTTTGAGATGGTTGATGGAGGGATGATAAATGTCATATGAGGTGGTTGAGACACTTCATTATTAGCATCATGAGGTGGATTATGGTAGTTGAGGATTAATGGTGGGCCTTGAGGTATGTTACTGTTCACCTATTTCTTGATAATCCTTTGTCAACCTTTCATTAGGTATTTACATGATGACCCTAGAGTCATGTCATAATTCTTAATCTTCAATAATATCAGTTTCTTCATCATTCTTCTTCCCATAATACTCTACTTGATACTAAAGGTTGGTCCTTTGATGTTGACCCTCTAGTAGAGCTTGTTGAGGGAGTTTGAAATCTCCAAGCTGCTCTAGTGTTTTTCCATTTAGAATTGTTAAGAAAATTTAACTGAAAGAAGATGATTGACCATGTTAGCATGATACAAAAGTTGTTGGTGTGTATGTTGGCATGGATGGAGACAATAACACGTTTATGGCTCTTTATTGTAAGAAAATTGGACTTCAGTTGGGGAGGGGTGTCTTCCTGGAATGAATTGTGAGAAAGGAACCAAGGAGACACCTGAAATGAAAATCTTGCTTCAAGATGATACAAGTGTTTCTAGATGTGATCACTTGTCTAGATTTCTTTTAGCTTGTTCTCATGTGTCCTACCTTTTTTGGACAAAGACGAATGGTGTTTTAGATAGGTATGTGTGAGTGTGTGGGATATGTCATTTTATAGAGGTCATAAACCTTTGGCATAACAACGAAAATTCTATCTGATGGGTGATGTATTGCACTTGATTTATTTTGAGGTTGTGAGGGCTCAACGAGGATTTTACCCAATATTTGGTTAGAGATTTGTTTGAGCATGTGAATTTGTTCCTCCTACGTCAGGAGTATGGTGCCAAGGATATGATTATAAGTAGAACGATAGTGCATTTATACGAACATGCTTACGACAGTTAGTTCATCCAAACATATATGATATAACTTCAAAATCTCATGATTTATGTGGAACTGGAATGGGAATTATACTCAAAGACCTTTTTTTTTGTTAAAAAAGACATTTTAGACACAACAAGGTAGTTATTTTTTGTTAAAATTTAAAAAATATTTTGATTTATAAGAAACACCTTGAGTTTTCCAAAAATATTTAAACTTTAGAAGAAATTTTATTTATTTATTTTTTAGAAAAGTTTTTTATTTACAAAAAAGTTAGCTTCTAAAATAATAGGAAATAGATTGATTTTTTTTGGAAAAAAGATATTCCAATTTTACAAACACATTGAATTTTGAAAAATAGATTAGGACCTTTTAAAGTGTATTATTTATATTGTTTTGCAAACAAGATTTCCAATAAACACCTTTTGGACTTAAATTATTTTAAGTTTTTGGGGGAAATAATTTACAAAATCATTTTCGTATTCCAATAATATTTTTGCTTTGCAAAAAAGATTCTTTTGTTTAAAAAAAGTTCTCTACTTTTCAAAACCATTCAATATTTCAAAACAAGTTAAATTTGTCAAAAAGGTTTCCATTCTAAAGAGATTTGAAACCTAAAAATAAGTTTGGTTTCGGGAAAAGAATTAGATTTTGAAAACATTTAAAATTTGTGAAAGGAGTTTGGTTTCTTAAAGGGTTTTGAATTAAAAAACAAAACAATCTAATTTTAAAAGATTCTAATTTGGAATATATTTTAAATTAAAAAAGGGGGGTTATCGTAAAAGGCTCTACTTTTTGAAAACATTTAAAATTTTAAAAAAGGTTTTATTTTCATAAAAGGTTCCAACTTTTAATAACGTTAAAGGTTTGAAAAAAAGGTTTGGTTTTCAGAAAAAGGTTCTAGTTTTCAAAAAAAACTTTTAATATTCTAAAAAAAGATCGATCACTTTCCCCTTTCAACCCATGATCTAGGTATATGAACATCGCTTTGGCAAAAAATCCAATTTTTCCAGAAATGGACACCTTCCCACATATATACATAGGTGAAAAGGTTATACCAATTATTTAGGGGTACATTTTTCTTTACCCTAATTAGGTCTCTAGAGTCACCATGGTATAGGCATTGTCCTTGATTTACCTCGTGGCCAAAGAGATTGCAACCAATCTTAGGTTCAAGGGAGTCCGTACATTGGATGCTTTACTTGATTTTATGAGGGAGTGCTTTTAAAAGTGACCCATACACTTTATAGGCCAAATAGTGTGTTTGCTACCCTTCCCTAATTAATGTCATAGGATAGTAGTTGTGCTTTGTGCACTTGGTTTAGACAAATGTGGCTTATAATGAAAGTGCGCAAGTAAGGGAGACAAGTTATAAGTAATACAATGGTTATATCAAACATGTATGTACCTAGACACTTTATAGGCCAAATAGTGTGTTTGCTACCCTTTCCTAAATGATGTCATAAGATAGTAGCAGTGCCTTGTGCACTTGGTTTAGACAAAATGTGGCAAGCAACAAAAATGCTCAATTAAGGGAGACAAGTTATAAGCAATAGAATGGTTATATAAAAAATGTATATATGGAAAGTAAAAATTCAAAAAAACATTATATAATCAATTATTTAATAATATACATGTTTTGGTAGAAGTAGTTTATCAATCTATTTTTGAACTTTATGCTTGTTGTTTTCATGCAAGAAATCAAATTTCAAAACATGTTATGCATGGGTGTGTATCTAATCCAACCCTGTGAGGTAGATCCTTTGTAACACATTCTACAATAATCAATAAGTATTAGTTCTAAAGATAAAATTTGTATAGGCGGTCACAAAAAAAATGTTAGGCACATATCAAGTGCCCTCCATCACAGTTGTCCTTCATTAACATAGAAAATTTTCATCAATAAATAATGTATAGGAGGTCACCAAAAAAAACCTATATAGACATATATTGAGTACCCTCCATCACAGTTCTCCTTCATAAACATAAATCATTTTCATCAATAAATGATGAAGAGTAAAAAGAGAAGCTAGGAAAATGAGTATGTGTGCATCAAATAAACCTTTACTGTAGCAAACCTTAAAAAACTCAAGTGCTTGTATGTGTGTGTACTTTGTAGGCCACTTAAAGAACTCAAGTGCATCTATAGGCATGTACTACAAGTCTATGATGTAGGTCACTTATAAAACTTAATAACATGGATATTGACATTAATTATTTTGATGTCGGAAATCCATATACAAGAATGTAGCCGATACACACCCACACATTCATGTGGTTTTTTAATGTTTCCTACATATGAAAATTTTAATGGCTACAAGTATGCATTTTTTAACATATACTACTTAGTATGAATCTAGGAACATGAGTACTTGTGCATCAAATAAACCTTTACTTTGTAGGAAACCTTAAGAAAACTCCTACATATGCTCTCTTTTGGCAATCGAAAAACATCCAGGGGATGTCCCACTCCTGATGGCCACATCCCATATAGTTTTCATAGGCATACATTTGTTCCACACCCTTCAAACTCAAACAAAGCATATTTGGTCTTGCTTCCTAGGGTTATCAACAACTCCAATGTTGTCCCTGGTGGTGTTGTCACTTTGTGAGACCCTAAAAAAAGGGAAGCCTACATGAGGGTCCCATTTTGAGCGTCACAACTAAATTCATTTGAAGGGAACATATAAAACCAAGAACAAGCTCTAATGTGATATCATGTCTTGGTTAATCTTTATCTAGAGCTCTATATAAGGCGTGATGTTATGCAATGGGAAGGTGTTAAACACCCCACTGCACCAAAAATATGGTATTCCCTATCTTAGGAGGAAAAATGAGCATGGACAAAAATGATCAATGGAAGTCCTGATGGAGTTTGAGATTTCAAAAATATTGTGAGGGGGATGTACAAGATTGTCGAGTATAGTAAAAAAGTGTTCCTATGATGCATATATAGTGTCATCCTAGATTGTAAAATGAAAGAGTAATTTCCTACATGAAGTCATTTTCCTACTACCCTGCTTCATTCTTATGTTGATGGTGATTTGTTGGTGTCTTTATGACCGATATGACAATTGGGATGTATGGATATGATTATAGATGGTTGTTGGGAAGTAGGAGTCATTGAATGGAGATTGACCACTAAGGTTCATTTTCTCTAGGACCATTGTGAATGGATTCAAAAGTCCCATATAAAGTTGTGGAAGGTCCTTATATATAGCTATTCGTAACAAAGGGCTAGGGTGTGTCTTTTAAAAGTTGGAAACTCAAACTGAGATATTATAAGTTGAATAAAATATCTCAAATTTTTCCATAAATACATTACTGTGTAATGGATGCACACCTATGTTGGGCTTAGAGTTGGTTTTAGCATCTTGAGATTGATCCTATGTTCTTGAGGCTTTTTACACATATACATTTTGATGGGCCTGGGTAGATGTATAATGGATCCACATCTACTATGGAATTCTACCATTGTGGGACATTTGTTAATTTTGTCAGGATGGCAGTTTGGTGATGGTTGGAATGGCTACATAGGCGTATAAAGGATCCACACCTACACAAATAGGACATTAAATTCATTTTTCAAACTAAATGTTGGTTTATATTATGGGGTGTTTTAGTGGATGGTTAATATGGTTTTAGGTCATGGTATGTATGGTCAGGATCTCCTCCAACCATTTCTGAACCTGAACTTCACAAGGTGGTCTAAAATGGGATGTCTACATTGGTCTTGTAAATTATCAAAGGATTCCTTTGGCTAAAAAAGATGCCCTTGATCCGTAAAATATGTTGGTACTTGTGATTTTGTATCCGTACATAAAAATAACAAGATTACAATTTAATTAACCTTACTAGGAAACTACTAGGTAGTATATGTAAAAAATTTCATACTTGTAGCCATTATACATATCTTATTTTTTGTGCTTTTGACTTCTTTCTTAACTTAGTTCCATTCCATGCATCTTATAAGCAAGTTGCATCTAACATCCTTTACCTTTTAACAACAAATTCTGGATTAGCTCTATTTACCCCCCCCCTTCCTAGAAGAATTCAATGTCAATATTCAAATTTAATTTTATAGGTTCATGGTGCCAACTCATATAGGTTTTATATGTAATAAAAAGAGGAAACTATTATATTGTAATATGCACGAAACAAGAATTTTTCAACTAGAAATCCATAAATACACGCCCCATTAAATGATTATTTGCATAAATGTACTTATCCCCAACTTCTCCTAATTTTTTTTGTATTCCTTCTTGATATCTATGAAAAAATCCTAAAATATAGAAATGCATTTATCTGCATGGGATCAAGGATTCAATTTTTATCTAGGGAACCCTAATTTAATCAAAGTGAATGAGTTTGACCTAGGTTGTCATTAAGTATTATAAGGCTTATATTTTGGACATTAACTCTGGAAAGCATGTAAAAGGCAAAATGATATTTGGGATTTTTATTACTTCTAGATTTTATATATATCAAATCAAAATTATCTTCAAGCATTACTGGTATAAAGATAAAACCCTTATTTAACTTATTTGGGTTTCACATGTTTTTAGTGCCGAAACTAATCTTATAGTTATATAAATGAATTCTAAAAGTTAAATCTTATAAGACCTTCCTTTTTCATTTTTTTGATAAACAAGATATTTAAGTCTTAGGGAAAAATAAGTTTTATCTATGCAATTCAATTTATAAAAATGTTATTAGAGAAAAAATAGTTTGCGGACTCATGTTTACTTCCTTTCTATCTATTCTAGATAAAGAATTATATGTGACTTCATAATTGTCTAAATACTTAATATATACAATATATTTTCTTATATTTGTTTTAAAACCTCCGTGATATCCATGTATTTGGAGAACAAAATTAAAGTATATTATATCTATGGTAGATGAAAAGATAATATAGGGATTTGATTTCACAAATCTCCCATAAAACTCATTAAATCAGCCTCCCCTAGCCACATTGAAAGACATTAACCATATTAGAATTTATATACTACCCTCAATTCCATTCAAATAAGATATTGCCCATAAGCTTAGAGTGGGCAAAGACCAAGGTATTACCTTCAATATCCCATGATGGAAATCAATTTTAGAGTGAAATTCAAGTTTTTCTAACGAGTCAGGCCACCTTTAGATATCCATGAGTCTACCAAGCTCAGTGAATAGCATAAGGATGCCGAAGGTGTTTAGAATATACTTGAAGGCATGTCGTAAGGTTTGTGATATTCTAGAACCCATGTCGTAATGACCATGGATTATGCCTTTTAACAAAGTCCTAAATATTCATGTTAATGTATCAAACCTCACATAGTAGTAAACTGTATTGCACATGAACAATCACAATATTCATAAGAAAATCTGAATTTCATAAATGTTAAATGTGACATTCACCAAACAACTTTAAGTCTCATAAGTATAAAATATTGCATGGATATGTTAGATTGTTGGATTACACCTTGAAGCTGCTTACTATGGCTGAACATGTATAA
Organism: Alisma plantago-aquatica; assembly: GCA_963693085.1. NCBI lineage: Eukaryota > Viridiplantae > Streptophyta > Magnoliopsida > Alismatales > Alismataceae > Alisma > Alisma plantago-aquatica. The sequence continues at coordinate 314,378,305 of OY856413.1, read as the reverse complement.
AAATGTTAGGATCTACAACACAGTTATACTAGACACTTGCTCATATCACAACTAACATCATGCATCCTTACTATCTTTGAACCTAAAACAATAAAATACAAAAATATTTTAGCAAAAAAATCTAAGTATGTTGGGTGTAGTGCATAGTTATGTAAGCTCTTGAAATGCAATCTAAACTGCATGCATGGATTGATAATAATCAATATGAAATATGAAAAAATAATGATTAAGAACAATAATCATTAATAAATCAAAGTAATTTTTTATTTCACACTTCCATTTTACTTATCAAAACTAGACATGATTGTCATGAATTTGATGTCTATCTTCATGCCATTTTATAGAAATTTCTAGCATGCACAATTGGCTCCTTTTGCACCTTATGTGAGGATCATGTCCCCCATTACCTAATATCATATATCTGGCACATGTACTTATGTATAAAATTCCATGTGTAGTCTCAATTTGGTATGAAGGACACACCATCTTATGTGTCAAGATCAGAAATCTACATTATCAAAAGATTTAGTCATATCATACAAGGAAGACTAGGCTATATGATACAATAAGGCACTTGGATGTAGTACACACACACCCCCCCTCTCTCTCTCTCTCTCACACACACACACACACACACACACACACACACACACATATATATATATATATATATATATATATATATATATATACATACGTACGTACATACATACACACATACATACATAAATACATACACATACAAACAATGCTCCATCCCATAAAAACAAACTCAAGCGGGAACTGAGGAAGGGAGTGGTGCTACTCAATCGGATGCAAGCGATGGTGGGGAGGTACCAAGAATGGAACCAGAGGGGTCGAAGCAGCAATCCACTGAAGACAAGGTTCTAACAGAGGACAACACGACTCCTGGGGACAAAGCAAGTGAAGGTGGCACATTCATTTCTTCAACAAAGAAGAAAGAAGCAAGGAAGGCAGGTATTCCAAAGAATATGGGTGTAGGCACCATCCTAGACACCACAAATAGCTTTGATGCTCTATCTGACTTAGATAAAGAAGAGGGAGAGGTTGTGACATAAAAAGAACAAGAGGTGAAAAAGAAGGACAACAAGAAGGAGTTGAGTAGGCGCAATAGGTCAACCAAAAATCCTTGATATGTCTATGATACTACGAAATATTAAGGGTGGATGTGATAGGAACAAGAAGAATGAGATCCGTGAGTGGATTGCTACTAGCGGACATTCTTTAGTTGCTTTGGTAGAAACAAAAATAAATGTACATAATAAAAATAGTATTAGATACCTATCTCCACAAGGATGGAACAAGTATCTAATGTGGACGATGTTGAGGTTGCTAGAGTTTGTGTGGTGTGGAAGCCAAGTGCATGGTAGGTGTCAGTGATACAAATATCAGATCAACAAGTTACGGTTGACTGCAAGAATAATGGGGGATTACATATATGGATGACAGCTGTATATGGTCATAATGATGGCAAACCCAGAATGGACCAAGGGAAATATTTGGTCTCTCTATCTAAATAGGTAAAACTACTGTGGTTGGTGATTGATGACTTCAATACTGTTCATCTACAGACTGAGAAGAAGGGGAGAAGGCTAGCACTGAATGCGGAGGTTGATGCTTTCAATCAGGCTATTGATAAAGTCGGACTTTATAAACTACCAATGGTGGGAGGTGACATCTTCACTTGGAATAATGAGAGAGGTCCAGAGTACAGGATAACGAGCAAACTAGACAGAGCTTTAGTGAATGATGAATGCCTGTGATTTTTTTTCTAATGTGTAGGTAAAGGCAAGAGGATCTAAACTAAGTGACGATGCACACATCTCGGTTCAGATTATAAAAAAGAAACAAAAGAGGAAACTTTTCAGATTATTAAACTACTGGGCTGAATGGAAAGGGTTTGATGAAGTCATAAAGGATGGTTGGAGTACATAGGTGATAGGAAATCTGATGTATGCATTTGCAAAAAAGCTGGCAAGCACAAAGAATGCACTTAAGAAGTGGGCTAAGGTGGAAGTAAAAATTCCAAATCTGATAAAGAAAACTAAAAGAGAATGTAAGGAGATCATAGAGAGATTTTTGGATGACCCCCTTAACCAGGTATTGATTGAGAAGGATAGGGAGCTAAAGAAGATTCTTGAGGACCTGAAGAAAGTAGAGGAAAAAATGCTACTGGCAAAGAAATATGGAGAAGTGGATGGAAGATGGGGACATGAACACCAAGGTATACCACACTGTAGTTAAAAGAAGGGAGGATGGTAATATTATTTCTAAATTGATAGATGTTGATGGGAGAGTGGTCAATAAACAAGAGGAATTGGAAGAACATGCTATAAATTTTTACATGTCATTATACAACAAGAGGTTTGAAAATGACATAGAATCAGAATAAATGAAGTGGAGGTTCAAACTTACAAGCACACAAAACAATATCCTTACTATAAGAACCAATGAACAAGAGGTTAAGGAAACCGTTTGGAGCATTGGTAGCAATAAATCCTCTGGGTCGGATGGTTTTAATGCTTTCTTCTATAAGAAGACTTGGGACATCATCAAGGACGACTTGGTTGCATATGTAAGCTGGTTCTTGGAAAGAGGTAACATGGTGAGACAGGTTAATCATTCTTTCCTAGTTCTTATTCCAAAGAAGAAGGTCACTTCCTCTCTTGCTAGTATTAGACCTATTCCATGCTACTCCGTACAATATAAAATCATTACTGAGATTCTGGCTGCGAGATTGAAGATGGTTCTTCCCTATCATATTTCTAGAAATCAAGGAGCCTTTGTGACAGGTAGAAACATTAGCGATTGTGCATTATTGGCGGGAGAATTTCTATTGGATTACAACGTCATGAGAGGTTGTAGGAAAGCCTGCTTAAAATTAGATGTCTCCAAAGCCTATGACAGTGTCATATGGGAGAAACTATGGCAGATTATGGAATAAATGGGGTTTAATGAGCAATGGATATGCTAGATGAAGCAATGTGTTGGTACTACAAGCTTTTCTATTCTGGTTAACAACACGTCTGTAGGTATGCTCAAAGGTGGTAATGGTCTGTGCCAAGGAGACCCCCTCTCACCTCTCCACTTTGTGATTATCATGGAGTACTTTACATCGAAGATGCAATAGAATGAGATAAAGAAGGAGATCAAGCCCTACACAGTCCATAGAACAAATGTAACAACCCATTTGATCTTTGCAGATGATGTGCTAGTCTTTCTAGAATCCAAGCAACATTCTCTAAGAAATCTCAAAAATCTGCTTGATGAGTTTGGTAAGCAGACAAAGCTGTGTGTAATGCAAACGAAACACATATTTTCTTATCCAAGAACTGCTACCCGATGAAAGATAGGCTAGTGGAGGCTATGGGAGTGGAAAGAGGGAACTTCCCAAAAAAATATCTAGGATTCCCTCTTGCTGGAGATAACTTGTATGTTAAGGATTTTGTCGAATGCATTGACAAGGTGGAGGAAACGATTAACAGTTGGTCGACGCAAAAGACAACCATGGCAGGACGAGCAACACTTATTAAAGCTTCCATTGAAGGTCTTCTTATCTTTTGGGTGCAACAAGGGGAGATTTCGGGCTCTGTCTTGGATAGGATGGAGATGAATATGGCAAAATTTTTGTGGGCAAGCGTAACACCATCCTATAAAATATGCTAGAGTGGCGCTTCCAAGAGATGAAGAAAGACTGAATCTAAAAACACCCAGAGACATAGAAAAATGGGGAACAATGTGGAAAGTCATCACCTATCAAGAAGGTACCACAAAATGGGGAAAATAGATGAGGGAGATCTATCCAAGAGGGTTGGACTTTAATCCAAAGACAAGAGAAGATTATTCACACACCATAAATGTTATAATGGAAACATGGCAGCAAGTTAAACACATGTTTGAGGCCCATGACATGGGAGTATGGAGGCTCAAAGATCCAAAGACATGCCTGTGGGAGGTGACTCGTTTAAGGGGCGTAAAGGACAGACTGAGAGAAAAGATTTGGACCAATAGGTATGTTCCAAAATGAAGTATGTGTGTATATAAAATTTTGCACACTGTTCTTGCCACTCTTGACATGATAAAGGGGTGGAACTATGGCGTATCCATGTTGTGCTTGTTGTGTCAGGAGGCAGAAGAATCCCGTAATCATCTTGTGGGTGATTTCCAATTCACAAGTGATATATGGGAGACAGTGTGCAAGTAATTCAAGATATAAATTCAGCTAACGGGTGACCCGAGAAGGATGTTGACAAAATGTGGAAATGATGATAGAAAGAAACTTCTCTTTGCTATTGTATGCTATCATATATGGTAAGAATGAAATGCTAGAAGACACCAAGGAGTTGTTGAAAATGCTATGAGTATTGCTATAAAAATTTGTAAATGTGTAAAACGTAAGATGCACATTAGATAGATGTGTGATTTGTAGCTCTTTATCTGGATGTATGGCGTTGGGTCTACATGTAAACTCTTGACCTCTTATAATTTTAGGAGGAAGTCAGAATATATGTCAAGAGGATAATGCTTTTGGCAACCAAACCCTAACCCATCCACCAACCAATCTACAACAGGACGCCATGGTAGGTGGAAACCCTAACCTAGGCAGAGAGAAGAGAGAGGGATCTGTAGTGCAACGCAACGTTGCATGGACTCGAATTCTGAAGAAATCGACGAAGGGAAAGGAGAGGGAGATTGTCTTCCCGAAACCAAAGACGGTGGACGGTGAGGTCCATGTCGAGTTGGAGGAGGAAGAATTTGAAAGGATGAAGGACATATGGGAGTTTACGGTGATGGTGTACACCCTTGGGAAGAGGTCGTATTTTCCACATATGTAGGCTTGGATCTGAAGGACATGGCATCCGAAAGGAGCATTTGACCTTCTGTCCAGAGAGAACAGAGTCTTCCTGGTATGGTTTTCCAATTCAATGGACAAGGAGGCGGCAGTGTCTATGGTGCCTAGGTGGTTTGGCAACCAATTGGTGGTGGAGAAAACCTATAAACATGGTGATGAGCTAAGGAAGGAAGCTTTCTCTACTATTCCAACATGGGTCATTCTAGAGTCATTTGGCAGGGCATGGATACGGCGATCCGCTTGGATTATCGCATCAGGCGCCGACAAGGTCCTGCATATAGACAGATGCTCCCTGGCAGGGGCGGAGCCAGGGGGGCAAGCATGGGCCATGGCTCCCCCAAAATAAAAATAAAAATTTAGTATATATATGTATATATACATATATCTATGATATGGTATAACAATATATATAATTACAATGTGTGCACAACACAAGTTTACAGTTGGTTCAGCGGCTAGTGGTGCTTCTCCCTTGGATGAGGTCGCGTGTTCGATCCCCTATGCGCACATATGAGTTTTATTTTTCCAACAAATGTGCAAACGACATGTTTATATTACGGTTATAATACAAACTCATCCACATGTGAATGTAGTGCAGTGGCTTCAGTTGGTGTTAACTTTGAAAGGGTCTTTGGTTCGATTCTTACTATTGTTTTGGCCCCCCCACATATCAAGGTCTGGCTCCGCCCTGGAGAGTGGCGATGCGCATGTACTCATCGAACTAGATGTAGAGGTGAAGCAGTCGGGTAAGGTCTGGTTGAACGTGAAGGGCAGGGAGCCGATTGTTGTTCCAATCATCTACGATCATATCCCAGCTAGATGCCGATGGTGCCGTGGCTTCAGTCATCAGTTCGATATGGAGGAGCGCAAGAAGGTCCCGGTGGCACAGAAGATTTGGAAATAAAAACAAACTCAAGCGGGAACTGAGGAAGGGAGTGGTGCTACTCAATCGGATGCAAGCGATGGTGGGGAGGTACCAAGAATGGAACCAGAGGGGTCGAAGCAGCAAGCCACTGAAGACAAGGTTCTAACAGAGGACAACACGACTCCTGGGGACAAAGCAAGTGAAGGTGGCACATTCGTTTCTTCAACAAAGAAGAAAGAAGCAAGGAAGGCAGGTATTCCAAAGAATATGGGTGTAGGCACCATCCTAGACACCACAAATAGCTTTGATGCTCTATCTGACTTAGATAAAGAAGAGGGAGAGGTTGTGACATAAAAAGAACAAGAGGTGAAAAAGAAGGACAACAAGAAGGAGTTGAGTAGGCGCAATAGGTCAACCAAAAATCCTTGATATGTCTATGATACTACGAAATATTAAGGGTGGATGTGATAGGAACAAGAAGAATGAGATCCGTGAGTGGATTGCTACTAGCGGGCATTCTTTAGTTGCTTTGGTAGAAACAAAAATAAATGTACATAATAAAAATAGTATTAGATACCTATCTCCACAAGGATGGGAACAAGTATCTAATGTGGAGGATGTTGAGGTTGCTAGAGTTTGTGTGGTGTGGAAGCCAAGTGCATGGTAGGTGTCAGTGATACAAATATCAGATCAACAAGTTACGGTTGACTGCAAGAATAATGGGGGATTACATATATGGATGACAGATGTATATGGTCATAATGATGGCAAACCCAGAATGGACCAAGGGAAATATTTGGTCTCTCTATCTAAATAGGTAAAACTACTGTGGTTGGTGATTGATGACTTCAATACTGTTCATCTACAGACTGAGAAGAAGGGGAGAAGGCTAGCACTGAATGCGGAGGTTGATGCTTTCAATCAGGCTATTGATAAAGTCGGACTTTATAAACTACCAATGGTGGGAGGTGACATCTTCACTTGGAACAATGAGAGAGGTCCAGAGTACAGGATAACGAGCAAACTAGACAGAGCTTTAGTGAATGATGAATGCCTGTGATTTTTTTTCTAATGTGTAGGTAAAGGCAAGAGGATCTAAACTAAGTGACGATGCACACATCTCGGTTCAGATTATAAAAAAGAAACAAAAGAGGAAACTTTTCAGATTATTAAACTACTGGGCTGAATGGAAAGGGTTTGATGAAGTCATAAAGGATGGTTGGAGTACATAGGTGATAGGAAATCTGATGTATGCATTTGCAAAAAAGCTGGCAAGCACAAAGAATGCACTTAAGAAGTGGGCTAAGGTGGAAGTAAAAATTCCAAATCTGATAAAGAAAACTAAAAGAGAATGTAAGGAGATCATAGAGAGATTTTTGGATGACCCCCTTAACCAGGTATTGATTGAGAAGGATAGGGAGCTAAAGAAGATTCTTGAGGACCTGAAGAAAGTAGAGGAAAAAATGCTACTGGCAAAGAAATATGGAGAAGTGGATGGAAGATGGGGACATGAACACCAAGGTATACCACACTGTAGTTAAAAGAAGGGAGGATGGTAATATTATTTCTAAATTGATAGATGTTGATGGGAGAGTGGTCAATAAACAAGAGGAATTGGAAGAACATGCTATAAATTTTTACATGTCATTATACAACAAGAGGTTTGAAAATGACATAGAATCAGAATAAATGAAGTGGAGGTTCAAACTTACAAGCACACATAACAATATCCTTACTATAAGAACCAATGAACAAGAGGTTAAGGAAACCGTTTGGAGCATTGGTAGCAATAAATCCTCTGGGTCGGATGGTTTTAATGCTTTCTTCTATAAGAAGACTTGGGACATCATCAAGGACGACTTGGTTGCATATGTAAGCTGGTTCTTGGAAAGAGGTAACATGGTGAGACATGTTAATCATTCTTTCCTAGTTCTTATTCCAAAGAAGAAGGTCACTTCCTCTCTTGCTAGTATTAGACCTATTCCATGCTACTCCGTACAATATAAAATCATTACTGAGATTCTGGCTGCGAGATTGAAGATGGTTCTTCCCTATCATATTTCTAGAAATCAAGGAGCCTTTGTGACAGGTAGAAACATTAGTGATTGTGCATTATTGGCGGGAGAATTTCTATTGGATTACAACGTCATGAGAGGTTGTAGGAAAGCTTGCTTAAAATTAGATGTCTCCAAAGCCTATGACAGTGTCATATGGGAGAAACTATGGCAGATTATGGAATAAATGGGGTTTAATGAGCAATGGATATGCTAGATGAAGCAATGTGTTGGTACTACAAGCTTTTCTATTCTGGTTAACAACACATCTGTAGGTATGTTCAAAGGTGGTAATGGTATGTGCCAAGGAGACCCCCTCTCACCTCTCCACTTTGTGATTATCATGGAGTACTTTACATCGAAGATGCAATAGAATGAGATAAAGAAGGAGATCAAGCCCTACACAGTCCATAGAACAAATGTAACAACCCATTTGATCTTTGCAGATGATGTGCTAGTCTTTCTAGAATCCAAGCAACATTCTCTAAGAAATCTCAAAAATCTGCTTGATGAGTTTGGTAAGCAGACAAAGCTGTGTGTAATGCAAACGAAACACATATTTTCTTATCCAAGAACTGCTACCCGATGAAAGATAGGCTAGTGGAGGCTATGGGAGTGGAAAGAGGGAACTTCCCAAAAAAATATCTAGGATTCCCTCTTTCTGGAGATAACTTGTATGTTAAGGATTTTGTCGAATGCATTGACAAGGTGGAGGAAACGATTAACAGTTGGTCGACGCAAAAGACAACCATGGCAGGACGAGCAACACTTATTAAAGCTTCCATTGAAGGTCTTCTTATCTTTTGGGTGCAACAAGGGGAGATTTCGGGCTCTGTCTTGGATAGGATGGAGATGAATATGGCAAAATTTTTGTGGGCAAGCGTAACACCATCCTATAAAATATGCTAGAGTGGCGCTTCCAAGAGATGAAGAAAGACTGAATCTAAAAACACCCAGAGACATAGAAAAATGGGGAACAATGCGGAAAGTCATCACCTATCAAGAAGGTACCACAAAATGGGGAAAATAGATGAGGGAGAGATATCAAAGAGGGTTGGACTTTAATCCAAAGACAAGAGAAGATTATTCACACACCATAAATGTTATAATGGAAACATGGCAGCAAGTTAAACACATGTTTGAGGCCCATGACATGGGAGTATGGAGGCTCAAAGATCCAAAGACATGCCTGTGGGAGGTGACTCATTTAAGGGGCATAAAGGACAGGTTGAGAGAAAAGATTTGGACCAATAGGTATGTTCCAAAATGAAGTATGTGTGTATATAAAATTTTGCACACTGTTCTTGCCACTCTTGACATGATAAAGGGGTGGAACTATGGCGTATCCATGTTGTGCTTGTTGTGTCAGGAGGCAGAAGAATCCCGTAATCATCTTGTGGGTGATTTCCAATTCACAAGTGATATATGGGAGACAGTGTGCAAGTAATTCAAGATATAAATTCAGCTAACGGGTGACCCGAGAAGGATGTTGACAAAATGTGGAAATGATGATAGAAAGAAACTTCTCTTTGCTATTGTATGCTATCATATATGGTAAGAATGAAATGCTAGAAGACACCAAGGAGTTGTTGAAAATGCTATGAGTATTGCTATAAAAATTTGTAAATGTGTAAAACGTAAGATGCACATTAGATAGATGTGTGATTTGTAGCTCTTTATCTAGATGTATGGCGTTGGGTCTACATGTAAACTCTTGACCTCTTATAATTTTAGGAGGAAGTCAGAATATATTTACCTTGATATATGTCAAGAGGATAATTCCACATATTTGTTTGGTGTTTTTATAAGCTAACATCTTGAGTCAACTTTAACTCACCACCTTGGTTAAGACAAAATCATATATATACCATGCCAAAAATTCTTCATCACGAATAATACTAGTATGTCCATTTCTAGGTTTAGCTTAGATAACTAATTTAACCCCATTATTACTTGCTTTATCAAATTGAATTTATGACACTAATATTGGACTCTAAATTAGGGACATTATCAAGTCATTAGATCCCAATATTACCATTTATGCATTAAAACTAATTATTAAATATATTAATCAGTTTAGGGTTCCAAACTAACTAGGGATCATTATCATAATGTTTTATTTTGGTGTTGTATATATCATACTGATCTTATAATTCCATGACATACTTTGAATACTAATATGAACTTCTTCTAAAAAGTCACCATTCTTTTAACAATAGAGTAACCGCTACATGCTATGTAATGTTTTCATCCCTAACAAAGTCATATAATTGATACATATTGTTTTGTGTTTTTAAGGATATCATCCTTGATTAAGTAATGTAACATATATATTATTTTGTGTTCAAACATGATTATATCACACCTTTAGGTGGATTATAGATTATATGAAGAGATACAAATAGGTTTATAAAATTTGGGGCCTATATTTGTTTCTTAATTGACAATATACATATTGAATCAATTTTTTTATAAAAAGGATGATTAATAATTTGATGATGTCCTACATTTTTTTGATGACATGGATAATTTGTTCATGATTTATGTACATTGAGGTTAATTATTACAAATTAAACAAGGTTTGAGTATTTTTCTGAAAATTGTGGTTGTTTACCTTTTCAGATTTGTTGTGGTTTCTATGTCCTCATATTGGAAGCCTAGATATCTACTACATTTTCATGAAGAGCGGACAACTCTTGCCCTAGCTTAGGCTGAGTCAGTCAGCCAAAGGACCATCTCACTTGATGTGGAAGGTTGGGCCATCCTCCTTTCTCTCCTCTCTTTGCAAGTTGTTCCTTCTTGTTCCCTACCGCCCCTACTTTCACTTTATTGATATGAGATCTATTTTAGAACGAGCTCGTGCATCATTCGGTCCCCCTTCGTACACTTTCAACACCATCTTTGGCTACCTAGGCTCCTTGTGGTTGTCCCCAAGACATTGAGGCAGAAGAAGCTTGTTGTTATACCTCAACCAAGGGCCATGGTTGGATTAAGGTGGCACATATGAGGTGTTATACTGATACAACCCTAAAACAACTATGCTCACTTTGAGAATCTCGATAGATGATTCAACAACTCTTAGGCAACCTCAATATAGTATTGGGATGGGTATCTATCACTCGTCATCTTGAAAATGGAGGTGTCAATGATGGACTTCAGCAAGATGCTTTGGGTCTTTGTCCAACTAACCCACAAACTAGGGAGGACTTTTCAAACCTTTATGGTGGCTCTACCCCCACCCAAAACCTCTCAAACCTCCTTTCTGTTCCTAATGTGACTCTAGGTTTCCTTAGACCAGTGGTGGAGAATGATGTAGAGGATGGGTCCACCTCCTCCTTTGACCAGTGGTTATGGGTGTATCAACCACTAATGATGCAACTTGGATGGTATTAAGCAACTTGAGTGTGTTCTCGAATGTTGTCTCTTAATTATTTAATCACTATCACAAAATGGTATAAAACAACTTGAGTGTGTTCTATCTCTAATACACTCAAGTGTATGCTAGTTGGACTGTGTGTGTGTAGGGAGTTCCACCATTATGTGTCAAGGACACTAACCATTAGGTATAAAAAGTAACTATTATACCTATTAAGTAACTATTTGACCAAAGAAGTAGAATAATAAATATACATTAGAAGTACAAAATGGTACTTTTTGTTGTATGTTTGGTGTTGTTACTTTTCAAGTCAGATAGTTACTTGTTAAATAGTTACTTTTGTATGATATAGTTAGTTTTTTTATCCTAATATTTACTTTTTAATACATGAGTACCCTAAACACCCACGCATGCACGCTCACCTACACACACTCACACAAGGCAACTATTATACCTATTGAGTAACTATTTGAATAAAGAAGTACCCCCGGCTGGAAAAAAGTCTATGCCTGAAGATCCGACGTCTCTCTCTGCGGTCAATCTAAGCCTCTATCTTTTTTCTACCCCTCCATCCAGTATATGCAGAGATTTGCTTTTTTCGTATCCTCAGAGAGATTGGTGGAAGTAGCTTATGCAGGATTTCTCTGATTCAACTCCCTTTTTAGCCACTAGATGTTGGAGAAGGATCGACACTTTAACTGACAGAAGATGGGGCACACCTTTATGGATCGACCTTCCCTGAAGGTTGATCCACTTAGTTCCTCTATATCAAGTGATTCAATATGATATGGTTCAGTATCAACCCACAATATTTTGATCAATGATAGAGATTCTTTTTTCTTTCTAGGAACATCTTGTCCTTGTAGGTCTGACTTTGACTATTGACTTTGTGCCAGTCTGTTCTTTTAGTTATATACTCTGGATGCTTAAACAACCACACCTTTTCCTGCGCCTCTGCACCCTCCATTCATCTGCGGTTAGCGAGAACACGGAAAAAACTTCCCTGTTTCGGCCTTTTTGTTATTCGGACAGGTGTCCTCTATTTCAGAGATGGACCTTTTCAGGGAGAGATACATACAATAAAAATACAAATTGTTACTTTTCTGGTCAAGTAGTTACTTGTGTATGAATTAGTTAGTTTTGATCCTAATATTTACTTTTTTAGACACAAGTATTACAATTCCTAAAAGTGAGAGACACACTCACTCACACA